>VWZP01000625.1:464157-518042 GCA_013396995.1 Dicaeum eximium
AAAAAAAAAACTGAAATCAAGATATTTTCACACAAAGCTTTAGTGAGCTTCATATGCTCCCTGCTCACAGCCACCTACTTCCAGATGGCCAGGACACATTCCCATCTGGGATGGGAAACTGCCTGACTTCTAATTTCTTCCTCAACACACAGGCTAGGGACAGGGTGGGGTGGGATCCCACCCGTGGGATCCGACCCTCTGCTCCAGAGGAAAAAAGCGAAGTCTTCAAATCCTGACAGAGGGATTTAATCCCAGGGAAGTGGCCACAGTCCCAAGCCTGACAGAATTCCAGAGATCTGGACAATGTTCCTGGGCATGTGGTGACTCTTGGGGTGTCCTGTGCAGGGCTGGGAGCGAGACTCGATCTGGTGGCTCCCATCCAACTCAGTATATTCTGTGATTCTGGAATGTCTCCTGTGCCCTGAGAAGATGGAAAAAAGGAGATTTTTGGGCTTTGCCTTGAAAGCTGCATCTTCAGTGAGCCTGTCTGTGCTGCCTGTGATCCAGAGCAGAGTCTTTAATAACTGGAGAGGACAAAGCGCCGTGCTTGTTGTCGGAGGCGTGCAGAGGAAGGCTGGGGCTGTATCAATTAAGATAAGAGCCCTGTCTGAGGCAGCTCACAAAACCAAGGAAATGCTTTTAACCTCTCATTTCCTCACTTCGGAGGCTCGCAATCCGAGCTGTGGTGTCACCATCTGTGACATTGCCTGGATTGTGGTTCCTAATGAATTACCAGCTTTATTTACTGATTTATTTACCCAGTTTTCCTTCCTGGGCGTGAGCAGACCCTGGGAGGTGTGAGGATGTGGGATAAAATCTCTTCTGGAGGCTCCTCCCTCAGCAGGGCTTTCATGGCACTGTTTGGTGACAGCAAGTGTGGCTTGTCACAAGTGTCCCCTCCCACACCTCGCTTCCCCCCAGTGTAGAGCAGCATCCCATTGAGATGGAGCTCTGGGATGCAATTTCTTGTGGATTTGGTGATGGAGACTTACCTGGCTCAGCTGATCAGGGCCACCGTGGAGTGACACATCCTGGTCCTTCATGTGGGGACAATCCAAGCTGTTGATTGAATTCTGTTTTAATAAAAACATCTTGTGTAAAACACAATCTGCACCTACCTGGCTGGTTTTGTCCCCAGTCACCCCAGCGGGGCTGGAATCACTGCCATGGGCTCAGCCTTTAAAATCAAGTCAGAAATTCTGCTTGGTCCCAATTTAAGCCCCAGACTCTCCTGACACTGCTCTGGTCTGTGATCAGTGAGGAAAAAGGATGGTCCATCTGTTAAGAGCTTCTCTGTCCAGGAGTCCTGAGCTCAGAGCAACGCCAGGAATTTCAATTATTCCTGCAGTTCTTGCTGAGGACAAACAGCTCAGCCGTGCAGCGTGTCCGTGCTCCACAGCCCGGATTTTAATTGGGAAAAGCCAGGTTTGGGGCTGTCGGGCATGTCTGGGAGCACGCCAGGGTGCTCAGGAGTCCAGCACCGTGACGGCTCCATCCCGGGGCAGGCTTAAGGATTTCAGCTCCTTCTGGCCCAGTGTTGCTGTAAATTTTCCCTGGTGTTCAAACCCTGACCCAAAATGAGCTGAGAAAGTTTAATGCATAATTGAAATAAAATTTCTATTTCCTCTTTGGATTATCTTACAAAATTTTAATTTCACAGAAAAGTCATTACTTCATTTGTTTTGCTAATCCTTCAGATCTGCTCTGTACGGAGGATGATCTGGAGCATTATTAGAGTCCCTAATAAGATCTCACTTCCTCCTCAAGGCCACTTGCTAAAGTCTGAACAAACAACGTGGAGCTGCTTCTTCACTTGCTTTGGATGCACTGGGCTGGAAGTGGAGGCATCCCAGATTTTCCTGCTCCTCATCCCAGCAGGTCTATTGTGCTGCAGCCTTGGGATGGGACAGCTGCTGAGCGTTTGGGCAGCCCCTGAGCCAGGAACCCCCAAAACACACCATGAAAACAGCTTTGCCAGGCAAGGAGCCGGCTCCCAAGGAGAGCAGCAATAGGAAAAGGCATTTGGGCTGGAGGAGGAGAGGAGGAGAATGGGGGAAACTCAGGCAAGGCCATAATGGAGATGATTGGATTAAACCTTCCAGAGATGCTCCTGAAAGCTCCCTCCATCCCAGAAGTGAATGAAATTCCCAGGCTTGGCTGTGTCCTTCATCCTGCTCTGTCTCTCAAACAAGCCAGCAGGACCAGCAGACTTCGCCCTTACTCCAGAGACAGATGGGAATGAGACTCCATGGGGTCTCCATCAGGGTGGGAAGGGCAGAGGGGACCTCTCCATCCCCCCAGCATCTTCCTGCTCCTCCCTTTTTTCTCTCAGGAAGCCCAACTTTGAACGCAGGCGGAGGCCAGCGAGGAGCAATGAGACAGATGAAGATCCTGCAGAGCCTGGGGCTCCTTTCCCATGAAGCCAGGTGGGGAGAGTTGGGGATGCTCACCTGGAGAAGAGAAGGATCCAGGGATACCTCAGAGCCCCTGTCAGGGCCTAAAGGGGCTCCAAGAGCTGGAGAGGGACTTGGGAGAGGGGATGGAGGGACAGGACCAGGGGGAATGGCTTCCCACTGCCAGAGGGATGGGATCTATCCCAGTTAGATGGGATACTGGGAAGGAATTGTTGGCTGTGAGGGTGCTGAGGCCCTGGCACAGGGTGCCCAGAGCAGCTGTGGCTGCCCCTGGATCCCTGAGAGTGCCCAAGGCCAGGTTGGATGGGGCTTGGAGCAGCCTGGGGTAGTGGAAGGTGTCCCTGCCTGGCAGGGGCAGGGGGTGGGACTGGATGATTTTAAGATCCCGTTTTTAAGAACTCGAACCTTCCTGGTATTCCCTGATTCCCAGAGCAATAAGGGAGGAGCGAGCCCAGGCGGGGCGCGGGGCCGCTCCTGCCCGGGGCCTGTGGGGTTCTGTGGGGGTTCTGTGGGGTTCTGTGGGATCACGGCTCCCACTAGTGGCTTCTTCCAGACGCTCTTGCCTGCCGGATACCTGGGGTTTTGCATCCTGGAATTCGGGGAACATAGGCCTGCTTTCCTCTGCCCTGGGGTGCACAGGGATGCTGCACAGAGCAGGAGCACGGGAATCCCATTTCACCACGCCTTAACTTTGCAAGCTGCTCCCCAAAAAGGCCATTTTGTGCCACTTTACAACCCAAGAGATGCCCAAACCTACCAGGACAAGAAGACCTGACCCTTGTCTTGCTGAGATCTCCCAGGGAAAGAGGGGCCTGGCCACTAAATAACAGGATACAGGATGTCCTGGGAATGCTGGGTTTGCAGATCCTCTGGAATACCAAGACAGTGTTTGCCGAGTTACTCTCACAGCTGGGTTTGTTTCCAGAGGTGTTAATAAAATACACAGAATACACTGTGAGGGAGACCTGGGGAGCTTCAAGTGCCTCTGAAAGGTTAAACTGGCAGCTGGTTCTAAGAGGAATCAGCGGAAAATTCACATTTCATTGATCAGCATCAAAATAGTTGCTCCTGCTTTGTACAGTACTTTTCAGATCCCTTAGCTTCCAAAATCCCCCAAATCCATCACTTTTTAGGTAATTACTGCTCCATTACATTCAGTTTACTGTGATCTGCTTGCAATCATGGAATGAATTATCCCTTACGAGGGAGCAAAAATGTCTAAGTTTGGGGGAGCAGGGGGGAGAGGAGAATAAAGAGCAGGAAATAAAATCAATTCATGGCTCCATTAACACCCAACCACAAAGTTTCTCACCACAGTCCATTCCTGTACCTACAGCTCCAGGGCAGCCAGCAAAGAGCCTAAAAAACAATTACAGAATAGAATTAAAATCACCTTTTTAAGTGAAAGTTCTTGAGACGCCTCCCTGCGTAGATTTAATCAGGCGGGTATTGAGTGCTAGTGCGATAATTGATTATTAAATCACTATAAATACACATCTGTACAAGGCTCCAGTCCAATTTCCCCTCTGCAATAAATATTTCTCGCGGTGTTTATTTAATCCACGCCTGCCCACGTGAATTTCGGTGATGGATCTTCGGCTGCCTGGATGCAAAACAGAGCCTCGGCAACGCCGCCATCCATCAGCCACTAAGCTGCTGTTAATAACATTCCCCAGGGAGAAATTCCAGGCAAACAGTTATGAATTTAGTGATAGGAAGACTCAATCTTCTATTTAAGGAGAAAAGGTGAAGAGGAGTGCAAGGAGAAGGCACTGAGCTGGGCAAGGATGGAGGGAAAATTCTTGATGTGTTTGGGGTTGAAATACATCCTGAAATGGCGTTTTTCATGTTTTCCCTTTCTTTTCAGGACAATCAATCACAAATGTGTTGTTCCCCTTGCCTCTCACTGGGGAGAGGATTTGGGGAGAGAGGGGAAGAGCAATTCATGAGCAAAGAGTCTCCTAACAGCTCTAATGGATTCAGCCAAGCCCCAAAAGTGCAGAAATTACAAGGAAAACTGAGTATTCATCAGGGGGACGAGGCTCAAAGGGCGATGGGGATAATAAAAAATGTAAACAATTAAAAAATCCCTTTCTCCTTCAAAGTCCAGCCCAAGAGTTTTATTCCCAGTGGTCTGGCCTATGGCTTGGAAATGCTGTTTTCATGGATCTTGGCTATCCAATGGATTAAAAATATCATGGTTTTGCCACGAAGCCAAAGGAGGGGATATGCACAGCCAGGGGGGTTGATGGACAGCAGCTCCAGAGATCCTTCCACCCTTCCTCCCATCCATCCTTCCTCCCTCCTTTCATCCATCCTTCCATCCTATCATTCTTCCATCCTTTTATTCTCCCATACTTCCACCCTTCCATCCTTCCATTCTTCCATCTTTCCACCCTTCCACCCTTCCATCCTTCCGTTCTTCCACGCTTCCACCCTTCCACCCTTTCACCCTTCCACCCTTTCACCCTTCCATCCTTCCATCCTTCCACCCTTCCATCCTTCCATCTTTCCATCCTTCCATTCTTCCACCCTTCCACCCTTCCCCCCTTCCACCCTTCCATCCTTCCGTTCTTCCACGCTTCCACCCTTCCACCCTTTCACCCTTCCATCCTTCCATCCTTCCATCCTTCCATCCTTCCATCCTTCCATCCTTCCATCCTTCCACCCTTCCATCCTTCCATCTTTCCTTCCAGCCTTCCACCCCTGTGTTCCTGTGTAGGGTTTACTGCCATTCTCTTCCTCCTGTAGCTGAGATCAAAATTAAATGAGGACAAAATAACCCCTGAATGAGGAGATTTTTGAGGCTCTTTGAAGGTCTAGTGAGAACAGGGAATGATGCATAATTAAACACTGGAGAAATCCCAGGGAAGGGGAGTGAGGGACTCTGCCCTGGCCGGGCCTGAGGCCCTACCCCACCCCTGCCATACTCCCTATTCACCTGTCCTAAAAATGAGCAACTTTTTAAAGGTTTCTTTAAAAAGCCCTAAAATCTGCATTTTCCAAGAGGGAAACTGAGGCAAGGGAGTTCTGGGATCACTGATGTCCATCAGACCCCTGGAAATCCCTGGAGTTGAAGGGAAGAAGGGAAACTTACCTGTTGTGCTTAGGGTTGAAATGCATAATGGAAAACCATTTTCCTTTGATTTTCTGGGGCTTCCAAACTTCTCCAAGGAGTTGCCAAAGTTGGGTTGACCAACAGCTCTGGAAGACTAATTCCCACCACCATGAGGAAGCAGCCTGGGGCATATTTTGGGATGATTCACCTTCTTTTCTCTTTGTTTATCAATATTTCCTGATAGGGAGCTGCAAACTTTATCATGGAAGATTCCCAGCATCCCATGATTTTGGAGCGATAGCTCAGAAGGGAATATGGGATGCTTTATTTGGATTTTTTTTTTATTTTAAAGGTATTTCTCAGGATTATCTCACCTCCATCCCAGCTTCACCCACGCATGGATAAATCACTTTTCCAGTGTCACGTTTTGAAAGGATAAATGTTTCTGCTCGCAAGATATTTATTCCTTTTTGCTCTCATTTGACAGAGAAATCGCATCATCCCAGGATTTCCCTGACAAACTTTGGAGCAGCCAGCTTGCCCCCAGGGATTTATTTCCCTATCAAACCATCTTCTTTTGGAGGGGGATGTGGAATTTTGGGTCAGCCTGATGGGTTTTGTGAACAGGCTGACCCAAAAGATAGACCCGTGATAGATTCATAATGGGAATTTACATTCCCTGGATTGACTGATTTAATTACATGTTCAACGAAGATGGGAATGTGATGGGGATGGAGCTGGGATGAGAGAGCAGGGTTCTCCTGGGGTTGTCCTAGCTGCAGTTTTCCAGGTAAAAATGAAGATAGAGATGACTTTCCACCTCACATGGTCCTTTGAAGTCCAACATCACCGATATCTACACATTCCTCCTGAGGGAGTTGGAGGGTCAGCTCCCATCTCTGTTCCCTGTGGCAGTGACAGGACCTGAGGAACAGCTGGGGCTGGGCCAGGCCAGGCTCAGGCTGGAGATCAGGGAAAGGTTCTTCCCCAGAGGGTGCTGGCACTGCCCAGGCTCCCCAGGGAATGGGCACAGCCCTGAGGCTGCCAGAGCTCCAGGAGCCTTTGGACAGCGCTGCCAGGGATGGACAGGGTGGGGTTGTTGGGTGGTCTGGGCAGAGTGAGGAGATCCTTGTTGATCACTTCCAGCTCAGGATATTCCATGATTTCTGACTTCCTAGAAGAGGACCCCACCATACCTGCAGCTGCAAAAGCCCATTTTCCCTCTGGAAACCCCAAGTTAGGGATTGTCTCCTGAAATAGCCTGTGCAAAATGCAGGATTTATAGAATAGTACATAAAATCCTGACATGCCAGGCTGCTCCTCTGTGTCTGGACATCCCCCCTGTCTCCTCCTAAACGCAAAGGAGATTTTGGAGTCAACACCATTTGCTGTAAGAGCAGGGTGGTAGAAAAGCAGAATCCTCTAATGGCTCGGAGATGTTTTACACACCTTAATAACTGTGGGCTCACAACAACTCAGCAAGAAATAGGGAATGTAATTGTCCCCATTTGCAGGAAGAAGAAAAATAGATACACACGAATCAAATGAGGAGCTGAGTAAAGTCCTACCAGGAGCTGGGGGAGCTCTCCATTACTTGATGTCTTAAAATCAGTGCTGGATCTCTTTATATCAATCATACTCTGCCTCTGCCAGGAAGAAGAAGTGGCTGGGTTAAAAAAAGGCTCTTTGGCTCTCTCCCTCCTTCCCTTTCTTCAGGAATGTGTTTTTCAACTGAAAAATGAGGAAAATTCACTTTTCTTCAAGCAGCTCCAGCCAGACTTTAGGAGATTGGTCTTGATTTTTCCCAAGGACATTTCCAAGAAAGAAGAAATGGGCCAGAATTGCAAGCACCAGGCTCCATATCCTCCTGTATAACCCTGGGATGTTGCAAGCACCTTTGGCTTGATGGAAAACAAATCAGATCTTCAGGCATAATTTTTCCTCCAAATGTTTTGAGATGGGGGCAGGTTTGTCCTGATTTCCCTAATGTTCCCCCTTCCCACACATCCTGAGCATCACTAAAGCACTGATATGAATCCAAAAGATAAGTAGAAAAGGAATTTCAGAATTTAGGGCTGTAAGTGTGCAAGGACACCTTCCACTATCCTTGGCTCCAAATGTCCAACCTGGCCTTGAACACTTCCAGGGGTGGGGCACCACAGCTTCTCTGGGCAACCTCTTCCAGTGCATGTGAAACATGAGGCAAACCAGCTGTTCTTTTCCCAAATTGTTGAACATGGATTAGGGAAGCTGAGAGAGATTAGAGCCTGGCACACAAATCCTGCCATGAATTCCATATCCAGCCAGGGCTGCCAAGGGTTTCTGTTTGCAAATTGCCTGCAAACAGATTGGAGAGGTCCCCACCATATTCCCTGTTTGAAAATTCCTGCAAATTTCTTAAGTTCTGAGGATCAATTGGAGTCCAAAATGTGATTATGGAATCTACAATTCCCAGTTGCACAATTCCCGCTGACTGAGCTGTGGCCTTTTGATGTTTCTGCACCATAAATACACAAGAAAGGAGTCCAAAAGTCAGTTTTAAAGCTGAAAGGGAACAAAATCATCCAGCTGGACTTCCAAAAGCTCTGTTGATTGTTGCTCAAACTTCCCAAAAAAGCAACTTTTAAGAAAAGTCAGTGCCTGGATTCAACACCTTGAAGTGGTGAAGACTTCACTGTCTTCTGCAATTGGCTGAGCTGAGGTTTAATTCCCCTCCTGTTTAATTTGTATTTGAACATTTCTAATTCACATTCAGCTCTTGTGACAGCTTTCCTGAAGATCCTTTGGCTCTCTGGAGCTTCTTCCAGCACAGCTGCCCATGGACCAACAATTTTCTCTATTCCAAGTGCTGCACTTGGATTTCCCAAAGCCTAGACCCTTCATTTGCAAATTTGGGTTCCAAATCAAACCAAGCTTGGACTAAAAGCAAAGGAGCACCTCTGCTAAAACCCAACTGGCCCACCACAAAGTGGGAATTTTGTGATCAAGGAATGGTTCTGAAACATCCCTGGCAGGGAAGATCCGAAGGAAAAGTTTGTTTTCTGGGAAAATTCTCACCGGTAGAGCTCGGCTGGCTCTGTTCAAGGTGAGTGAGCACAAAAGGGTCAAGCTGCAGCTGTCTGTGGAATTAGAATAAATTATCCTCTTTCAGATGCCTCCTTAATGGCTCTGCTCTGCCGGATCCCTCTCTGACCACACGCTGCTCACTGCTCATTGCTCGGAGGTGAGCTGAGACTGCTCCTAATGATCAGCTCATTACATCCATGAATTATGCACACAGCCAGGTAATGAAAAACAAGCCTGGTATTATTATTAAACTCCTGACACCAGCCCAGCAGCTGGAGACTCCCTGGCTGTCATCCTTGACTCCTGGTGAACATGCTGGCCAATATTGCCTCTGTGTGACTCCGTGCTCTTCCATCTGCCTGCACATCCCCACTTTTTGTTTTTTTTTCTGTCTCAGGCATCTTTTGTTACAAGCTCGTTCAGTCTCTCACAGGAGATTGGCATGTACCATGCTGGGGTCACAAACCAGGGAAAAAATGCATTAAAACTTCCCGTAGACTTTGGGTTTAAGGAATTAAAGATATTTGCTAAGCTGAGGGGGGGAAAGTGCTGGGCATGGCACAAACTGGGATAAATGGTCCTTACAGCCATGGATTTCCAGTCCAAACTTTCCTGTGCTCCTGCTACCTTATCTCTTCCAGCCTTTGCACCTTTCTGGGAGAAACTGCTCATGCTCCAAACTCAGATCCTGCCTGTGCCATGCTCTTCCAGCTCTTCCCAGGAGGCCGGGATCCTGCAGGAACTTCTACATGCTGCTGTTGTTCAAATATTATTAAAGGTGAATATTTAAGGAAATTTGTTTTCCACTGTTTTCTTGGCTGTGCTTGGTGCACACTCAGTGTTTAAATGACATTGGAGAACGTGGATGAGATGGAGAGAGGAAAAGAAGGGGGAGGGAGGGAGGGAGGGAGGGGACACATCTGGTGCTTTGAGGAACTTGGTTTGAAGCTCAGAGCTTCCTTCTCTCAACTTCTCACAGGGTTGTGCACGAAGAGCCCATCGAGGAACCTCTGGATTGACCACACAGAGGGGACCTCTGACACTTTGAGAACCATGTGTTTCATTTATCTGTCACCTTTGTTTACTCTCATTTGTATACTTAACTAATTTGACTTGACACAATAAGGGCATGACCATGAGAAGCAAAAGACATTGCTTAAATATTTCATAAATGCTTTAAAAAAAAAGAGGCATGAGAGAATAAAGTCCTGGCTCCTTGGTCCTGCTGGTTTTTATTAGAAAGAAAGCAGTTTGGGGGGAAATCACCATCATTACCTCAGATTCTGCATGAATGCCTAATAAAACTCCTAAGGATATGTGAAATATCCGTGCATTTACTAATGGGAATTGATTCAGCATTTGATCCATTTTTAAGCAGATATAATGACGTTTTCTTGTCTGTGTCTCCCCGTGGTTCATTATTCCATTAAGTGCCATTTAGGCTGGGTGATGTGTGTAGAAGGGAACAGCTTGTGATGGCTTTTGTTTAACAAAGCCCTCCCTGGTGCTCCCACGGGCTCCAAATGAGTGACAGGTCCCATCCCAGCACGATGGCCGCCACTGCAGTCACATGAAAGATACATGGCATCAGCTGGGAGTCAGCTGGTTTTGGCAGCTGTGCTCCTCCCTGATGGATTTGGGGCGGGACTAACAATTTACACCCAGCCCTTGTGTTAACATCTCCCTCTCTCATTAGCAGGGACCCTCCTGGAACAGCTGCAGAAAAATTACCTTGGAATAACATGGCAATCTGGATTGGAAGATTTCCTGCTGGATTTGGGGTGTTCTCCTGTTTTGCTCCTTGGGGTGCTTTGCAATGTGTTGGGGCTCCAATGGATCCTGGTCATCTCTCAGGGCTTGGCCTTGACCAAGAGCTGTGGGAGGAACCACTGGGATGGGTCTGGCCTCATCCCATTCTCCAACGGATCAAGCTTAGTCTTCCAAGGAGTTCAGCTGGTTCTGAACCAAACTACTTTGCCTTTTAGGCCCTTTCCTTTATCTCACAGTCTAAATTTAGCTGCTGTTCAATTATGGCCTTTAGCTTCAGCCATTATTTCCTCGCTTTGTTTCTCTTCCCTGACATATTTATAGAGAGCAGCCGGGTCCCCTCTCGCTCTTTGCCCAGGAAGGCTGGAGGAGCCTGGCTCTGATCCTTCCCCTTTCCAGGATTGCTCTCCTTTTTCAAGGACAGTGAGGTTGCTCTTTGTAGCAGCTGTTCCAGGGCCATTCCAGCCTTTTCCAGCAGTGGATATTAAAAGTGTCCTGTGGGTGTC
The DNA here is from genome assembly GCA_013396995.1 of Dicaeum eximium. NCBI lineage: Eukaryota > Metazoa > Chordata > Aves > Passeriformes > Dicaeidae > Dicaeum > Dicaeum eximium. The sequence goes on from VWZP01000625.1 coordinate 474,969, forward strand.
AGAGACAATCTCACCTGGGGCTGGCACACCAGCAGGAATCCATCATTATCCCGACTGGAAATCGCTCCTTCCAGATGTTCCTGGAGGAAAATGCTTCAAGCAGTGAGGGCAGCAAGTGGATTTTCTTTTCTTTTCCAGCCATACCACACTGCAAGAAGGGTATTGAGGTGCTGGAGCGTGTCCAGGGAAGGGAATGGAGCTGGGAAGGGGCTGGAGCCCCAGGAGTGGCTGAGGGAGCTGGAAAGGGGCTCAGCCTGGAGAAAAGGAGGCTCAGGGGGGCCCTTGTGGCTCTGCACAGCTCCTGCCAGGAGAGGACAGCCAGGGGAGTCGAGCTCTGCTCCAGGGAACAGGGATAGGACAAGGGGAAACGGCCTCAAGTTGTGCCAGAGGAGGTTTAGTGGGAAAATTTATTTATTAAAGAAAATTTCTTCATGGAAAGGCCTGTCCAGCCTGTCACAGCTGCCTGGGGCAGTGGTGGATTCCCCATCCCTGGAGGGATTTAAAAGCTGTGTGGATGTGGCACTTGGGGACATGGGCTAGTGGTGGACTTGACAATTTTATGTCAGCCCTTGGACTCAGTGAGGTTAGAAAGCTTTTCCAGCCAAATAATTCAATGGTTCTGTGATTTCAGCTTTCCACAGTGTGCTGACCTCCCAGCCAGCTCCACACCTCACCTGGCACTTGGGATGAGCAGATATCAGGGCCCAAACTGTCTCCTCATTCCAGCTTCTCCAAGCCAGGCCTAATGCGGTCACTTCACCTCCTTACACAACCTCCCAAGCCCAGACCCTGCCCAAGCCTGCCCAGAAAGCTGCTCCCAGGGCTGCTGGCTCCCAGTGGTGCTGGAATAAAGGAGAAGGGACAGCCGTGCATCTGCTCCGAGTTCAGCAGGATTCAGGCCATTGAAATGCAGAGTTAATTGGAAATACACAATGACTGGAGCTAGGGGGTGCTGGAAAGCCTGACATGGAAACGTTTGAGGTGTCTTGACCCCAACAGCAGAGCCACTGCAGTCTTAGGACAGCATTAGTGCCACCATCACCCACACAGTGCCACTTAAAGGCAATATTTAAAGGCCCTGTGGAGATTCTGACTCGATTTTATGCTACAGCCAGTGACACATATCTTCAGCCTCAGCTCACCCCAACCAGAAAGGCACTGACACAGCCCCACACAGGCAGGCCTTGCTTTGCCTGGTGTGGAATAAGAGAAAAAAAAAAAATCAATATCACGCAAAATAAAGGCATTTTCAAAAATAAACTGAGCCATGATTCACTTTATTTCAGAGCCTGTGCCCACAGCCCCCGTGTGTAACCTGCTGGCAAAGCTGAGCAGAGAGCAGAGCTGGATCCTGGCCAGTAATTACAGTGATCAGGAGAATTGAAATGTTTTGCAAAGCTTGCTTGGCTTTTATAGGTGAGCTGCAGAACAAGACAGCTTGGAAGTCTCCTTGCCTTCAACAAAGATGCCATTTCATTATTCAAATGAGCAGGTACCGTGGAGTGGTGATTACACAGCTGGTATATGCCTTTTCCTGAGACTCGAGCTCTTTAGGGGATTTTGCTGTCTGATTCCAAGGGAAAATGGGAATAGCAGGGCAGATGATTGCTCCTCAGGTGGGCTGTGCTTGGTGGATGTGATACCTCCCTCCGGAGTGCTTCCAGAGTCCATGCTAGAGGAATTCAGGCTGCACAGAGAGCTGGGATGGCCCTCCAGAGCTCTCCAAAATGTCTGGCAGGAGGTTGGTAGCACAAAGTAAATGGGAAACTGAGGCAGGGAGAGATGAATCCTCTTTGGAGCTGACCCAGCCAAGAGATTGGATGAGGGACAGTCAGATAAATCAGTCTGGGCTGCTCAAGTCTGTCTGCAGGGACAAGAGGGATGGTGCCAGACCTGGGGCATTTGTGCCCCTGTGCCTGCCCTCACCTCTATTGAGCAGCATCACAGCAGCCACCAAAAAAAAAAAAAAAAAAAGAGAGAGAGAAAAAATGAAAAGGAAACGTTATTTAGGAGAAAAAGCATTAAAAAAGAATCACTTCTTCTCCTTAAGTAACGGCAGCAGAGTCTGAATCCTGCTCATCATTTCGAAGTGCTGACTCATTTACCACTCGAAATGAATTGAGGGCTGTTAAAGGGTTTATAGAAGATTTCATTAAATATGGATTGAGCCAGCTTAAGATGGAAATTGTTATAAAAGCTGGCACCGGCTCTGAGAGCCAAATGGTTCCGTTTATTACAGAGATATTTTACTGCTGCCTCTGGCCCGAGCCCCGCGGCGGCCGCAGAATGGCAACACACAGCGGCTTGGGAACAGAGCTGCTGTATTCCAGAGTGGGATGGAGCTGCTGTATTCCAGAGTGGGAACAGAGCTGCTGTATTCCAGAGTGGGATGGAGCTGCTGTATTCCAGAGTGGGATGGAGCTGCTGTATTCCAGAGTGGGAACAGAGCTGCTGTATTCCAGAGTGGGAACAGAGCTGCTGTATTCCAGAGTGGGAATGGAGCTGCTGTATTCCAGAGTGGGAATGGAGCTGCTGTATTCCAGAGTGGGAATGGAGCTGCTGTATTCCAGAGTGGGAACAGGGCTGCTGTATTCCAGAGTGGGATGGAGCTGCTGTATTCCAGAGTGGGAATGGAGCTGTCACATTCCAGAGTGGGAATGGAGATGTCACATTCCAGAGTGGGAACAGGGCTGCTGTATTCCAGAGTGGGAACAGGGCTGTCACATTCCAGAGTGGGAATGGAGATGTCACATTGCAGAGTGGGAATGGAGCTGCTGTGTCCAGGGTGGGAATGCAGCTGTCATATTCCAGGATGGGATATGTCCCATGGGACATGCCATGTCCAGAGTGGAAGCAGACCTGATATGTCCAGTGTGGCCCTTTTCCCTGCAGGGCTCTTGTCAGTCCAAACCACAGGGGTAATGTCACCATATCCCAGAATTATTTTGGGTTGGAAGGGACCTTAAATCCAATCTCTTTCCCCTACCTTGGCCAGGGGCACCTTCTACTGTCCCAGGTTTTTCCAAGCCTCTTCCCACCTCTTCCAGGATGGGGGCAGAGATGGAGATGAGCTCCCCTGTGCTGCTCCAGCAAGAGTGGGAAGGCCAAGCCAAGATCTTTGAGGTGATGTGAAGGATACAACAGACACTCTTCAAACTACATTTCTGGACAAACCCTACACTCTGTGTTATACCTCACACCAGCTCTGAGCCTCTCCTGGGCTTTGGAATCCCCAATAAGAGGGTTGGGGCATGAAGCAGCACCCAGACCTCAGTTTCCCTGGAACAACAGGGAGCTAAGCTGTCCATGCCTTCACTCTTTGCTGGTCCAACCCATCCTGACTGCTTCCAACCCATCCTGCCTGTTCCCAACACATTCTGGCTATTCCCAGCTCTCTAGCTCCAGGCAGTGGGATGGTGGTGTGTGAATGAAAGGGTTTCTCAGGATCAGGACAACATTAATGTCGCCCCAGGCGAAGCACAGATGTGTTCGCACTCCAACACGATCCCAACTATTAAAACAACTGTACCTGCATTTATCATATTGATGGGATGGACATGCTTGGCTGCACCGAGGTTATTCCAGTACATTATTCATGGGGTCTGATACATTGGAACTGTTTTCATCTCACTTTACGAATGTGTATGGGGTGAGAGGGGCTGTGGGAAGATGAGGAGAAATGCCGGTGGAGGCAGGACAGTGTCTGTCCATCCACCACTGCTGGAGTGACATTTGTCTCATCCAGAGTATTTTATTTCATTTCAAAGTGAGGAATTGAGCAAGATGGAAATCTTCTGGCTCCAATATCCCCCATTAGCATGAAGCTGTGAATTTGAGCCACGTGCAAACCACAGTGCAGAACTTGCCCTTGAAGGCTATTGTAGAATTTGGGAATAGTTTGGGGTGGAAAGACCTCCAAGTAGATCAGAGCCACAACCACCACAAGTCATGGGACTCTTGAGTTAGACACAGCTGTTGGAAAAGTGACTTTTTAATGCTGAGGGTGAAGGGATCTCTGACAGGTGCCCAGTGTGTTTTCAGTGCCTGGGCCTTGAGAACTGTTCCTGGAAATGCATCCAGAAGGAAGGCACTGATTTCCTGCTCACACCAGCTTGTTATCTCTGACATGCCATGGGGAATGGGGGAAAAATGCCAACCACAACAGAGAAGTGAGAAAGAAGCTGGGGGAGGATTCCCTGCTGGAAAAAAAGCAGGCAGTGTCACCTCCAGGCAGTAGGCAGGGGTGACAGCCTCTTCTGTCAGGTGAGGTGAGGAGGTGCCAGCGAGGCCCAGGGCCACGGGTAGAACGCATATGTTCCACTCTGGATGCTCTAGAGGGGTGATGTCTCCTCAGGCTGGGCTGACACCTCTCTTCATATCCCATCTCCTGCCTACAGCCCAATCACTGAAGCTGCAGCTCTTTTATTTCCAACTTTGGTCCCTATTTTTGGCTGGTGACAAGGCTCATCACAAGCTGGTTGTGCTCACACCCTTGCAGAGCCAGCACAGGTCCAGCAGCACCTCTAAATGGACCCCTCAGCCCCAACATTAACCAAACCAGGCAAAATGATGCCAGAAAAAGGGTGAGGGTGGAAGCCCCCATATTTTTGTTTCCTCCCCACTGGCAGTGGCCGATGAAGAGAGGCTGGGCTCATTACTGACAGCACCAAACAACTAAGGATTCTCATGGCTGATTTGCTGAAGCTGAGACAGTTATTTTTAAAACCAGGAACAAAATAAGTTGCTTCACCTTTGCTGAACCTCATCTCTTTACAGCAGGGAGAGACAAGCTGAGTTGGCTGAATTTTCTTTTATTGGAATATTTTGATTTTCTTGGACATCTACGTGAAACATTAAATGTCCTTTCCCTCCCTATAGTCCAGCTAGTGCAACAAAGTATGAGCATCCTTCAGCTTCTGTTATAGGAGAAAAACGTCTTTAGCTTGTGATAAGAAAGGGTGACGCACTTTTTCCCAGAAAGGTACAAGAATTTACAAGTAACACATTCCAAGCTCCCTGAATGAGGAGAGCAGCAGTTGCTGGGCTTTTGTTGTGGATGGAAATGCATCAGCCCTTTTGGATAAAGAAAAGGAGAATTTGGGCTCCATTTGCTTTCCTCTTTCAGAAAGTAATGATGAGATGTCTGTTTGCTGTGCTCTCCTCGGTGACCAGAGCCAGGTGACACCCCCAGGTCCCCTCTCTGTGTCTCACCTTCAAGCTTGGTCCTGGATGCAGATGGGGCCTCCTGCATCCTTGGATGCTCACCCCACCCTGCAGGTCCCCAGCGCTGCACTGGGAACATCCCTGCTGGCATCTGCAGTGACAGATGCTGCGGCCACCAAAGGGCTCTCAAGGTTGCTGAAGGGTAGCAGCAATCCCTGCCAGGATGGGTGGGATCTGCAACACAAGGACAAGGTCTTTGGGAACTGCCAAATGTGCAGCAGCTTCACAGGGCAGGGGTGAAGTCTCTAGAGGGACTTAAAAGATGTGTGGATGTGGCACTTGGGGACATGGGTCAGTGAAGGCCTTGGCAGCTGTGGGGGAACAGTTGGATTGGATGACCTTAAAGGTTTTTTCCAACCTGATTCCATGATCTGGTGCTGTGTCAGGAGGAAAGAATGGGAACCATCAATGGATGCAGGGGAAGGGAAAAACTGAGAGCCAAAGGGGACAAAGGCCTTGCTTGACAGGAAGGGTGAATGTCCCTTACCAAAGTCCCACCATCACCCCCTCTCTGAGGTTACACTGAGACCTTTCCTTGGGAATCCCTTTAAAATAACACCCTCAGACCTCTCCTCAGAAATCCCTTTGAAGCACGTGGGGTCTAATAACAGATGTCTTCCCCGTGATAGGCTTTAGGCCTTTCTTGGCTGTTTTGGGAGGGAGTGGAAACTCTGTGGCAGCAGTCGGCCCCTGGGATAGAACAAAATGTGGAACAAAATATGGCACAAAACCCACTCGTCTCAATATCTTCCCATTCCATGTGATTAATGCCCGGATGCTCTGCCCTGGGTTCATTACAGCTGCTGGAGCCTGTCCTGGCTGGGCCATATCCAACCCCTCTGCCCTCTGGCAATGCTCAGCTGGGAACAGACTGCCAGGAGGGGATATCCTGGCAAAGCCCCAGAGAGGCCATAACATCTCTGACACCACTCGTTCCCTCCTTGAAGCCTCCTCTTTCTTTGTAGTTCACGCTGAAGCCCAGCAATTCTCCTTGGAAATGGCCAGAAAAGAGACGATTTGGGCAAACCCTGTTTTATCTTTAGCTCAGCCTTTATTTCTAGGAAACCAGCCTTGTTTTTGTCTGTATTGTTCTTGTGTCTCTTTAAAGCTGTTCTGTCATTGCTGAAGCAGAATAAACCCAGTCATTCTTCCTTTTTTATTTGTCTTAGATCCTGGTCTTTATTTATAGCCAGAGCCTGGAGCAGGAATGAGCAATCTCCAGCTCCATGCTCCCTTCCCTTAACCTCATCCCACGTGAGGCAGCTCACAAAGCTTCCCTCATGGCACAGCTCTCCTCTGGAGCCCTTCCAGCCTCCAGAGGGATGATTACCTTTCATTTTGTGGCAAAGAAGGTTTGGTTTTGCAAAATGGAGCAAACCTGTGCAGTGAGAGCTGAAGGAGAAGGTGAATTCCTCTTGTTTGCTCAGAGGATTCTCTTAGTCCTGCTGGGTCACTCGAAAATACCCAGGAAAATTCAAGGAGTTTCTAATTTTTGGGGCTTTCTTCCTGAATGGTCAAGGGATGCTTGGTGAGGCTCCTTGTTTCTCCCTGGGAAATGCCCCAGTGCTGGCTGACACAAACACTGAATAGAGGACTGCAGGATTGGGTTAATATTAATTCTGAGCATTTAGGAATGAGGTAGGACTTTCCAGCCCTTTTTTCCTGCAACTTTTAGACCTAAAAATGGATTTCCTCCTTAACAAAAACTGAGATTTTGCCCTAGACAGTGCCTAGGGGTGATAGGGCTTTGCAGAACATCCCAAACCTCCTGGGACCAGCAGACCTGGATCTGGAGACCCATCTTTTACCCAGCCAGCAGTTCAGGACTGCTCCATAATGAAGATTAAACACCTACAAAGTTTTAGTGATGTCTCGGAATTTCCTCCAGGGCACATTAGGGAAAGAGGACCTGCAGAGCTCGGCTTTGATGTGGGAACAGTCACCTAGGGAGGCCGTTGGCTCCATCCAAGAGTTTGGACAAGCAGCTGTCAGGAATAGTTTAGGTGGATTTGATGGCTTGGGGACAAGAGCTCAGACTTGTCTGAGACATCCCCAGCCCCTGCCAGCTTGTACAGGTTACCCAGGGGCATCCCAAGAACTGGGCTCTGGGATAAAAAATGCAAATAAAAGCAGCAAAGCTCCTTTAAAAACACCCAGTGGACATTTAGGTCGAGGATTATGTTGGGGTTCAAGCCCTGAGAGTTTTGATTTTGGGGCGTTGGGAAGGGTGTGGCAGGATGGTGCCCCCAGGAGTGGTCACATTTACAGGAATCCTGCCTGGGGATGGAAGGCTGCTGGATAAGAAGCAGCAAGTAAATTAAGTGTATGGGAATTAATCTGAGCAAATCCAGTTTGGGGCTTATTAGGCAATTGGTATGCAAGTAGAGGCTGCTCTTAAAGCACATTTAGCCCTGGGAGGAGATTTTTGATTCATCTCCTTCAAGGTGCCAGAATGCGCCACCAAGGAAACTCAGTAAATATTCCCCAATAATTTGCCAGAGTGGCTTGGCCATGGCCAGAAGTCCCCCAAGGGCCAGGGAGAAGCTCCATCCCTCTGGCCCTGCATTCCTGGCAGGCTGCTGAAATGACAGAGACAACAATTAATGTCAATTGCCGCAGTCACTTCCTCGACGGACTGATCTGGATTGATCCACTGGCTCAATTTTGTTGTTGGGGATAGAATTTCTCATTTCAAGACGTAAATCTCTCCCTCACTTATCAATGCAAAGATTTGTACAGTTAATAGGCGCTGGCAGTATCTGTAATTCCACATGCTGGGCTGGGAGACTATCTCAGGGATAGGCAATGGCCTCCTCTGGAAGGAAAAAAAAATTATTAGATTAGAAAACGCAGGAGCACCAATATTTCTGCAGTTTATTGCCAAGATGAATTGAAGTCTTGGCCCTATTAAGCTGATAACAAACCCAGCTTCAGCAAGGCCAGGGTGTGCATGGAAATATCTGCAGGAATAACCAGTGATTGTTTGGGATCTTGATTTTTTATTACATGGGGAAGCCAAGATCTCCGGGATGAGCAAATTCAGCCTGTGGGAGAATAAACAGTCTCAGATCCATCAAATTCTCCTTGGTGCAAAGGAGAGGAGGCTGTGGGAATTTCCCTCCATCCTCTTCATTGTTATGGAGGAGGGATTTGTGTCCAAGGCACCTCTTCTTCCACCCTTCCAATCCTTTCCCCCAGCAGCATCCAGTCCCTCCAATGCGGCTCGACTGATCTTCCCCAAGGCCGCTCCCTAAACCCATGTCCATCAACATGGGGAGGGAGCAGCCAACTTCCAACTCCTTCTGCTTTCAAGAGCAGTTGGAAGTGCCTGCAGCTCTGGAAGGGAAGGGGAACGAGCTCCTTTGGCAGGTGCAGGCAGCCAGTGGAACAACTGCTGCCATCTGCTCCTCTGCTCCAGCTGGAATTCCTGGGCGTGGCTGCAGGACATGGGCAATGCTCAGAACCTGCCAGCCATGGATAATGGAAATAAAAATTGTCCTCTCTATGGTTTCCTGCTCTACTCCAGCAGGGATTTTGCAGGGTTTTCCCACTTGTTCCTGCTCGTGGCGGTTTGCAGGATGTCCATCTCTGCTGGCTTCCCACTGGATTTGGGAACAGGTTTGGGCAATTGCAGACAAAACCTGGGATGGGCTCAAAGGTCCTTCATGGACTGTGGCAGTTTCCCTGTCTGTGATACTGCCATGGCGATCCCACACTCACATCAATCATAGAGACATGGAATGGTCTGGGTGGGAATGGACCTTAAAGCTCATCTTGTTCCACTGCTTGCCATGGGAACCTTCCACTATCCCAGATGGCTCCAAACTGCATCCAGCCTGGCCTTGAACTCTTCCAGGGATGGGACATCCACACCCTCTCTGAGCAGCCTGTTCCAAACACCACCAAGAATCAGAAAACAGTGACATTTTGGTGCTCATTGGAGCCACATCTCCAAATATCTGATCCAAAGTCCTGCATTTCATGCCAGAAAACAGAAGAGAAGCAAATCCACCAGGAAAATACCTTAGGCTTGGTTTGCTCAACACAGCAAAGCAGTGGCTGGTGAAAAAGGTGTCCCAGAAAGAACTGAACAGGTCAGGAATTTTATTCTTAATTCCCTCTCTGGCAAACAGACCATGATGGGCAGGATGGTCAGGATGTGTGGATATCCTGCATTGCCATACAGAAGTAACAAAAGCTATTTTGGTTAGGAATGACCTTGATTTTTTGCACTGGAAGAGGTAAAAGTACATATCCATTAGAAAATGAGTGTTGTGGCCACCTTATCCCTGTGGAATAATGATCGGTTTCCTTGTGGAGAGAGATGAAACGCCCCAAATTGACAGAAACCTGTTGTCATAGATGCAAATTTCACAGGTACGGGAATAAATCCCTGACAGCCATGGGAGTGCAAGATTGGATTTGTCTGATAGCCATCTTCAAACCACCCAAACCCAGGCTTTCTTCCCCTGGATGACAGAGAAGAGCGGAATTTTGGCAGGGTGGGTCCCCCCTGAGGGTGATACCCAAATCCTGGCCATGCTGACCAATACACATGGGGGAGGGACAAGGACACAGGACAATTAATTCCTTCCTTTCCATGTAGGCTCTTGCTTTGACTTGAATTCTGAAAACCCTCTGGAAGGCAGGGAGAAAAGAAAGGCATTGTTTGCGATAAGCCAGGTTCAAAGGGAAGCATGAAATTCGGATGGATGTGGAGCCAGAGCAGCCCAGCCTCAGCTCAAAACCAGCAAATGCCTGCAATATAGATTTCATTTAGATTGAAGGATTTGTTTAGTGTGCATATTAGAAAACACTGCCCTTATTAATTCTCTTCCTTTTGGGATCTTTCTCTGTTTGTTTGGGTGTTTTTTGAAGCGAACAATTTCAAAGTCAATTGAATCCTGGGGGAAGGTGTTGGCTTGACAGGTTTTAAGCTCAAATTTCTTCATTTACATGCAGAGATAGCATGAGATTGGGAAGGGTAAACTTTCCATCTGCTCTAATAGGCATGGGTTGGGAATACGAGGAAGGAAAAGTGCATCTGTAGGTCTTCAAATTTTAGTAGGGGTGTAAGCTATGGATCAGGCACCACCAAATTCATTCTATTTGGAGTTTTCCTAAAATAAACAGCACCTGGACTCAGGTGAATGGGAATAAATCTCCTGCCTATGTTTTATTTCCACTTTCTGTGGGTTTTCAAACACACATGCAAAATGGGGTTGAATTCGAATATTGGGACCCAGAAGGTGCCTGTTGTGCCTGTCCCAATGGGATTTTCCATCGCTCCAGCTGGACAGTGCTGCTTTTGGCTGGCAATGGGGCACCATGCCCGCTCCAGGAGTTGGACGGGGCCCAGCACATCTCTTTTCACCTCATGTAGGTCAGCCCAGTGCCAGCAGATGGGCTTGTCATGGAGCTGGACTCAAATTCCATCAGCCCTTCGATCCAGACATACCCTGGGAGGGCAGGGATGCCATAGCTTCAGCAGCCACTTAGGGCAAGAGGTGTTAAAAATAAACTTCTTCTTCCATTAATATTTAAAGTTTCCCAGAACTTCGAGGGAGATTCACTGAGGGGTGATCCAAGGTATTGCAAATCGGGACAAAAAAGGGGGACTAAACTGTGATGTTTATCCCTGCCCATGACAGGGGGTTGGATCTAGAAGATCTCTAAGATCCCTTCTAGCCCAACCTTCCAATGATTCCATAATTTTTCAGCTTTTTTACCAAAAAATGTGATTTTTAACATAGAGTTAAAAATGTATGTCAGAAGATGCTAAAATGAAATATCTCCAAATAACAACTTTCAGCCTCCTCGTCTCTGCTCCCAATAACAAAAGCTGCTGAAAGCAGATGATGTTTGGAGTCTTATTGTGTTTTCTCCTTTATCTCCTGGTTTCGGGGGCCTTTGGAGGTTGTCCCATATTCCCTACACTGCAAGGAGAGCAAAGGCCTTGCCCTCCTGCTGTAATACACGGCCCAAACCTCAGTTAGGAGTTTCAGAGGCAGAAAATCCCCTTTAAAGGTCATTTTTGCTGAATTTGACCCTGCACTGACGTACTCCTGACCTCTTGCACGAACTGAGGTCATTAAGCTCAGACCTGCCTTTGGGTTTTAAGAGAACCAAGAAAGGCCAAAGCCACACTCCTTGTTTTCTCTTCTCTCCCTCCTTCCCACTGATCTCCTCAGCCCCTGCAGGTTGCTCTGCAAGGAAGGGCTTTGGATATAAATAAATACAAACCCCCTCGGGATGCCCATCACTGACAGTTCCAGTGCAGAGAAGCTCCCAAAGTTCAGAGTTTAATGCAAAAGTCTGAAGTGACCACAATTTATTCCAAATTGCTTCACTTGATCCGACGACCTTGGGGAATTATCGCTGGAGGAGCCAGGGATCGGTAGCCGGGAGCGGCGGGAAGGCAGCGGGAGCACGGATGGGAGACAGCTCTGCCAAAGGAGGGCTCTGCCTGCAACGACAGGGGTGAAGAAACGCTTGGGATTTTAAAGAGACTTGGAGAGACATTTTCTTCTGGAGAAGCTCAGGGATTTGAAGCCCGTGTGAGCAATCAACATCAGGCATCCCGCAGGTGGAGCAGCCACAGGATCTGTGAGGCCTCCCTGGCAGTCAGTTGCCTAAGATAAGAAATGCCAGTCATGGTGACTGGACCAAAGGAACCCTTCTTCCACCTTTGGACACCCGTGATCTCTCTGTAAGACCATAGGTCACATTTGCCATTGGACTGTTTCCCAAAACCCTCATACCCTATAAAAACCCCTACCTCTGCCCAGTACAGCAGAAGAGCTGTCACTGACCCCTTCACAGAGACCCCTTCGCAACAAAGGTGGATCTGCGGAACTTCACACATCTCTTCTCCTCTCTCGTTCCTGCATCTGCTGAGGCTCTTAGCAAGCAAAGAGCTGGAATCACCAAAGAGCTGGAATCACTATAAGAGCTGAACTGCTTGCTAAGATAGCCTGTGGCTGGGACACTGCCTGAGGCACCTGGACAAGCGACCCCTCTATCCAGGATACCTACGGCAGCACTGGGTCAGACAGACCCAGAAACCCCCGGCCGTAATACGCGGGAGGAATCAGCAGGGATTGGCCATGCTGGCCTCATGGCATTTGCTGGGCAGATGGGTGCCAGGGATGGGGGAAATTTGGGTTGAACTCCCTGGGTCCCTGGCCAAGGTGTTTTGGAGCCAAATTCCTTCCTCGCTTCTTCAGGGCACCAGCCCTGGGAATACCTGTGAGTGTCCAGTGGATTCACAGCACAGTGAGGCCCCTGAGGGAGGTTTTGTGAGCATTGCCTGGGATAAAAACCCAGTAATAACTAAATGGACTGGAGTCCTCAGAGGCAGAGTAGTCTGGATTCTTACAGACACACACTGTGATGTAGTGGGATGGTCCTGTGCCCAGCTGTGCCTCTGATAACCCACAGCCTCATGCTGGGAGTAGGGTCAGCGTTTATTCTCCTGCCTCTTATTTCACTCTCGGTTTTGCTAATTGAGTTCTGGAGGGGAACAAGGTTGTCTTGACCTCAGCTGTGACTCCAGGGACAAATCCTGTGTCTGTCTGGGCTGCGCTCTGTGATCTCTGCCCGGTCTCTTCACACTCAGGGCAGCCTTTTGCTTCTGCTAAATAATCCAAATGGATTTCAAAACCCCAAACCCTTGAAGCAGCAATATTTAGGATTTCTGTGTGTGCTGGGGAATGCTGGAAGTGGCAACTTCTTTGAGGCTGAATCAATTGACAGAAAAGCACTGATTTCACTGAGCTCCCAAACCCTTTTGGGTCAATACAAGAAAATGAGACACTCAAATGAAGCTGTTAAGGTTTGTGCAGAGCCTCCAAGTCCTGGCTCCGTGACAGGACTGGAAACAGGAGTCATGGGTTTTCAGGAAACCTGACTCTCATTCCTGGTCATTTCTCATAACAAACCCTTCTTTTTTTCTGCCTTCTTCAATCACATTGATAGGACAATGACAGTCCCTGCCAAGATCTGCACATGAATGGGGATGGAGCATCACGTCCCACTGGTCCCCAGGATATGCTGGGATCTGGCAGGGACACTTCCCAGAAACCTCCACATATGAAATCAGACCCTCCAAGGAGCCAGATGATTAAAATTCTGGGTATTTCGGATGGGATTTGAAGAGGATAAACCCTTCTCTTGATCTAAAGCCACCAATGTGACTGACATTCCCAGCTGGCATGAGGGAGCTTTGTTCCCACTGGTCATGGCACTCACAAAAGTCATTATTCAGTCCATTTTGGGGTGGAAAAGGATACAAATAAGTAACTGCAACTATTCTTACCTCTCAAACCCTCTTCAACCTGTCTGCAGGAATACCCTGGTGCAGGAGAGCACAGGAGTGATGGACAGGGATCAAGCTGGGAAAGATGATCCAACTCCAGAGAAGCAGGGAAGGGAAACTGGGGTGGGAGTTGGTGCCCAATTCCATTGAGCCCTTCCTCTATCTTTGCTATGCTTGGAGGTCCAAAAGAAGGTTTTCTAAGCCTAATGTTGGGACAATGTTCTCAGGCACAGGGTGGGATTTTTGGGATTTTATATGGCAGAGACAGAGTTGGGCTTCAATGATCCTTGTTGTTCCTTTTCAACTCAGGAGATTCTGTGGTTTCATGATTTTAATGTACTCATTCAACTTCTTTTCCAGAGCCAAAGAGGAGCATCTTGGGGCCATTGTTTCCCCTACCTAAAAGTCACTTTTTCTCTCTGTTACTCAGATAAACATCAGCACGGCAAACAAAAAGGATCATGAAATCTTGGAATTGTTTAGGTTGGAAAAGCCCTCAGAGATCACTGAGTCCAACTGTTAACCCAGCACTGTCAAGGCCACCACTAAGCCATGTCTCCAGCTGACACATCTGCACATCTTTGACATCCTTCCAGGGAGGGGGACTCCAACGCTTCCCTAGGAAACCTGTACCAGTGCTTGAAGTCTTTGAAATCCCACTCTTCAGAAATTTCCCCCCTTGCACCGTACCAACTTCTTGCACCTTGAGAAAGCAGCAGGAGGCCTTCAAATCCCTGCCTGCACCATCAAACCCCTGCTCTGAACTGTTCCCCTCTTCCACTCCCCGCATTCTGGCACTGATCAGGATCTTGGATCTTTCCAAGGAGGCAGATGCTGGTGCCATTACTCCAAGCCATATCCTGCTCCACAGGAAGCCCATCATGACTCCAGTGCTATTCCTTATGGTATCCTGTGCTCTCCACCAGCATGGAAATTGCTGCCTGGCTGCATTTAATGCCCAAATAAAGTGGCTCTTTCCCTGTTGGAGCCGAGCACTTTTCCCACAGTCAGATTCCCTCAAGCACATGTCCCAGGGTGCTCCAGGGAGTGCCGCTGGAGGGGAGGATATTCTGGAGTAACCCATGGGCCTCTCTCTAATTAGACTTAAATGAAGCTGTTTGATAAGGAAATGCCTTTCCCAGCATTAGGAATATGGACGAGCAACACCAGCTGTGGAATAACACCTGTCTCAGCCCAGCAAAGATCAGTGCTATGGCTAAATTGCATCCTGGCCCAGGAACAGGGGGATTTTTGTCCCAGCATAGCCTTTAGATGAGGAAATCAACAGCAGGAAGTGTCTCTTAATTTGCTAATAACGGGAATGCGAGCGGCGAATCGAGCGCTCCCGGTGACACTGGCGGGATTCGGCAGGATTTGCACAGCACAGGAAGCGTAGCCGTTGGGTAGCAGATGGCACTTCCACATCTCCCATCAAAATGCAAAGTTCCTTAATGGATTTCTGACACAGAGCAGCATGGCAGGAACAGCTCGGGCTGGAAGCAAACAGAAGAAACAGGAATGAACGGAATTGGGAGGGACCGAGGGCTGCTCATCCCTGTGCCAAGGCATCCAAAGGCAGGACTGGGATGCAGCAGGGAAGAAGGTACTGTCAAGGGCAGACCTGACAGCTGCTCATTCCAAAGGCAATTCCCTTTATTGCCCATTGGCTCAGACAGGGCTCCCTTATCTGGGGCAAGTGGCTGTCTCCGATGGGTGATAACGGGAGCGCTTTAGAATTGTGCAAAGAACAATTCTCCATTTGCTAGCTGACCTGGACTATCAAGGGAGAGGGGGAAAAAAAGATTATTGATCTAAAATAGCCCTCTTTTGGTCTATTTTATAACAGTTGGAAGGAGAAAAAAAAAAATCTCCGAGAGCTCCCTGTTCAATGAATGACAAGGGAGTGGAATTTATTATGCCGGTTCATTCCTTTCTGAATGAGGGCAGGTGTTTTTCAAATGAAACACTTTCCCCAGATGAGCAGAACAAAAAGGAATTAAAAACACAAAGGAAGCTGTGGCTTTTCCAGCTGATTGAGATTTGTTTTAGGTATCACTCAGCACTTTGTTTTAGAGGGCAGGGAAAACTTCCATGGACCTTTTTCTGAATGTCTCTTATTGGAATTCAGGATTTAAGGAGTTAGTTCCCATCTTCCCTTTTCAAGCTCCAGTTAATTTAATTTCATAGTAGGAAAAGGACGAGAGTGACATATTGTTGAGTTTACATGACAGTCCAAAGACAATACAATGATGGGATTATGTGCTTTGGAGTAGCCTTATCATCCAAACTCCCACAGCAGGCAGAACAGGAGAAGTTCTTCACTCAGTCCTTAGCACTGCTTGTCAGAATGAGGATGGTTAATTAATATGACCTTTTTTGCTTTAAAGGGACACCCAGAAAATTCCATCTCTTTTACATTTGTTTGTAAAAAAATTAAATAAACCCTAAAACACACTGATCACTGAAGACATCAAAGGATATTCAGGAGCCTTCTTTTTCCTCCTCACTCCACAGGCCAGAGGAAAAGAAGTTTGAAAATAAAGTCTCTGGTAAATAGAGCTGCTCTGCACTAAATGAAATATGAAATATCAAGTGTGGTCTCAAGTCCAAGAGCCTCAGTTGTGATCACTTGGCTTCCACAAGCAAGAAACCTTGAGGGAGACCTTCAGAAAGTGTGAGCCCAGATTTAATGGAGGGCTGGAGAAAGGAGCTGGGAGCAGCCACATCAGTAAACACAGGCTCATCCAGAAACCTCCAAATGTATGTAAAAAAGGCAAAAAGCAGGAAAAAAAATGCCCTGGAGAACAACATATGGGTGTAGCTTATGGACCATCCTTTGCAACCAAGAGAAAGAAAGTGGCACTTTTCAGCAGCGTTGAGTCATCCCTGACTCCAGGATCTTTCCTAACCATCTCTACTTCACAGCATCAATCTCTTGATTCCTTCTTTCCAGGGAATAAAGCTGCTATTCAAAGCTGTCGGCTCCAGGGTTGGGCTGGAAGAGCAGCAATGTTCAGTCCCTCTCCAGGGAGGCTCTGCACAAATCCCTTCATTAGGCACTGGCTGAGAGCAGGTATCGCAACTCTGAAATGCAGCGCTTTATCTTTCTTTTATGTTTAATCTCCTTTTTCCACTCCCATGGGTTGAAAACATTTCCTGCAGGACTCTTCATGCTGCAAAGAAAGTTCCTCAATGTCAAAACTGGAGGAGGTTCAGGTGTTGCTTCATGTAGCTATAAAGTCGGGTGAGGTGTTGGGAAGAGTCTGGAGAGCAGACAAGGAGCAAGGACACCCTGGGTGCCTCAATCCCTCTTCCACCCAGGGAGCCACAGGGAATGATGTCCGTGGAAAGCCCACGTGTGTGATTCCAGCAGCACTTGGAGCTGCTGCTCCTGTCCCAGGTGGCTGAACGCTCTATTTAACTCATTTCTAAATTTACCTTGCCCAGCCAGCGTCTGGTGGCGGCTCCGCTCCTGACCACAGGCGAGTTACATAAAATTGTCACCTTGGCTTCTCTCCCTCAGC
The DNA here is from genome assembly GCA_013396995.1 of Dicaeum eximium. Lineage (NCBI taxonomy): Eukaryota > Metazoa > Chordata > Aves > Passeriformes > Dicaeidae > Dicaeum > Dicaeum eximium. Next base: position 492,033 of record VWZP01000625.1, read on the forward strand.
TCAGCAGAGCCCAGGCAGCCTGTGTTGTCCTCCAGCTCTCATCTCAACTCATAAAAGATAATAAAAACATTGAGAATGAGGCCTAGGCCTTTTTACCTTCCAGACAGAAGTAGATTTACTTGGAAATGCCCTCTTGGGTATCCCAAACCCTGACTCATCCTGAATTCCACCTCAACCTTACGGACAAAAACAGTGCAAGGAAGACATCAACCACCTCAAAGGGACACATTTTTACACCATTATCATGTGGCTTCTGCCTGTTTGGTTTGCAGCTTTATCACCTTGCTTCAGAATAGATGGAAATGGGAGCAGAGTAAAAAAAATTTTATAAAGGTTTCACCCTTTCACCCCAGATTTACTGGGAATTCAGGAAGAGACAACTTCTCTTGATCTGGCCTGAGTTAAACCATTGTTCCATGCTTTTGTTTTTCCCTCCAGAAGAGGAATCCCAGATTCTGAGACTCTCTCACCCTCAGCAGAGTGGGAAAAGGCTGTTGGAAGTGGCCAGGTCCTGTCAGCAGAACAGCTGAGACACTCAGCACGTGGCTGGTGGTGGATCTCACTTGAGTGCTTTGAGCTGCTCCCACCATCCACATGCATGAGGCTATCAATGGAATAAACCACTTGGATCCTTTCTGATATTGTCAGGAATCACTTCAGTATCCCCATAACAACCACAACCATACAATCAGATGGCCAGGGAATGAATCCTTCTGTTCTGGGAAGTATGGACATTTCAGGGGCTGCTGAGCCTTGGCCAAAGTGTTTCAAGGCACAGGATGTTCATCCTCTCCCTGAGAAGATTTGCATCAGCACTTCAAACTGATTGTCCAAGCAGGGTGTAAGAACCTCGCTGGATTTGCCTGTGTGTGTTTTGGGTTCCTTGTGGGTTTTTTTGTGGGTTTTTTTGGGTTTTTTTTTTTGTTTGTTTGTTTTTTTTTTTTTTGGGGGTGCCCAGAGCAGCTGTGGCTGCCCCTGAGAGGATGAAGGCAGCTTTGAAACTGTAATCCAGAAAAGAGGAATTCTAATGCTGACTTGCCTAAAGGTAACAGTACTCAGAACAAGAGCTCATCTCATCTCAAATCCCAATTTTCTGTTTCCTTTACATCCCAGTAGGCTTTGGAGGTACATGAACTATTGGAATGCTGTTGCATGTAAGGAAGAAATTCTCCCCTGTGGGAGTGGGCAGGCCCTGGCACAGGGTGCCCAGAGCAGCTGTGGCTGCCCCTGGATGCCTGGAAGTGTCCAAGGCCAGGTTGGATGGGGCTTGGAGCAACCTGGGACAGTGGGAGGTGATGGAGGGTGGGACTGGATGAGCTTTAAGCTCCCTTTCGACCCAAGCCCTTCCTCAATTCCATGACTTTATAAAATATGACCCCAGTATGAAAACATTCTCACATGATTCTTGAATGCTTAAAACCAGACCAGGTTTTAAAAAGGAGCTCAGTTCATTCCATTCCATTCCATTCCATTCCATTCCATTCCATTCCATTCCATTCCATTCCATTCCATTCCATTCCATTCCATTCCATTCCATTCCATTCCATTCCATTCCATTCCATTCCATTCCATTCCATTCCATTCCATTCCATTCCATTCCATTCCATTCCATTCCATTCCATTCCATTCCATTCCATTCCATTCCATTCCATTCCATTCCATTCCATTCCATTCCATTCCATTCCATTCCATTCCATTCCATTCCATTCCATTCCATTCCATTCCATTCCATTCCATTCCATTCCATTCCATTCCATTCCATTCCATTCCATTCCATTCCATTCCATTCCATTCCATTCCATTCCATTCCATTCCATTCCATTCCATTCCATTCCATTCCATTCCATTCCATTCCATTCCATTCCATTCCATTCCATTCCATTCCATTCCATTCCATTCCATTCCATTCCATTCCATTCCATTCCATTCCATTCCATTCCATTCCATTCCATTCCATTCCATTCCATTCCATTCCATTCCATTCCATTCCATTCCATTCCATTCCATTCCATTCCATTCCATTCCATTCCATTCCATTCCATTCCATTCCATTCCATTCCATTCCATTCCATTCCATTCCATTCCATTCCATTCCTTCTGCTCATTGACCTTTCCCTCTGAACTCCAGAGAAGAATGTTGAGGAGCTGCAGAAGACAGGTTGTTTAGGGCCCATCTGAGACTCCTGAGTGAGTTTTTCCACACGTGGGATCTTCTGGGCTAGATAGGAACAGCTCCTTGGATCAGCTCTGCCCCATCAGCAGCAGTTGGCTTTGCAGCCTGTGCCAGTCTCTGCCATGGCTAAATCCAAGTGGATGTGCTGAAGGTTTTCCAGCTCATGGGACACAAGTTGTACCCAAAACCTGGGACCAGAGGGAAAAGAGGCCATAAAAGGCAATGACTAGTTTATGTGGAATCAGGGGAGAGGGAAGCAAGGAGAGGAGGGTGTGGCAATGGTCACCAAGGAGCTGGGAAAGAGGAAAAATGAGGATTTTAATGCTTCTCAGGAGAGGAATTCAGCACATTGGGGTCAGAAAGCTTCAAATGACAAAGGGTGGGTGTATCTGAGTGCACTCAGATTCAGGCTTTGCCGGTGTTTCTGAGAGTCCAGCTGAGCTGGATCTGTGGATTATTCTTCCCTCATCTCCTCAATCCATGACCATACCTTTCATGAACCTGGATCTCATGTGCTCTCCTGTGCTGTTGAACCCTGCAGGGCATCCTGATGTGAAGAAATGCTTCCAAGGTTCTTCAGAACCTTCAGAAGAGAACTGGCATAATTAGTCTTAATTTATCCTCAGTAATTGCCCGCAGCATCCGTCAGCAGAGAGGGGGTTGAAAATACAGGAGGAGAGATCCTTTATTTTTCATTATTTATTTTCCTTGACACAGAACAGTTTTCTTTCTGCAGGGAAGATGCTCAGCCAAACTTGTGCAATAAATAAACAACACCCAAAGTTTCTGGGGAACATCCCGATTTGATTAATTTTGCCACAAGGAACTTCTAAATAGGAAAAAAAAAATCTGCAACCAGCAGAGTGATTTTCATTTTTAAGTTGTCATTTTTTGTGTTTTTTACTGAGCTCTTCCTACCTTGGGAAGAGCAAGGAATGCTCTTGAATGGATCAGCTGTTATTGGACCCCAGAAAAATCTCTCCTCCACGCAAACTCAGCAAAGAATTTGTGGATCCTCCTCCTCCCAGATCCTTGCTGCAATTGGAGTATGTTAAAAATATGGATGCACCCAGGAAAGCCGGATGGGGACTGGTGGTTGCTAACGGGGAGCAAGGAATAAGATTTCCCCTCCAGTTCCAGAGGTGTTCCTCACATGATTACACCTCCCTATTTTTTAATTTACAGCTTTTCGCTCTTGTAATGCTCATATTTTGGGGCATGAAGTCATTGCTTGAAGCCTGAGACTCCTGAGTGAGGTTTTTCCACACGTGGGATCCTCCGGGCTGGATATAAATGGCTCCTGCTTGGATCAGCTCTGTCCCAAGCAGGGCTTCTTGTTGTGCTGTCCCCAGGCAGAATCCAGCTTCCTACACTGCTTGTTGCCTTTGGATCTCAGGGAATTACTTTACAAAATCTTCCCATCTGCTCCAGCCTGTGGGTGCTCTCGGGAGAGCTGGTGCTGCCAGCTGGGTGTGTTGGGTGGTGATTGAAGGGCCCTTGGAGCTGGTACTTCAATGATCTTTGTGAATCTTTCATGCCCCACAGTGAGCTGGGAAACAAAACATGGAGGAGTTCTGCAAAGGAGGAAGGGAATTCTGTTTCTCCACTGAGCTGCTAAATCCAGGTTAGATGCAAGGTCTGAAATCCACCAGTGCCAGGGGTTAGGTCTGCCCTAAAACACGTAGGAAAGGTGGTGGGAAAGCATATAGAAATATTTAGGCTCCGTCTAATCTGGCATTTTTATTTTCTCACAAAGCAGGCAGTGCAGAAGTTTTCCAGGGAAGAACTGTTTCAGATGATCAGGAATTCCTGGGGCTACACAGAGCTGTTTGAGATGCAGTGGAGCATCAGCCAAGGTGGCTCCAGGGGATAAAATCCCATGCCTTGGACACCACCCCATGCCGAGCCTTTGCACTTCCCCACGTTACTGCTGGCAAATCCTCCAAACTGCATTGGTTCCCATTTAAATCACGGCAGTTTCCAACTGCATTTCCAGTGGCAGGTGGGAACAGCAGCCGAAATTTGTTGCTGCCTGAGAGCTCCTGGTGCCAGCAGAGGTGGCACTGCCATCCCAGGGCTCTCTGCAGGGAGTGGTGCCACCATAGGGCTGTCCCCACTGCCCACACCCAAACCCAGCCCAGCAGGGGTGACCTCTTCCTGCCCCAGAGGTGGGGTTAAAGTGGTGTAAATGTGCCAATATTTCGTCCAAATTGTCTTTTTTCCCACTTACTCTCTTTTTAACAGCTCCCACACATACAATCAGCAGCCACACTGCCGTTGGAAAAAATGTGCTAGAAATGACAGCAGAGTAACAGAAAAACTAAAACATGTTCACAGCCTTGTCTGCTGGTTTTAAGTGCATTTCACCACAGCTCAAAATTACATTATTTAGTATCAATTATCCTTCGATTGAAGCTTGGAGAGGTGGCAAGGCGAGCGTTTTTATCTCATTAGCATGTCTTGCCTGCTAACCATTTGCTGCATTCTCTCCCTTTGATCCTGTCTTTGATTATATTGTGTGACAAAAGCCCGTGTAATCTACCATTATTTCCATTAAGAGCAGAGCTGCCCTCCTCTTTGACAAGGCAATTTATTCTCATTGCAGTGCCTTTGTGCAGCCCGGCCAGGTTGCCGCCCTCTTCCCGCCCTGGCGGGGTGGGATTGGCAGGTGTTGATCCAGCCTGGGTGGCATCGGGACCTCGGAGTGTCATCAAGCAGGGCTGCAAATATTGACATTTTAATGGCAAGCAAGAGGCAATGAGCCGCTGCCCGAGGTGGCACAGTTCAAGTGGTTCTGCTCTCTGCCCCCGAGACAGGCGGAGGATGAAGATGCAGGAAAAGGTCCTTGAGGTGCTGAAATCCATAAGCGACCTTTGAACATGAACAGCTTGTTTTTGAGCCCTGAACGAGCTGTATCTGCCCCTCAGCACCCATTTCTGGTGCCCTGCTTGGTGTCCAAACCCAAATCTGATTTAAAGCAAGAATCCTGTGATCTCTGTCCATCTTTCCAAAGTCACTTTGATAAGCCAAGTTATTTAGTTAGAAATATCCTTCTTACTGGCACTTTTTTCACACAATTTTGCAGCCACAAGCTGGTGCTGAAGCCAGAGTAGATCCGCCCAGCCCAGTTTTACAAAGTAAATCCAAACTTATGAAATAATTAGGTATTATGAAACCAGCTTGAATAATTTTGACCATTATTTGACTAATCCTGAGCTGTTCTTTAATCTCAATTTTAAGACTGATGGTCCCTTGGCAAGGATTCGATGGCTTTAAATTGGATGCCCACACAAGGCTACAGCCCAGCATTTTTCCAGAGAGATTAAGCAGCCCTGGCTGCTTTTCTCCACCTCCTCCAAGTGTAAACACCTATTTCTGCCCTCAAAAGAGATGCACTTAAAATAAACCTCTGGTGTTGTGAAAATACGGACTTCGGCACTCCAAAAGGATAATCACGGTTCTTAACTTGAACACAGTGCACTGAGTGCTTATTATTTTCCCTTGCCCTTCTGGTGTAAAAAAGGCAGTGGGAAATGAGTCCTGCTTGGAGAATAAAGAGGGGTTCAGTGGGAATCAGTTATCCATGATTGGCCTGGAAGAGGAGAAAACTATTGAGGAGAGGGAGTGGGAATGAACTGGGATTGAAATCTCCTGTTGGAGGCACACGAAGTTCAGGTCCAGGTATCCATTGTTGCCTCTCCTCCTCCCTTTTCATTTAAATTTCTTCCTTTACCTTAAAAGGGGGTACTGGTTGACAGCTGACTGAACATGAGCCAGCAGGGTGCCCTGGTGGCCAAGAAGGCCAATGGCTCCTGGCCTGTATCAGGAGTGGTGTGACCAGCAGGAGCAGGGAGGTCATTGTTCCCCTGTACTCGGTGAGGCCACACCTCGAGTGCTGTGTCCGGTTCTGGGCCCTCAGTTTGGGAAGGACATTGAGATGCTTGAGCACGTCCAGAGGAGGTAACGAGGCTGGTGAGGGGCTGGGAACACAAACCCTGTGAGGAGTGACTGAGGGAGCTGGGGGTGTTCAGCCTGGAGAAAAGGAGACTCAGAGGTGCCCTCAGCACTCTCTGCAATCCCTGAAAGGTGCCTGTGCTCAGGTGGGGTTGGGCTTTTTCTCCAGGCAGCACTGACAGAACCAGAGCACACAGCCTCAAGCTGTGCCAAGGGAAATATAGGTTGGATATTAGGAAAAAGTTTTTCACAGAAAGAGTGATCAAGTACTGGAATGTTCTGCCTGGGGAGGTGGTGGAGTCACCACCCCTGGCTGTGTTTAAAAAAGACTGGATGTGGCACTGGGTGCCAGGGTTTAGCTGAGGTGTTAGGGCTGGGTTGGACTCAATGATCTTGAAGATCTCTTCCAACCTTGTGATTCTGTGATTCTGTGATTTTGTAAAATTAAAAGCAAATGAGTGGCCCAAGGTACTGAGCTTCACTTCAAGGCTTGTGGGGCCTGACATCCCAGTGGAATTTGTCCTGAATTAATCCTGGGTCTCAGTGATCATGGAAAGGGTTTGCAGGTGTGGGTTTCAAGCTGGCTGCATTCTAAGAACCTCCTATGAGATTTTCTGGCCCTAATTTGGTGAGGTACCAGGTCTCCTCAGCACCTTTGTGGATGCACATAAAGGATCATGAAAGCATTCCATGCAAAGAGCATCGACCTGTGCCTCATCTCAAACACAAACAGCTCCTTCAGCTGATGGAATGGAAATATGATATGGCAAAACCCCAGAGTCTCCAGCATGAAAACCTGCAGAATATGGATTTTATACCTTGAAACTCCCTGATTTTAAAAAATAAATATTGTTTAAAATAAATTGAATATTCCTAATTATTTTCTTGTGAGTTCCACAGACTGATTTGTCTCAGCGAAGTCCAGATCTGATTTAATTTATGAGATAAACTAAGTGCAAACCCTGCTTATTTGTGGCATTTTCTCATGTTTTAGGGAGATCCTCAACATCATAAAATAATCTTAAAAGAGGGTTATGGATTGTCTTTGAGCTACCAAGTCCAGCTGTATGGAACAAACCCGGGAACAAGACCTTAGTGCAGGGCAAAGCCCTCATGTCCTGCTCCCAACATGGATGAGACCAAATTCCTTGGAGAATTCTGCTGAGAAAAGGAGGCACCTGCTGCAGGAGATGCTCCAGGCACAGGGAAAACCTTCCCCTGCTGCTTTGGAACTCAGCGTGACAGAATTTTTTATTGTCTGGACATGGAGGTGTAGTGAACCTTAGAGAATTTAAAGCACAAAAGCTTTTCTAGACCAAATTGCAGAAGAGTTTTGTAGAGAAAAACAGAAGTTTGACATTCTCTTCAGTTTTGATTTGGGTAATAAAAAAAAAAATTAGAAATACGGGGGTGAAAAAACCCAAAAGAAGGATTTTGGGGCTGAGAAGTGTCCCCATGGGGGTTTCCAGGCCTGTGTGTGTAAAGAAGCCCTTTGGAGAACGGCTGGGCTGCGGCCCCAGAGCTCCTCAGCTCCGGTGGAGAAGTCCCTCCCTGGAACCCAGCACTGGGAGGCAGGAGGTCAGGTTCCATTATCCCCAAATCCCCCTGGATTTCCAAATCTATGCATGTTAACTGCTTCTTTCTCTCTTGCTTTTATTAATTCATAAATAAATGAATGAAGGGGGTTGATTCTTCTACTTTTTTTTTCCTTTTTAATCTTTGAAGTGTTTTTGAAGAAAAATAATTGGCAAAGAACCTATCCCTTTCCCCAGCAGCTCTGTGGATTCATTTAAGTTTTATAAGTGCTATTTCTCTTAGAATAAATCTTTATTAAAAATGACTGTAATGACCCTCATCTGGACAGAGGCACCAAAACCCCAAATACCACTCTTTCTTTTGAGAGCTTTACCCTTTAAAACACACAAATTCATCTTCAGGGAGACTCAAACAGCTTGAAATCACCCCAAAAAGAAAACACCAAATAACAAACTTCTAGGAATACACTGCTGGTCCCTACACTCTGGAAACCCCCCCCATGTCCTTTGGCAGTGGGAAGAAGAATTGTTTAAGATGGAAGAACAGACCTCTTCCATGAAGGGTTTGGATCCTTGCTGACATACTGAGGTATTTTTTGGAGTGGGGAAGGGAGAAAACATGGAATGGGGATGGTTGAGGAGCTTGGGCTGGATGATGGAGCTGAATGGGGGTGTTGAGTTTTGCTCTTAGCACATGGATAAATGAAGTAGAACTCCATGAATGGTTAATTCCTGGTTTTCAGCCAAAAAAATAATTTCTGTCTCCCCAGAAAAGTCCCACAAGCAGAAGAGAGACCAGACCTGCGAGTGGCTGCCTCCACCTCCCAATTTCTCCAAAATTGTTGGGCTTTATCTAATCCCACTAACTGCTTTTCTCCCTTCCCACCCACCCTCTCCGCTTGATCCAAAGCCTGGCTGGAAAATCCTGCTTGTGGGGGAAACCGGAACTACAGGAAAACCTCGGTTTACGTTCCCAGAAGAAAGACTTGGTAATGATTCCATGATCTGCACATTATTTTGTCACCAGGTGTAACTCTCAGATCCATTGTCTGCTGCTCTGAGCAGGGTCTGCACGAGCAGGAGGGACCTTCAGTGCACTTCCAGAGTGAATTAAAATGGAAACTCAGGGAACTGAGGGCATTTTATTATCTCTGGAACAGACTTCCAGAGGGTTTGTGGAAAATGTACTACTCCAGGGCTGTACAGGACCTAATGCCTCCCTCAAAACCTTTGCAAAGCTTTCAGAGTTTTTGTGAATAACAAATCAGCTTGTCAATGGGCCAATTCCATCCTTTCCTAAGTGAAAACAGGATGGATTTGCCCCCCTTTCCAAATCTGAAGTTTCTTCATGCTTTGAGGGCTCTGCATCATGGGATTTATTGGGTTACAGCCATGATTTTCCCATCCAGGATCTGGAAGCAAGCCCAATTTGGTTTTTTCCAAGGTTTTTTCTGCTCTTTAACCATTGTCTCTGGCTGTTGCAATTCCAGACCAGCATCCCCACCACAGTGTGATGAGCAGGGTCCTGTGCAGGGTGGTGTGACCCAGCAACAAATCAAGGGGTAAACAAGCACAGAAAAATGAGCAGGCAAAGATTGAAGGCACTTGTCTCCCCATTTGGGAAAACCCAGGAGCTTGACCAAAAAATCATCTTAAAAGGCAGGAAAAGGATTTCATTTTCTTTGATTCTTTTTGTTGTTGTTCCCAGACAACTCTTGCAGGTAAGAGGACTTAGAGACAGCCCTCTGTGCTTTGCCAAGCACGCTTCCATCCCGGGAAATTAATTATCTCCAGAACTGACCACCAGCCATGAAGAAAAACATCTTGGAAATACACACCAGGGGGGAGTTGTTGGAGTGAATTCCCAGGAAACAAAGAGTTGGGCTGAATTCTTTAGGGCATCCCATTTCAGCCTGGCTGAGAGCAGAGGGGCTGCAGCAGCTCCCCAGAACTGATCAACCAGTTTTAGATCAGAGAAGTGGTGACAGAGCTTAAGGAAGAAAATCATCAAATTAAGGTGAGCAAAGCTTCAAGCAAAAAAAAATGGGAAAGAAAACCGGGAAAAGAAAATAAAATGGATGTGTGAGTTAATGGAAGCTTCAATCATGAGGCAGCAGGAGCCACAGGAGGCTGTCACAGTGACAGCTCACTCCTGAGCTGGCAAACTTGTCCTCCAGAGAGTGGGACTGGGGACAGCGGGATGGGCTTGGGGTGCCTCGGGGTGCAGGGTGGTTTCGTCCTTCTGCCCAAAGGTGGGCTCTGGACATGGGGTTTTCCTCTCCTGCCTCATTGTAACATCCCCAGGGAAGGAGAGAAATTTGATGGCAAATTCAGGGCTGGGGTTTAGGACCTGTGAATCCTGACTGGGGCTGTTTCCTCCCTTTATGGCAGGGGTTAGGAGCAGCCAAAGTTTTCCCCTTACTCCCGTGGAGTTCAGTGAGCTGAGTTATCCCAAGAGGGGATAGGAGGCTCCATGGATCCCCTATGACACTAAAAACCATGGAAAAGCCCTTCTGCCATGACCCACTGAGATCCTCAGCAGTTCCATTTCCTCTCCCATCTGTCATGCCTTTAAAAGCAGGGTTTTTGCATCTCCTCTTGTTGCAGTGCTCCCAAGACAGCCCCAAGTAACTCCTTCACTTCCCAAACACCATTCCAGGCTTCCAGCCTCTTCTCCCCAACACTAAAAATAGCTGAATTGGTTGTAACAGAGTCATGGATTGACCTGGAGCACCCCTAACAGGAGCTCCTCCTACACAGAGGAGCAGAAATCCCCTCCAAACCCAGCTCTCCAGCTCCAAGCATCCCCGTGCATCCTGAGCTGTTTTCTCCTCCGGTTTCCCAGCCTGCAGCTCTCCTGCACAGCTCGTTGGCACGACCTTGGCTGGAACTCCTCTTTCCCAGTCCCTGATGGGTGTCTGCTCTGAAGATGAATCAGATTTTTAGGTTCCAATCAGCTCCCCTGGTTTAGGCAAAATGCATCCATCCCTCTTCCAGCCTATTAAGGGCTGGGATAAACCTCCCAGCTAATGCTGGCTGCAAATCCACCACCACTCGGGAGATGTCAGGCACCCAAATAATTTTTGTTATTTGCTAATGAAAGAATTCCTTAGGAGGAGAAAAAAGGAGGAGAAGACGGCGCCAATAACAACACTGAGCTCCAATTAAATGAGTTTCCCTGTCTGCCTGAATTTGTCTCCAGCTCCGAATTGCTCCAGCAAGGTCAGAGCAGGGTGGGAGTTGTGCATCATTCCAGGAGTTCAGCATCATCCTCTCTCCAAGGACTGCAGAGACCCAGAGCATGCTGAGCTACCAAGCTTTGGTTTGGGGAGGAGACCTCCACGTGTGCTGGCCCAGCTTCCTCCTGCTGCTTTTGAGATAAAAGCAAATATAAGAGCTCAGGTTTCACCCCAAATGGAAATTTCCTCCTGAAAACTCCCCAAAACCTGGAGATAAGGAAATCCTGGCACACCGTGTGTGATTTCTCATCTGGAATGCCACAATCTGAGTCCATAGAAACCCAGAATGCCAGATTAGTTTGGATTGGAAGGGACTTTAAACCTTATCCTGTTCCACCACCAGGGACACCTTCCCTATCCCAGGTTGTTCCAAGCCTCAACCAACCTCCCCCAGGTGTAATGATTGTGTTGGGTCTCTGCTGCACAGCCCCCCCTCCAAGGAGCTCTGCTGCTCCTTCCCTCAAAACCCTTTTCCATCAGGATAAATCTCCCGAGAGCCTTTCCTGAGATGCAGTTGGGAAATGAAAGCCCCCAGACCCTATGTGTGCTGAAGTGCTGCTTCAGCAGCATCAGTGGGGGGGAACAAAACCCTCCCTGTTTTGTTAAGCCCATTTTTTTGTGCTTTCTCAACTTCTCCCAGGTAAAAATAAACACTGGAGCCCTCCCCTGGCATCGAGAGGAGCTGCTGATAAGGTCGGGGTGGACCCTGGTGACCTGGGAGGGATGGCAGCCAGGGCAGGATCCAACCAGCCCTGGATCCACACAGGAGCCCCCTTACCTGAGTTCCTCTGGAATTCAGCTGGCACCAAAACACTCCTTAGGACAAGTAAACCCCTCCTTTTTAGGGGCCCAAATTCTTCCTTTTCCTCCTGAGGATGCAGGAATAGCACCCAGGAGTGACACTGTGGAGGGGAGATGCTCAGGCTGAGGATGTGCTATTTAATTAGCTGTGGCCTTTAAAGGGGGTGGAACCAGGGTGGCCTTTCCCCAGGAGAATAAAAGAGAGATAAATGGATAAAAAGTCGTTGATTCCCTTCCAAGAGTGGAAAAGCTGGAAAAATATCAGTCCCCAAAGCCAACTGCAACCCAGTGCCGTGCCCGAGCCTGGTTCCATGGAGGGAATTTGCTTCTCTTCCTGCCCAGCTGCAGATGTAACTGCTCTAATAGGCTGTAACTTTCCTTTCCATTTGGAAGTAATGAGATATAATCTGGTTAATTCCAGTCTTTGAGCTCTTTTGGCGGCCTTTTTCTATTCCCTTTTTGGGTTTTTTTCCCTTTTTTTTTCTCTTTAAAGGAAAACTCCATCACGAAGCGAAAGATTTTCTAATCACTGGCTCTAATTACAAAGCAGCGTAAATTGCCATAAACTTTTTGCTTCTTCTTTTTTTTTTTTTAATTTTTAATTCTTTTTTTCAAAATTGTTTTAAATATAAAGAAGAATCACTAAAAATCCAGCCAGCAGCTGCAGATTGGAGTGGCTGGTGGAGGCAAGGCTGGGGAGGGAAGGGAGGTGGGAGCTGAGGCTTGAAAGGAGCTTTTGTGAAAAACCACAGAGGTGGAAATACCCTGAAGGAGCTGAGATGGAGGTGCCCAGAATCCATGCCCAGAATTCCCATCCAAGCAGAGCAGGCTTTTCCTGGGGATTAATTGGTCCCTAAGTGGGTATTTGTCAAGGTCCATCAATTTTTTAGGCTGGGAGAGCCCCCAAACCAGGCAGGATTTGCCCCAGTCCTTGCAGGAAGCAACTTGCTGCCAAAAGCTGGAAGAGTTTGGTGGAAATCATCCCAATTTCCATCTTCTCAGCAGACACCTTGGGACCTGGAAATATGCTGGAGGGCCCTGGGCATCCAGAACTGGGGGATGTGCATGGACCAGAGGGGCTGAGTCTGCACAAGAGCCCTCACTGCAAACCCAGGCTGGGATCCTGCTGGGAAATATCCCAGTGCATCCAACACGGAGCCCTCACACTGCAAACCCGTCTGGGAGGGCGGGGAGGCTTCATTAGCAGCAATCAACGGTTTCTATAGCTACAGATGGAAAGCAGGGAATCCATCACATGCTGGTGTAGGGACAAAAAGGGGAGAAAAGGGGGAAAATCATCACCCGTGCCCAGGCATGGCCAAGAACACAGAGGTGGGAGAGGAGATGGGTGCAGAAGGGAAGAGGGATGGATTCAGAACATCCAGGCAGTTTTTTTGCCTTATTCCTGATCTTTTTAACCTGTGGGATGTCTCCAGCAGGACTGGAATATTTCATCAGCCCCCAGGAATCCCCCAGCAGTTGGGTGTGAGGTGCTCTAATGGGAATGGATAAAATTTAGGCTGCAACTCTTGGCACACAACCTCTGCAAACCAACTTTTGAGGAGCAACCTGGAAAAATAAGTCCTGACTGACCTACCTTTACCTAGAAAAAGGGGAAACTTGAAGGACCAGCTCCTGCAATTCCTACTGGATGCTCTACCTTGTTCAAGTGGCTGAAATACAAATCAGTCCAAGCTGAGGCCATGTGGGGTTTATTACACACAGGGAGAGTTTTGGAGGGTCATAAATCACCTCTTTCAGATGTCAAGGTTTTCCTCAGAACAGGGCCTTGTGTCCTTGCTGCCCGATTAACTTCCCTCTCCTCTCTTTGTGCTGCTGCAATTCATTGCTTGGTAAAGTCTGAGAGGGAGCTCGGATAAAATTCAGGCTGCGCAGCCCTTCCCACAAATAGGGCCACAAAGAGAAGCTGAATTAATTTAAGAGCTTAAGCCCCAAAGGCTGTGCCTGCAGCAGAGTGAGATGTTCTGCAGGAAATGTCCCCACAAAGGTTAAATGGCTTTAAGAAGGATTTGACAAATCAGCGTGGAGTGAGAAAAACTCCAAAACTCCACCCCAGAATGTTGGTGTGGCATTCAGCCAGGCTGCTCTTGCCTCTCTGGCTCAGCAGAGAGCTGGCTGAGACCTCAAATAATTCCTACAGGTGTCTGGAGGCTCTCACTGCTCCCTCTGGAGAAACCTGGTGAAATGTTCAGTGTAGGTGGTGGAACGATTCCCTTCCAAAAATCAGCACCAGGTTGCACATGTCCCTTCAGGCCTCCCAAATCCAGGTTCCTGACCTCAAGGAAATATGAAAGAATTCTAGTTTGAGCAAAACACCTGCTTCAGATTGAGTGAAAGCCAGAGGTTTTCAGCAACTGCTGATGTGTGGAGAGTGGGTGTTTCCTGAAAAAACACATTTCCAGAGGTTTTTTTGTGCAGCCTCACTGCTGAACACACTTTTCTCCAGGTTTGGCCAAAAGGTCCTACTTATTTCAGGGAAAACTGTTATGTAATCTGTCTTTGACGAGCTCAACCCTTATCAGATGCTGGAGAATTCACATTCACCTGTAATGTGACACCACAAGATCCCAACACAAGGGACACCTTGAAAATAATTCAGATTTTGGGGTCTGGTGATGATTTTGGGGTCTGGTGATGGTTCTGGGGACAGCTGCATCAATCCCAACTGCCCCCTCCACTCTCCAACAACACCTTGGAGTTGAAATTATCTACATGCCTAAAAATGTCAGTGTTGGGCTGGAAAAGGATTTATGGCTTCCCCCCCAGTTACAGCCCCCCACCCACCATACCCTGTCCTCTGTCCCCTCCTCTGTCCTGCAAACCTCCCTATGCAGAAGTAACTCCCCAAAAACCCACACAGACCGATTTCAGGGCAGAAAAATATAGTAACTTTTCTCTCCTGTATCCTCAGGAAAACCCAGAGGCAGGGAAAGGTGGGCATGGAGCTGTTTGTGCCCTGTCTTTTCTGCAGGGCTGGCAATCACCTGGAATTTGTCACTGGTACCTGCCAAGCACATCTGTGGGTACCACTTTTCTGGGAACATCCCGGGGTTGATGCTCAGCTCTGATTAATGAGGATGCCATGGGCCTGGGGGAAACGGAATATTGCTGTCCATATGATCCATAATGTGAATGGAAGTCATTTGGAATACCAGGTTTTTAAGTAGTGTGATCCTCATGGAGGTTCTCCAATACTTAATCACCCATGGAGCCACCTGGAATGATGTCAAAGGGAATTCTGTGGCTCTTTGGATAAATAGCTACAGGATTTCCTTTCATTAATAATTTGACAACTTCAGCCTCCTTGACTGGGGGTTTGGGCTTGAGTTTTATCCCCCTTCTCCAGCTTTTCTTCCAAACTTGAGGGAGTTTGACCTGAAGGAACTGCTGGAGCTGTGTCATGGGAGGTTTAGGTGGAGATCAGGGAAAGGTTCTTCCCCCAGAGGGTGCTGGCACTGCCCAGGCTCCCCAGGGAATGGGCACGGCCCCGAGGCTGCCAGAGCTCCAGGAGCCTTTGGACAATGCTCTCAGGCACAGGGTGGGGCTGTTGGGGTGTCCAGGAGCTGGATTGGATGATCCTTGTGGCTCCTTTCCCCTCAGGATATTCCAGGATTGTATGGACTCATCAAATTCTGCTTTTCAGTTGCAAGCCCAGCCATGAAAAGGACCGAAACTTCCAACCCATCAACTTTTTGCTCTAAATTCCCAACGCAAATTACTCTTGATGTGCTCTGGATGCAACCCCCTCAGTCAGGGCTTAAATCCCATTTTTCCAGGACTTCAGGAGCACAAATTACAAGTCACAAAAGCAGGCTGGGACTGGTCCCTTTCCTGCTGCAAAAATTATCCCCCCGTGCTCAAAATCATCGAGTCTCAGGTGCCTCAGCAGTGATTGTGACATTCATTTAATCCTGGCTCTATAATTAGATTGATTTTCCAGGGAAGAGCAGCAAATTGCATTGGAGGAAGCTATCACATTATTTTATTACACTCCTGATTATTATTTTTTTTTTGGGTGCAGGTGAGGAAATAAAAATGAAGATGCATTCGGCAAAATTGGTGCAAACTCTTTTTTTAATTGTAGATTAATTAGTGAGAGTGACAGACTTACCTGGGCCTAAGGAGAAGAGCAAGTAAACATCCTCCCTCTCCCAACCCCTGCTCCATCTGCATTGCAAACTATTCCTTAAAATCAGCTGTAAACAAGAGTGTCTGAAACTCCAACCTCTCAAATCTGTGCTTTTGCTCCAAGTCAGAGGGAGAAACAGGGAAACTGGAGATTTGTGAAACTCCAAAAAGCTCCAATTTAGAAACAGGCACTTACATGACACCGGGTGTTAAAAATGTGTGTTAATATCAAATGGCATAACTCAATCCCACACTTAATGGAATATCTGAAGGGTGATAAAATTCCTTCCTTTTTTTTGGTGTTATCAGAGCAGAAGAAGACATTGGAAGTGATTTTTCACTCGTAAAGTGCCCAAATGGCTTCATCACTGCAAATTTGTGTCAAACTCCTCTTAAAGAAGCAAATTTCTCCTTTTTGAGGGCTTGACTCTACTTGGCACAACCCCAGTGCAAGTGTGGGTTTCTGCCCTGTGGTCAGGACAGAGACCTTGGTCCTAGAGAAAATATCCCATAAAAAGGGGGGAAAAGAATTTGAAATAAGTTGGAGCAGCTCATTCTGGTCGTTGGGTTGCCTGAGCCTCCCTGGTGTGCTTGGAGCACCTTCTGGTTGGGATCTCGGACAAACCCTCTGCATTCTGAAAGCCTTTTGCCAAGTTGAGAAGTTTGGGAGGTCAGCAGGGGAAGCGAAACGTGCTGTGAAACTCCTCCTAAAACCCTCTTGGGCAGGTTTTGGCGTGCCGGGGGTTTTCCCGCAGCTCATTCCTGCCATCCCGCATCACTCGGCCGCTCTCCTCCCCGCATCTCCTGGCGGAGGGTCCGCGATGTCGGGCTAATCCGAGCAGACAGCATGCATAATTCGGGCGGATTTGGGGAGGGAAGGATGGGAAGGGGCAGAGCGATCCTGTCCCTCCATGTGGCTGATTCCAGCCCGTCTCCCGGCGTGTCCCTAATTGGATGGCGCCCTTCGCTTCGCGTTAGGGATGCACACGGAGCGCCCGGAGAGGGATCCTGCCTCCATCGTGTCCGTGCTCCTCTCCACAGCCAGACAGAAGCAATTTAAGCTTTTTAATGTGTTTAGGCTTTTTTTCTGATGGACACAATGGCAGCCTGGGATTTAGACTGGCTTTGGAGAGATGCTCCATGCCCCAAAATATCCCCAGGGTGGGATTCTCCAGGAATGAGGACAGTATAAAATTGTCCCTGGTTTTTGCATGGTTTTATTGTGGGTGTTCCACAAAGAAAAAAAACAGTAACAGAGACAGAAAATATTCCAGGCAGTGGAGAAGCCCATGGGGACATTAAGACACTCTGAGGATTTTTTTTCCCTTTTTCAAGTTAAGTTTTACAGAATAGTCCATAAAGTGGTGACATTTTTAACCATTTTTGCTCATTGCTTTGAACTTCCCAGCCTTGTCTTCGCAGGCACCAAGGCCCAGAAGGGCCAGGAGATGTAGTTTAATGAGACAAGTTTTAAAGGTCACTCTGTGTAATAAATCTGTGCTTTTTAATATTTAAACTTGTAAGGCATTTAAACCTTTAGGCTCCTGGGATTTGCTCCACCAGATCCAACTAGATCCATCAAACTCAGCAAGCCTTTTGCCTCTGGGAATATTGGATTTCTTCTGCTTGAGATGAAGAGGGTCTCTTTATCCAAGTCCATTCATCTGTCATAACTCAGGTACCTTTAAATCCTTTAAATCTCTTGGGATGCTGGATAAGGTGTGGAGGAAACCTTATTAAGTTCAAGCTCATGGAGCTCCACTCCTCTCTTGTTGCAAGTCAAGAGGAATAAGAGAAATGTCAATGAAAGAAAGGTGGTGCCTTCCAAAAATGTGTCCCAAATCCTCTTCCCTGACCTTAGTCAAGCTCCCTGGCTCAGGTTTAGAGGGAGATGCCACGGAGGATCAAGGAAAAAGCAGGACAGGAACTCAGGTCTTTGCTGGAAAAGGGATGGATTTAGTAAATCTGCCCATTTTTGGCAGCAGCTGAGGAGCACAGGTTGAGATTCACCCTCAGGTCGGGGCATTTTGGAGCTAATTTGCTTTAATATCCCGAAATTACAGCCCAGAAACCTTTTGGATGCTCGGAGCTGAGCCCCCCCAGCCCTGGCCGAGGGCTCTGCTCTCCCACGGTGTCAGAGCCGTCAGCCCCGAGTGCTTTCCGTGGCCGGCATCAGGGCAGCTCCGCGGGGAGCGGGAACGCGCTCACGCGCTGGGAACGGCTCCGCTGACTGGCAGATTCCCTCATTGGTATTGCACTAGGAATTAGATATTATTAAATTGAATCATTGCCTCCTAATCAGATGGAGGCCAGAGGAACCGTGCATGGTCAGATGGTGAATCTTGGATGGGTTTGCAAATCAGGCTTCCAGGAACTCTTCATTTTTAGAGGTAGTCTATAAAAAAAGGCATTTTCTTTCATAAGATTAGGTTTTACAGGTGCCCCGAACCCTCCTGACTCACCTGGAATAGCCGCATGGGAGGAGGGAAGACACATCCCAAGCCTTAAGGAGAAGAGTCACCAAAAACTACCCAAAAATGGTGTTTCAGAGAAAAGGAAACACAGTGCCTTCCTGAGAGATGGACATGGGATTTGGAGCAGCAATCCTGGCAGGAGAGGGACAAGCTGAAAAACCTCGAAGGTCCAGAGGGTGGCAGGGAAGACCTTTGCTTTCCATCTTCTGAAAAGCTTCTGTTTATAGAAAGAAATTGGCCCCACTCCTGAGTATTCCATCGCAGGCCCATTACCCAAAGGCTCTGGATGCATTACAGAGCTTTACATTAATGTTTTGGTGATGGATGCACTGTGCTGTGTGCAGGATCCGCTCCCCAAACTAACAGGAATTCCATTAGGAGGCCGGCTGGGAAATGAGGTCTTTCAAGATTTAAATCCTTAAATACCGTTTTTTTAGTTCGGGGCCAGCATTAAGCCATCTATTTGAGCTCAGTGCTGAGACCCGGCTGGGCTGCCGGGATAATCTCTGCAGTTATCTGTGTTTGAGGTAGAGCCTTATCTCTGCTTGTTCATCTTCTCCTGCTCCTGCCTCCCGACTCAGAATTATTTCCCTGCTTCTGTAATTAAGGCAGCATCTGAGGTCTCTTGGAAACTCTGTGCTAAAATATGCTCCTGCTTACATTGAGGCAACCTTGAAATGCCTCCAGCTGCTGCCCATGGCACCAGTGGCACTGGAATCTGATCCAAGGGGTTGGTCCATCCCGGTCTTCCTGCAGGGACTAGGAGGTTGTACTGAATTTGGGGTAGAAATTATCCTATGGGCTCAGGCTGGGAGAGCTGGGGGTGCTCAGCTGGAGAAGAGAAGACTCCAAGGAGACCTCAGAGCCCCTTCCAAGTCCTAAAGGGGCTCCAGGAGAGCTGGAGAGGGATGTGGGACAAGGGTCTGGATGGAAAGGACAGGAAGGAATGGCTTCCACTGCCAGAGGGCAGGGATGGATGGGATATTGGGAAGGAATTCTTCCCTGGGAGGGTGGGGAGGCCCTAGCACAGGGTGCCCAGAGCAGCTGTGGCTGCCCCTGGATCCCTGGGAGTGTCCAAGGCCAGGTTGGACGGGGCTTGGAGCACCCGGGGATAGTGGAAGGTGTCTCTGCCCATGGCAGGTGTGGGACTGGATGAGCTTTAAGGTCCCTTCCAACTCAAATCCTTGCGGGGTTGGTTCTATATCCTTCTGGAATTCTATGCTTAAGGAGAACTTCTTGAATTTTATTTCAGGAGGAAAAAAAACAATTTTCAGTATTATCCCAATTTTGAGGAAAAGGCGAGAAAACCAAAGATGAGAAGTGGCAGCTCTTTCCTTCGGTGTGGAAAAGCTCCTTTAAACATTCCCCAGGTGGGGTGAGCAGCATCTTGCAGTTGATGGATGTTGATCCGGACCTCAGGTCAGCTGAATTACTCCCCACCTGGGCTGGGAGGTGCCAAACCCTTGATAAGGAAGAGAAAAAAAGTGGGAACATCCCTGAGCGTTGCACTTATGGTCCAAAGGCAGTGATTGAGAGCCCACAAATCCAAAGCGAATTCAAGCCCAAATAATTGAAAAGTGAAAGAAAGGGAAGGGGCCAAACAAAACAAACACTTTGGATTGGGGTGAGGCAGGAAAGGTGGTTCCAATGTGCGGCAGGTGCTTTTCATGCCTTTCTTTGCTCTCCCAGGTTTGTGCTGCTGCAGCAGCCTGAGGAATGCTCAGTCCAGATGTGCCTCTAATGGGAGGGCAGTGAAAGAGGAAATTCTGCCAATCTCTAAAAAGTGAAAGCTAAACAGGCACAGGAATATTTTGAGGATTGTCATCCTCAGCCTATAGAATTGATCTGGATTTTGTTTTCAAAATCAACCTAAATACTGAAGAGAATAACATGGGACAACACTCTTAGATTAGGTTTGGTATTTAGTTCCATTTTTAGGTCTTTTGACCCCTCTGTGCCTGGTGGTGGCTCTTCAGCTGAGATGGTTTCCTGAGAGGGTTCCCAAGCAGAGGGATCCATCTGGCCACTTGCTGGGAATGGGGAATGGAAGTGTGCTCCTGTGGAGAGCAGGGATTGGTCAGTAAGGTCTGGGACTGTCTCAGAGGGATCCTGATGTCTGATGAACTCTTGATATAGAAAGACGTTCATGTGCTCCAGGGTTTCTTCCAAGCCTTGTTGGCACCAGAGGAGAAGGATGGGAGAATACCCATCTCCTCAAATAAAGGGGCAGAGAGCTGTTTTTGCCAAGTCATGATCCTAAATGAGCTGTATTTGATCTCTGGAGCAGCAGCAACCCCAAATCCCCTGAATTTGCTGTTGATCTACTGCTCTTCCAGCTCAAATCCTTCTTGGACTACAGCTGGGGGCAACAAGGAATATTTTCCTGTCCACATTTTTTTGAATGATCAATCTGGGGTTGAGCCTAAAGCCAAATAAAATTAAAACTTAGGCTGGTCTTGGATGGATAACTAATCCCAGCATCAAGAGGGTGGAAATCCCTAAAAAGGGGTTTTTTTTTCCCATGAAAATTCCTGAAATAAGCTGGAACTGTGCTGCCTTTCAGAACCAGGCACTCAGTTAAATGAAGATGGGCAAGACTAAGCTGCCTAACGTGCAAACCCGGCATTAGCCCAATCCCTATTCATGAAGGCTTTATGTTGAATTAATGTTGTTACAGAATTAGGCTCCTAAGAGGCTTGGAGATGTCACCTCCTGGAAGCTGCCATTATTTGTAGCCCTCCTGGAATGGTGAATGAGTTCACAAGGACCAGCTCAGCTCATCCCATCACTGGGTATCCTACAGGAATTAGGAAACCCCATGGGTTGAGTCTTCTTGAACTCTTCTTATTCAAATCTTTGAAAGGCAGGAAAACTCTTCTGCTCCAGAACCACCTGTGCCTTTCACCTCCATTTTACTCCCATTCCACTCTTAGAGGCATCCAAAGGCGATTTCCCAATGGAATCTGCTTTTCTCTCCATCACTTGGAGTCCTTTCCCCACCGTGTTGACAGCCAAGAAACACTGGGGGTTTTATTCCAGCTTGAGGATGTTCACCATGGGATCTGCAGGAGACCCCAGTGTGGGGCTGGTGGACAACCTCAGTGGCTGATAACAGCACTTGCAGATAAACAGTGGTGACAGTGGACAAGAGTATTCCAGTTGGGAAAGACCTTCCATGGCCGTCAGGACTGTCAGGACAAGGACAGATGGAATCAGTGGGGCAATTCCCCCCTCTGCTCATCCCTATATTTCCCTGAAAAGGAATCCCTGTATTTCCCCCATCCTGCAGCCCCAGGGAGGGATTTTCCTGGCCACATCCCTTTGGGAAGGATTTGGGTCAGCTCTCCAGGGTCACCCTGACTCTCCAGCCTCCTCGTCATGCCTTATTGCCTGACTCATTTAAAGCAAATTAAAAGCTCAAAAAAAGAGAAACTCAGGACTTAATTGAGTCTTATAATTTTCCAAGTGCAAACGGTTTTGACACATGGCTCTCCATCTCCTCTGGCACGCTGGAATGCTCCTCCTCTGCTTGCTCATCCTGATGGGGATGAATAACCCAGCCTTGGGATGCTGGAGAAGAAATTTGGGGCAGTCCAAACTTAATCCTGACTCCCCCAGAAAGGTTTAGAAAGCTCGGGGGTGACCCGTTCCCATCCAGTGCTAAAAATGCCTCCGTGTGGGGATTGAAGATGTTTAGGTTTCCACACTGAATGGGAAGGGAAAGGAAAAGGATAATTTCCTTTCAACTCAATGTTGCAAGTGATTAGTGCCCAATATACCCTGGGCAGCTTTAGTCTTTAACATGGAGGTGATCGTGAGGATTTATGGGAGCTCCTGGACAATAACAGCTTTCCAGAGAGGCTTTGATTAAACATTATGGATCCACATTATGCAAATTTATTGCATGGTTAATCTGACTCCAAAAGAACACAGTGGCACTTAAAAAGCATTTAAAAGGGGAAAAAAAAATCAAAGTAGCCAAAGACCAGGGTGTTTCTCAGTGCTCCAGGATGGTTCAAGCTTGAAGGAGAATCACAGAGGCATTGATGAGCATGGGGGGCAATGGGGAAAGATGGAGAAAATCCAGGAGTTTAAACAACAGACAAATTCCAACCTGGATATTTCACATTCAAATGGATGCTGGTATTAAATCACTTGCAAACCCCTCTTTTCCAACAGTTGCTTTTTTGTTTGAATATGGGATAACAGGAATGGTAGGAGATAGAAATGTGATGTCTTTGCCAAATTGGGCTTTTCTCCCAGAAATGTGGGGAGGTGGTGTCACTGTGTTTGTTTTCCTCTCCTCAACACTTTTTGGTATCGTTTGTCACCATCCCCATGCAGTAATGGAATTTCTGCCAGCAGCTGACTGCGAGGCCTCCATTAACTTCCACAGATTTTCCTGCATCTCAAACTCTGATTATTGTAAAGCCCAGACTTACTTTCCTCCAGAAATCAGGGTTAGGGAGAAGACAGATCCCATCCACAGCTACTTCTCCAGCAAACGGCAAAAGCACAAAAGTAGCAGAAATCAGAGATGTGATGGCCAAACAACCCTTCACTGCCTGATGCAGCTTCCAGTGGAGGTTTTTTGGTGTAAGACCCCAAGGTTTTGGTCAATGATGATGAACTGGGAGCTTCTCTAGGCAAAGGACTTGGAGTTTTGAGAGGTTTCAGAGCATCACCTCTCTTCTGCTCCTCAGAGCTTGGAGAAACCTTCCCTGGCATAAATCAAAGCTTCTCCCAGGGAGCAGAAATCTTTCTGCTCCTCCCAGCTCGACCAAGCTTTCCCTGTTAAGCTCTGGATAATTTCAAAGTCATAACACAGATGTTATGTTGATAGAGCACAATTGTTGTTTTTTTTTGTTTCAACAGTGGCTCTGTTCATTTCTCCAGAGGAAATTCCCAGAGGAGGCTGCTGGAGAGGGGAAATGGGCAATGCTTTAAAGTTTTAATAAAAACAGAAATAAGAAGGTGCAAAATAAGGATCCTGTAGAGCACAGGGAAGATGGAGAATCAGTGCAGAGCCAGAGGGTGGAATCTTTGGGATTTTTTGGGGAATGAATGGACAGCACAGGGCTGTCCCTGTCTGGAACAGAAGCCACATTCAGCCCCTAATCTGGTGGGTCACCTCATTTCTGCTTCCTCCCCATCTAAGGATGATCCACAGGGTCACTTTGGGATAATTCTGGAGTTTTTAACTCATTCACTCAGTTTTCCCACAAATTTTCAGGCAGGGGCTAATGAACTGTGTCCCAGCCAAAAACCAGGCCAGGCTTAAAGTGCAGAGGCTTAAATAAAACCCAACACACATTTTTAAAGCTGACTGCAAGCTGCAATGGCAGGGGTTAGAGGCACAGGGGGATGAGGTGTCCCTGGACCACCCTGGCAGCTCATCCCCAGCTGTTGGTGGGTGGGGAAGGACCCCACGAGCTCCCCTGGGAGGGGAAGGGCAGCTCAGTCTCATCCATGGCTCTTTGTGAGGGGTGTTTCATGAGATGAATTCACTCAAGGCTGGATGAAATGGATTTAATGTTTTGCTAATTGTCTGGTGTTGTGTTTTCTTCTGGGTAGAAATAAAATTAGAGCCTTAAGAGGGAACTAATTAGAGCAGGGCAGTATTTTTGGGCTGTCAGAGATGGTTTTCCCCAGAAATCACCTCCACACAGAGACCAGGGCTGAGTGTCCTGTTGGGAGAGAAAAAGGTGGGAATTATTTGTTCCCTTCCCTCTGTAGGCTTTAAATATTCAAGAAGGTTTTATCTTCCTCTTCTTCTTCTTAGGAGCAGAAAAGGGGGACCAGGAGGCTGGGAACTGCTCATTTTCCAATTTTGTCTCATTTCGCTAAAAAAATTATTAATTCAGTAATGCTTTAATTTCATCCAAGTTCCAGTGCTGAAGCATGAATTCAGCCCCCATCCTGCTGCATGTTCCCAGCAGGATCAGGAGTGGATCCCACACCATTCCCGCGGCACAGGGCCAGCTGCCCTTCCCGAGGGATGGGCTGACACACCTTCCCTGCCCCCATGCATGTGAAGCTGGGAAGAAACAATTCCAGTCCTGCACCCAGACCCTCCGTCCCTGGGGATCTGAACATCCCCTGGGCTGGCAGCACATCCCACCAGGTCCCTGGATGCAGTGCCAGGGCTTTTTCCTGCTGGGTGTTGATCTGTTTCCCTCGCAACACCTTTCACTTCTGCAGCAGCTTTTATCCAGCAATCTCTGAAGCACTTTACAAGTAATAATTAATTGAGCTTCATAGACTCTTTGTTCAATTCCAGATTATTAATAAATAACCCTTTATTATTTATAAATACATGGCACATCATTTTTCTCCTCTCTGTTCCCCTGAACAGTCACTTAGCCCACATTAGCACAGTTTAATGCCAATTTGGCAGTGGTGCTCTTTAACCCTTTCAAGGCTGCTTGGTTTTAGGGAGGGCTGAAGAGCTGTAAGGACAAGAGGGGGATGCTTGTCCTGCCCAGCTCCTTCCATATAGATTATCCATAATTTCACTGCATATTTTGACCAAAAGGAGCGTTATTAATGCCCTTATCCCTACCTAGCCAGAATTAGAAGCATTTTCCCCCCTTTGCCTTCATCCCTTGCTATCCCCTCTCTAATTCTGAGCTCTGGAGCTTGGGCCTGTTTCATTTTCCTTGCTCTAAGACTCCTCAAAGCTGCTTCTCCAAACAGAGAGCCCGGGGCCCC
This sequence comes from Dicaeum eximium, assembly GCA_013396995.1. Classification (NCBI taxonomy): domain Eukaryota; kingdom Metazoa; phylum Chordata; class Aves; order Passeriformes; family Dicaeidae; genus Dicaeum; species Dicaeum eximium. Next base: position 517,069 of record VWZP01000625.1, read on the forward strand.
TTCCTGCTCCACCCCCAAATCCTCCTGAGAACCACCAACTTGGGCTTGAAGCACCCAAACCCCTAGATTTTCCTCCCTGGAAGCAGAGCAGGATTTCATTCCCCAGCCGCCCTCACAGACAGAAGGGAAGCAAACACAAGTTAAGAGAAATAAGCCATGAGAAGGTTTTTCCAAAGCCCCTTTTGTGGGAGAAGAGCTGGCAAGGGATGTTTGTGATGGCATTGAAAGGGGAGAAGGGAGAGCAAGGCTCATCCAGCTCCTGCAGCAAATAGACAGGGAAGGACATTATTAAAGGGCTCTGATCTCTGGACAGACACGCTGGGAAAACGGGAGAGGAGGGAAAAGCAGCCTGGAGAAGCTTAGGAGTTGAGCTGACCTCCTACAAGCTGGTTGCATCCTTGTTTTTACTGTTTTTTGGGTGGGATGGAGGGGTTAAGGATTAACCGGCCCATTCCCACTGCTTTCTCTGCTTTTGGCTGGTGGTGCTCCCTGGCTCCTGCTGGGATCCTGGATGGGGATAGGAAGGGCATCCATCCTCTCCTTGTCCATCCATGAAACCCTAAAATCTCCTTCTGGGCACTGATTTGGGCCACAGAGCAGCAGAATGAGCCCGGAGCTGCTCTGTACCTTCCAAGTAGATCCAGGTAGGGTTAGAACCCAGTTTTGCTTAAAACCCACCCTGATGGGGAAGGGTTTACTGAAAACCCACCCCAAGTGAAGGTGCAGAACACCCTTTCTCAATCTTTGGCATCAGGTAAAGCAAGAAAAATGTCCAAGGGGGAGCCACTGACCCAAATTTTTGCCGCTACTTATGAGCGTGAATGTTTCAGTGACCATGAGCACTTTGCTCATCCAGTGCTTTGCTCCACAAGTGTTTGGAGGCAGCTCTAGGCAGGAAAAAGGGATGTGCCAGGCCCATCCAGGCTGGCAGAGGAATGCTGCCTCTCCTCTCCTCTCCTCTCCTCTCCTCTCCT
>VWZP01000625.1:518059-557344 GCA_013396995.1 Dicaeum eximium
TCCTCTCCTCTCCTCTCCTCTCCTCTCCAGCAGTCATTCCAAGGTTCTTGGAGCACAGCCATCCATCCCAGCCTGTGTTCCAGGAGGAAAGTGCTCACTTTGCTCTTTCCCACAGGCATGAGGTAGGTGAAAAAACCCTGCTGAGGTTAATCCATAAAGAGGGAGAGCTGCAAAGTGTAAAACGTCCCAATAGAGAGAAACCCTGGGTGGAGCATCAAGGGCTTTGTTACTGATAGCCCCACCCTGTGCCAAATTTTGGGATAACGTGGCTGGACAAGCCATGAGGGTGTGCACATCCACAGATCCCAACAGCCACCAAGGCCCAAACACCTGGGAAAATTGATATCTTTTATCCCTGTTCAGTTTAGCAACAAAAAAGAGGAAAATCCACCTGTAAATCTCCATTGTTTCATCATTCCTGAATCAATATCAGGGGATAAAGGGGGAACAGAGTTTAAGAAAACAGGAATTGCTTCTTCTTTCTAAAGCAAATCTGGTGTCCTATGGACCACACCTGTTAGAGGCTTCCCAGACACAACCATTCCTTTGATGTTTTTTTAATCGATTTTGGGAAGCTAAAGAGGCATCCCAGGAATGTGATGGCACTGCATCCCATGGGAAACTGAGGCACAGGAAAGGGAGACACTGCTTTTGTAACCCCCTTGGAAGGGCTCTTTTTTCCAATGGGAATATGAAAGGAATGGGAATTCCAAAGCAATGGGAATCTTGAAGGAATGGGAATCTCACAGCAATGGGCATCTCAGAGTGATGGGAATCTCAGTGATGGGAATTTCAGAGGAATGGGAATCTCAAAGCAATGGAAATCTCAAAGCAATGGGAATTTCACAGTGATGGGAATCTCACAGTGATGGGAATTTCAGAGGAATGGGAATCTCACAACAATGGGAATCTCAGAGTGATAGAAATGTCAACCCCTGAGCTCCCCATCGTGGCTTTGTGGTTGTATTTGTCAATGTTGTTTGTTGATCCAAGCCTGAATCCCACCTCCTTCTTGAGAGGAGAAACATGTCCCTGGGAAAACCCTGCTGCCATTTTCCCCGTGGATAAAAGAAAGATGATGCCATTCATCCTTGGCCAAGCACCTGGAGCTCCCTCCAAGGGCAGGGAAGAATTCCTTCTCTTTCCAAACTAAACCTGAAGCCCTCAGGGCTGCCCAGAAGATGTTCCTGAGGCTGCTTTTTCCAGAACAGGGTGTTGGGAAGGATGCAGAGAGGGAAGCCAAGGATCGGTTGTCATTTCTCCATGCATTGATTCCCTTTTTTCCTTTGTTTTATTTGGGGATAATTAACAGCTTTGCCTAATACAGAATTAATTCCTTGTGTCGTCGCATTAATTAGCATTAAAGAGATCCTTATATCACTGTCTGAAGCTGGAAGGAGACCGAATCCAGCAGCAAAGTCAGCACAACTTTTCCATATTCCCCATCGTAATGCGGCATGAAGGTGGAAGAAAAACATCCAGATGGGACTTTTCCCAAAAAACCCCATCTCCCAGTAGCAATGCAGCAATGCAGCATCCCAGCGGATATTGAGATGGGAAAATATCTCCAGGAGAAGGTTGATTTTCTCCCTGTCAATGTTTTCCTTCCCTGGAAGCTTTGAAGCTCTGATGTTGTTATCTCGATGTTATCTAAACCCACCAAATCCACTTAAGACTCTCCAGAACTTCCTCAGGGGCTGGAGCACAGTAGGATCTTTAGGAAGATCAGCCTTTTCTGGCAGTTTTGGGCAGCAGAACATTGTCCCAGGGACTTCTTTCCCAGGAGATGCTCTGGAAGGAGCTTTTCGAGCTTGGGGTGGGTTTTTATTCCCATATTCCTGGCAGGTTGTCCCCAGAATGGGTTGGGAAAAGGTTAAATGGGGGGGTTTGGAGAGAACAGGGCAGGAAGTCCTGGAGTGGTTTCCAGGTTCCATCAGCACTGGTGAAATCTGGGGATAAGTGCTGGAAAACGCTGCTGATGGGAAGGAGAGGGAAAAGCCTCTCTCAACCCAACAGGAACATCTCCAGGGGTCACGAGAACATTAATCACCAATTTCCCATAGAAATAATCCTGGTTTGAAGGGGAGGGAGCCCATCCCTGTCCTAGAGTGGTTTTTGAAGGTCATTGGGAAGCTCCAAATGGAGTCAGGAGCTGCAGGATCCAATATCCCTCACCAAGGGAGACACAGAGCCCAGGGCCACAGCTTTGGGATTAAACTTTTGGGATGAAACCTTTCCAGGCACTAAAACTCCTCTGGCCCTGCTTCCTCTCCCCTTTTAGAGCCACAAAATAAATAAATCGGGGATCACTTTAACATGAACCTGGAACTGGTGCTGGGGGTTTAAACACAACAAAATCAATGTGAGGCTGAGGCGTCTCTCAGCTCTATTGACAGCCCTGCCCGGCGCTTTTTCCCCTTGAAGTGGCAGAATAAAAACCAAAAGCTGCATTCGTTTTTTTAATTAAGGCTCCGGCATTATCAGGCTTTACAAGGCAGAGCCAATGCACAGATGAATTCCCATTTAATTAAGCTTTCCAAGAAACTTTTGAAGACTGCAGATTAAATGTGGGCTCAGATTTCTTGCAGGGTTTGTTGTTTGGTTTTTTTGTTTTTATCATTATTATTTGGGAGAAGTTTTAATTGTTTTCCCTGAGCTTGATAAAGAAAAATAAGAATAGAAATCATTATCTGCAAGATAGAGCTTGATGAATTTCTGTTTGTGGAGCAGCCTGGATGTATCTTTCTCTCTATAACATATATATTTATAAGAATATATAGTGTGTGTATATATAGTGAAAATTGTGATGTATTTTTGCCCCAAATATCTCCTTGATATATTTATTATATGTATTATTATGTATTTATTATATATATTCACTATTTGTATTATAGATATTTATTATATGTATTGTATTTATTATATTAACTCATTATATGAATTCATTATCTATTATTATGTATTAATTATATTTATTTTGTATGTAGTATTTGTGTTTATTATATAGGTATTATATAAATTTATTGTATTTATTATTGTGTATTTATTATGTGTGTATTATATGTATTGCTATATATTTATTTAATGCACTGTTTTAGGTATTATATGCATTTATTGTATATTATTATGTATTTAGTATACATGTTCATTGTATGTATTATATCTATTATATGCATTTATTATATGCGCTATTACGTATTTGTTATATATATTTATTAAATGAATTTATTATATTTGTTATTATGTATTTATTACATGTATTTATTATATACATTTGTTTAATATATTTATTCTATGTCTTTATGCCCCAGATGGAACAGGCAGTCTGGAAAAATTCCAGGAGTCAAACACAGGGATGAAAGGAGGATTTGGAGAGGAAAAAAATCTCTCACTACTGTTTGCATTTCATGTCTTCCCTTCAGTTTCCTTGCATTGAGATGCAGACAGGGCACAGAGGAGGGGCCTGGACAGAATTCCATGAGTTTTCCCTTGGGAATATGGCAGCGAGTGGGAAACCTTGGAGCTGCTGAGTGCAGAGCTCGCAGGGTCCGTGGGGTCTGTCCCGGGGGTTCCCATGGGGAGTGCAGCAGTGTGCCCCTGTTAACAGGGAGACCAAATTACAACAGAATTTCCAGGTACTCTTTGTCTGCTGAAAAAGGCAAAGGCTCCAGAAACTTCGAATTCGGTGCAGAGACACCTCATAGGACCCTTTAGACCTCACCTCAAACCTGGGGCTGTTCAACTGGACCAGGGCCAGGAGGTTCTGCCTGAGCCATGAGGTAGAAAAAGGACAGAACAAAAGATTTGATGGCTTTTGTGGGGTGCTTAGCAGGAGCAGCATCTCTTGCCCTGGCACGGCTTTTCTCTGTAAAGAGTTTGTTATTTTGTTCCTTATTAAATCTTTTTCTGTTTCAAACACCACCTCAAGAGCCACCCTGCTCCTTTTAAGCCATCCAGGTGAGCTGGGCTATCCCGGGTATGCAGGGATCGCTGAGAGCTCATCAGACCTGGCTCGAGGTGACACTGTTCAGGGAAGCCCTGCTGGGGCTTCCCAGGGAATTGGATGTCTTTGTGGGTGTTTCGGTGCCAGTACTGGGGGGGTTTCTGTTATTTTTTCAGTTCCAGTGGGAAAACATCCCTTAATCCCATTGCTGCTCCTGTGTCTGCAGGAATGCAGAGCAGGCAATGTGAGGATACAGGGATCCCTGGTTCTAGGGGGAGGCTTTTCCATGGTGACCCATTTGCCAGGTGCTCCTGAACACCTGGGAAAGCCTCTCCTTGATCCCAACAGCCCAGGATCCCTGAGCAACAACCTTTAGATTAGAGATGGGGAGGTGATGGAACTTGAAAATGTGAGCTGGGGTGGAACTCAGGGCTTGGTAAATTTAATACCCCTGGGTGCCAAATCTCTTCCCAAAAGTCCCTATTGTGTGTTTTGAGGGAGATAACCCCATGGATGTAGGGTGGGGAGACTCTGGAACCAGTTATCCAGAGAAGCTGGGGCTGCCCCATCCTGGGAAGTGTCCAAGGGCAGGTTGGATGGGGCTTGGAGCCACCTGGGTTGGTGGAAGGTGTCCCTGTTATGGGGTGGAACAGGAAGAGCTTTGAGATCCCTTCCAGCTCAGTTCTGGGATTTGGTGCTGTGGGAAGCACAAATGCTCCTGTGGAGCTCAGCCAAAGGGACGGTGCCATGCCAGGGGACATCCATGTCACCCTGCAGGCCCTGGTCCCAGGCCCTCAGCAAGGGCAGGAGGGCGTTAAATGAGCCTTGGGGAAGGCTGTGGGGTATTTTTAAGAATCTGCAAGTCCTGAATTTATGAAGAGCCATTCCCAGGTGTCTGTGCTGACCTGCCCATCCCTCTAAAATTTCTGCTCACCTGACATCTGGTGAGAGGATCCAGGCTCTCCATCTCCAAGGATTTGCCTCTGAGCAGGGTCCAAATGTTGCAGGTGAACCCCAAAACCACCCTGAGGGATGGCCTTGGATGTTCACACCACGACCTGTAGGGTCACGGCACCATCTCAGCTCCTGCTCCTGCCCCAGTGACCAGTGACCAGTGACCAAGTCAAAAGGCTCAGGAGACTCCAAGGTGCCAGCAGGGCTGGGCATCATTCTGGAACATCCTTGGGATGCCAGCTGTGTCCACAGCAGGGAAAACCCTGCAGGAGTCTGGGGAGTGGAACCAGGCAGGAATAAATGCTTGGACACATGCTGGGAAGAGAGAGGCCCTGGAATGGGATGAAAGGCACAAATATGGGCATTAATTCACACTAAAGTCCAGCCCAACCCCCCCACCAGCCCCTGCCCTGTGCACTCAGCCCCTTTTTGAGGCAATTTGGGGTTTTCTGGCTCAGCCTGGCAGTTCCTGCATCGGCTCTGTGGCCACAAATAAACCAAGTGTGCCAAGGGCTCCCTGGGAGCTCTGACCTGCTGCGTTCCCCATGTCTCAGTTCCTGGGATTCCCAACATCCTCTGCCTTCAGGAGCTGCTTCACGCCTCACTTGGGTTCCCAGAAAGAAGAGAAACCACAGCCCTGTGTCAGATATTGGAGCGCAGGAAATTTTTGGTACCAAATCCCTAAAGTGGATTTTTCCCAGCACCAAGGCTGCGGCTCCAGTGCCATCTCATGGGTATCCCGGGATGCTGCAGCCCTGGCGGTGCCTGGATGATCCTAAGCTTTTTTGGGGACACATCCAGACCCTTTTGGAGCAGAGGTGGCCATCTGGAGCAGACCTGGGAAGGTGATACCGGGGGACACCTGGATTTGAAGGTGGTGGCACCACAGAAAGAACACACAGCCACACCAAGGACTCTCTGCCTGCAGAAGAAAAATCAAAATCAAAAAAACTTGCAATTTTACTAGAAACTGATGCTTTTCCCTAAGATCTGGGGGATGCAGAAAGGGCTGGGAGCAGCCAGATGGAGCATCCCTGCATCCCACTGTCACTGTAAGCACCCACACCTGTGTTGGAACAAAAGGCCCAGGCTGGAGCATTTCCCAGTGATACATCCTTAGGGGGAAAAGAAGGTGAGTGGGATTTTAAATTAAATTATTGTTAAAATATTATTCAATAGCAATATCTGACTGCTTTTCCTTGCATTAAAATCCAGGCAGCACAGCTGGATAATTCCCCAGTGCCGGGGATGGGGTTGGAGCTGCGGCCGGGGCTGTGCAGGCAGACCTGGAGATGGCAGTGCAGCCCTTCAGATGGAGAACCCATCCCAAATCCCTCTCCTTGGAAATGCCAGGAGTGAGCCTCAAGAGCCAAACCCTTCTTTTCCTCCTCTTTTTTGTATCCCCTACAACTCTGAAAATGGAAATTGGGTTGTGGGGTTTAAATGTGTGGGGTTTGGGGATGAGCTGAATCCAGGGGGATGAGCTGCTCCAAGATCCTAAAACCTTTTGCTCCCAGCACTCCTGATAAGTGAAACGAATCCATCCCGGTTACACTCCAGAGGGAATCAAATATCCATTCAAATGCCTGTGGGAAAACCATTAAAACCAAACCTCACATTTGGGATCTGGTGTAACAGCCACACTCAGCAAACTGATTTGGCTCAGTTTGTGCTTGTTTATTTGGAGATTTTTAATGGATTCCAGCTCTTTTTCATTGCCCTGTGGCACAGGGGATTTTCTGGGTTTCCTCTTCGACAAATCCTGAAGTGCAGGGAATCAAGGCATCCAAGATTTTCCCTCATTCCCATGTCATGTTTGTGCATCCCTGTTTAAACAGACTCATTTCAATCCCATCAAATAGTGGAGGATATTCCAAGGCAGGTATTCCAAGGCAGATATTCCAAGACAAATATTCCAAGGCAGATATTCCATCTCATCCTTGTCCCAGAGCAAGATGGGTCAGCATGGCTGTTTTTCAGGACATCATTTTCTGGTTTTATTTGCTTTCTTTATTTGCATTGAAAATGAAGACCTTCAAGTATTCCTTTGAGCAGGTGGGAGCTGTTTTCTCCCAGAAAAGCATTCCCAAAGCCCCAGGATTGTGCAGCCTGTGGGATGCTGATGCTGAGACCTGTGCTGGCTCTCCCAGGAAGCTGGGATGAGGGAATGGGACCACTTGCCATCCAACCCCAATATTAAATTCCTAAATTAATGCACATCCTCATCAGGAAAATCCAACAAACCCCATCAGAGGCCAGACCTCTGTATTGACCTGGAAATAGCTGGAGCTCGGTGCCTCAGTTTCTCCATGTGGAAAATAAGGCTTGGGAATTGCAAGTAATGGGATGAAGGCATGCAGAGGCTTCTCAGCCTGCACAGATAACAGCTGGCATTAGAAATCCATTAGAGAATAAATCCCATCTGGGGCTGCTTTGGACAGGGCTAAGCTCTCACTGCTCCAGGGCTGGAGGGCTTCAGGATTGCCCTGGGCACTGATGCATCTCTTTTATTTTTCCAAGGAAAAGAAGCAAAAGGGAAGACGGTTAAGGAAATAAAGGAAGTGGGGTTTTTCCCCTGTTGGGCTCAGCTGAGAGGTTTGGGGTTGTTTCCTGCTGTGAGAAACCCAGTCCTGGTGCTCCCAGCCTGGGCCTCTCTGCAGCTCTCACACTTCTCCTTCCCTATGTGAAAATACAACAAAATGGGAATATTCACCTGGATTTTTCTCCAGGAATGGAGAAAAAATGACATTTTGAGGTGTTTACAAGAAGACTCTCTTAACATCTGGCTGAAAGAGTGATGACCCCAAAGATGAAGCTCCTCACCCAAAGGAGACACTGTTGTCCCCTTGGCTCATTTTGGCCCCTGGATACTGAGGTCCCCTGGTGAGACCTCAAGCTCCCAGAATCCCTGGGTGTGCTCCAAAGTCTCCTGTGCCTGGGGAAATCCCACACTGAGGGTGGGATGGGCTCCTCTTGTTGACTTTGGCTCAGGTCCAGCCAGAGCTGCCCAGGGAAACACATCCCTGAAGGTCCTGCAGGATGACCTGACACGACCTCCTGTCCACCAGTGTATTATTTATCCCCCATGGTGCTTCCCAAAAGGGATGGAGGGGCTGAAAAATCTCCCCTGCCCTGAGGTCAGCCCCCCCAAGGACAAGACTGAATGGAAGTCCTGAGGCCAAGCCTCCAGATCCCCTCAATTTCTGCTGCTCCTCTGCCCCAGCATGCCCATGAGAGCCTGAGATGTTTGGAATTTTCAAGGTAACTTTGCTCCCTGTTGAAAAAACACCCCTGAGGAAGCCATCACCAGCTTTAGACCCCACCAAGAAAGTTGATCTGGAGAAGAAATGAGCAGAGTGAAGTGAAGGACATGAAATTAATTCTTCCCAGTCTCTGGTTGGGTTTATTCCTAGAGCTGGAACTGGAAGCACAAAGCAGCAGCGAGTGGAGCATCCAGAAGGAAAAAGGGGAATCCTGCAGGCTCTGAAAGGCCTACAGACCCACCTGGTGAACCCCCAGTGTCAGGTAGGGCCAAGCCATCAGTCAGGAAGGTGATGTTGCTTTTGGACCAGCTGGTTGCCTTCTGCATCTCCAAGGAACTGGGTTTCCAGTGGCTTTTGGATGGAGAAAATACCAGCAGAGGAGGAGGCAGCCCTGGGCCCACAGCCCTGCAGCTCCTGGCACACAGGCCATCCCTGGAGCCAAAAGAATTTTCTGGTGGAACTTCAGGGTCAGAGAACTTCTGCAGCCCCTCAGCTCAGCTCTGTGAGGATGATGATGGTGGGGTTTGCTCTATTCAGCTGCAATGGAAATTTAGGCAGAGCTGGCTGGGAATAACAAGGATGCAGAAGCAGAAGAAAGGGCACAGACCCAGCTCCAGCACCTGGGACATGGAATGAAGATCCGTGGAAGTGTCCAAGGCCAGGCTGGGTGGGATTTGGAGCAACCTGGTCTAGTGGAAGGTGCCCCTGCCCATGGCAGGGGGTGGAATGGGATGGGCTTTAATATCCCTCCCAAGCTCCATGGTACGATGAACCAGCTCCTGGGACAGGTTTGGGATGAGGCAGCTCCTGGGACAAGTTTTGGGATGGGGCAGGTGACCAAGCAGCACCCAGAACAGGACAAAGCTGACTTGTGCTGGGGATTGGAAGCTCAGGCCTTGCAGCCCCTGGTCTCAATCACCTGTGCCAAGCCTTCCTTGGGAAGGGGTCTGGAACCCATCTGAAGGACCAGGAGAGAGCCAAAAGAATCCCACCTTCTGTTGGCTGCTTTATGGACAGAGGGTTCTGCAAACCCTGCAAACCCCCATGGGCAGCAATGCTCAGAATCAGCCCAAACTTCCCCATTCCCTGCCCTGGATGTCATTGTGTCACATGGGAATCAGGAAATCTCTTGGATTTAGAGCCAAAAGCAAAATCTGGGAAGGCCGAGTGCCTGTCTCTGCTGGAAAGGACATGGATGGATTTTTTTCCTGCCAAAACCACTAAAGAAAATGCAATTAAAAGCAAAAACCTTCTTTGACTTTCAAAATCAGCCTTGTGCTTGGCAAAACAGAGATGTTTAATGAATTCCCTCTCTGCTGAGGCTGACTGGTTGGGGTAAACTTCTTCCTGGCTAATTATGAAGTCCAAGTAATTCCTGCAATGCAGCCTTCGATGGCTAGGCTGGAAGATAAGCCTGGCCTAAACGAAGGGCAGCTCTCCTCAGCTCCACTGAGGGAGAGGAGGAGCTCAGTGATGCAGCTGGTCCCAATCCACTCTTGGATCAGACAGGGAACATTGGGAAGAGCAGTTCTGGGTTCAGGTAACTCCTTCCCTTGTGTTAAATGAAGTTCCCTCTAGAGAAAAGAATTCAGTCTTGTGTGTGTTTTCCTCCATTAAAATGGGGTACTTTGCACAGTGATGAGGACATAAATACATACAAATGCAGTCACATGAACATATAATTTATATATAATGAATATATATAAATAAGGAGTTACCTATGGAGACATCCTCACTGAGCCACCCTCAGGGACAGAGCTGCAGCTCCAAGTGCCACAGGCACAGGTGGATGAAAAACCAGCCCTGGTGGCCAAATGCATTTCATGATGGAATTTGGTTAATACTAAACCATGATAAATTCCCTGCCTCAATTCCCAAATGCCTTTTGCAGTTCCCACCCTAACTCTGCCCTTCAGAAATCAGCATTTCTATACAGTCACCCTCTCACCCAGGGGAAAGCACTTTGACACAACAAGGGCTCGGAATTAATTCATTCATCCAGACTTTGTGTGGTTTAGGATCAATCAATTCCATTTTGTTGTTAACAGCCAGTTTATTTCCAGTCCTAAAATGCCGATGTTGGTGATTCCGGCATCCCTGGGCATCTTCTCCCAGCAGCCAAATGCTTTTACCTGTCCTGGCTCTGCTTGGAGGGCGTGAATATCAGACCCAGCTGAGTCCCCAGTGTAGCCTGACCTGAGCTGAACTCCACCCAGAGCCAAAACCCCCTCATCCCATCCTCTGGGCTGTGTTTTGTTCTCTCCCACACCGGCACTGAGGTTAATCCTGTTCCAGATGGACGAGCTGCACCCCTGCATGCCCAGAATCAGGGATTTAGCCCTAATTAAGGGGTGGTGCAGAGCCAAAGCCTCCAGCAGCCCGGGGTTCTTCATTAGCCTGGTTAATTTGGCTGCTTTGAGGCTCTACTGGAAAGCCCTGAGCCCTGGCTGTAAAAAGCCCTGGCTGGAAACCCGAGATCCCTCACCCAGCACCTCCTGCTTTATTTCAAGGCTCTGCCCTCCTGCTTCCCCCCGGGGCTGTGCTGGGGAGGTTGAACTTAGACCTCTCCAGAAACCTTAACGAGACCCTGTTTGCCTTAAAAAACTTTTTTTTTTTTCCTTCTTTGCAACGTGATATCCCCATTTTACAGCTGGGTAGTGCATGGATTTCCCAGGAGCGACCCCCAGCTCAGAGTTACCTCCAGCTCTGCGGGGAAAAGCGGCAAGGACCAGCACAGCTTCGCCCTCCTGCATTCCCAGGAAAGAAAGAGCCCTTCAAAAAGGGTTTTCTGGGGGAATTTTCATTCATATCCTGATGCCTGAAAAGACAGAAATGTGGAATGAAGGCTCTGCTGGGACACACATGATGTGGGAAATCCTGGATGCAAAATTGTCTCTTAGGTGGGGTTTCCATTGGTGCTCAGATGGTTTGAGGGTGCCAAGGTTCAGGCTGAGATGCCCAAGTTTGATTTTCCAGGGATTTTACTCAGATGTGGTGCCACAATGAATCAGATTTGGATGTTGAGAGGGGAAATACCAGTGCCTGGCACCCTGTTCCTGCCCATACATATGGGAATCGCTGTGGGTTTGGAGATCTTTGTGGATTAGAAACAGCTACAAATCCTCAGGGATTTGATCAGGGTCTTCCTCTTCCTTCACATGATCCACAAGCCTTCCTCCCCCAAAGTGCTTCTTTTCCCTCTCACTGGGGCATTTTTTCCCTATTTCCAGTTGCCTGGGTACATGCAGGACTCCTGGAGGCAGGAACAGCCCAGCTGGAGCTGCAGAGGCAGATGAAGAGCATGGAATTACCTTGGGGGGAAAAGAGACAACTTTGAGGGAAAACTGAGCTGGAAGGCACCAAAAGGGGCTAAAGAGAGGTTCTGCCAAAGGGATGGGGCTGGGCAGGAGGATGGGACTTCAGTCCATGGATTTGTGGGGGAAAACTCCTGAATTTATCCCCCAAAACTCTGCTCAGGTGAGAACCCACCTGCAGAGCTGCCTCCAGTTCAGGGAAACCCAGCACCAGAAGGACCTGGAGCTGCTGGGGTGAGGCCAGAGAGGCCACGGAGCTGCCCCAGGGCTGGAGCCCCTCTGCTCTGGAGCCAGGCTGGGAGAGCTGGGAGTGCTCACCTGGAGAGGAGAAGGCTCCAGGGAGAGCTCAGAGCCCCTTCCAGGGCCTGAAGGGGCTCCAGGAGAGCTGGAGAGGGACTGGGGACAAGGGATGGAGGGACAGGACACAGGGAATGGCTCCCACAGCCAGAAGGCAGGGTTAGATGGGATTTTGGGCAGGAATTGTTCCCTGTGAGGGTGGGCAGGCCCTGGCACAGGGTACCCAGAGCAGCTGTGGCTGCCCCTGGATCCCTAGAGGTGCCCAAGTCCAGGCTGGATGGGGCTTGGAGCAGCCTGGGACAGTGGAAGGTGTCCCTGAAGTTAGGTTGGAACAAGATGGTTTATGAGGTTCCTTCCAACCCAGACCATTCATGAATTCTATGGAATTTTCTGTATTTCCCTTGGCTTAGGGTTGAGAGCAACTCCTTTCCATGTGAGAACAACCCCACACAAAAACTCACCCTTGAATGGGCATCAACCCTGGCTCAAATAAAACAATTATTAAATAATATCAGGAATTATTAGGAAATAAACTCATTTCCCTGCTTGTTTTATTTGAAACATCGAACGTGGCAGGACGAACAATGGAGGGACAGGGATAAATAAAGAAATAAAGGGAAAGGAATCATATGGAAGCAATTAGCAGGAACTTCAGTCAGGAAAACCTGACGGTGCTTGTAGCATTAGGGCTCAAGTGATCGGTGCTGCGGGACCATAACTCACCCACACTCCTGGCATTTTCCCTGCAGATGTGTGTTTTATGCAGGAATATCAGCTTACCCCTTGGAAAAATTAACCTGGGGAGGGCTGTCCAGCCCTGGAAGCGCTCCAGGGAGTACTGGATGTTGGGATTTACCCATGGGCTGGGGAGAGGTTGGTTCACTGGGAGTTGGGGTTAATGTGGCAGCCAGGGGGGATGTTGGACAATTTGTCTTGTGAGAAAGGAAATTTCCCTGGTTGTACAATCCCCAGGGATTTTGACAGGTACCGGAGAAGGCAAAACTTTTATATTTTAGGGAAGAAGGGCAAGGAGAATTTGGAGTTTCTTGAGGAGATGCTCTCCATATCCTGCTCACCGCTGCACACAGGAAGAGCAGCCCTGAAGATCAACTCCACCAGAAGCAGTTTGGTGATCCCAAAGGAATAAATGACCCTTTGCTCCACAAAAAGCAGTTTTGATTTGGATCTTTTCCCTCGTCCCCAGTGCAAGGCTGCAACAAACGCTGGGTTTTCCCATGGGGCTGGAATTGTAATTCCCAGTCGGGTTTATACCACAGAGCCCTTTGAAGAGAAATACATCCAGGTTTTTCTGTGAGGCTTTTTTGGGAGATAAATTATTGCCTCAGGTCAGGATGCTCCAAGTGTGGAGATCAGCAGGACCCATGGAGGGCTCTCGGGCCTCAGCTGAGGAATTTGGGATGCTGCCCAAATGGAGGGGAGGATGAGGCTGGAGAGGCTTTGGTGTCCCTCAGAAGGACGAGAGGAAGGTGAGGCAGGAAACAGGGAAGAAGAAGAAGGAGGTTTTGGCTCATCAGCTCAATGAGAACATAACAGGGATCCATTTTCCCATCCTGATTTAACCTATCCAAGCTAAAACTCCTCCCACTGCCTTTTGTGGGGAGATGCAGGGATTTTGGAGAGTGATTTGGGGAGGAATAGCAGGGCCAGCCCCGAACCCTTTGCATGAGGGCACCCACGAGCTCATCCCTGCTGGTGGTCACAGGCCAGGTGACACCAGGGACAGACCCTGGGCATTGGGACATTTTTCTGTTCCACACCCCAGCTCCAGGCTCTGGGAATGAAACCTTTCCAGCACCACTCCCTGCCTGCACAGAGTGGAAGAAATGGTTGTGAAATGGGTTCTGGGGGTCCTGGGGCAGGACAGTTTTGATTTGGGGTTTGTTTTCCATCATCTCTGGAGGGAAATTCCCCCTCCCTGGATTGTGGCGTGGCACAGGAGATCCATCTCAGGAGGAACAGGGAACACAGCACTTGCCAGATCCAAACCTTCACCTGCCTCCTGGTTTTAGGGTGAAAAGTGATTTTTTAAAAAATTTATATATCTCTGGAAATGCCATTCCATCATCCTATCCAACACCAATGGGAATCAATCCAATAAATAAACTCTTCATTCCTCTGCCTTTGTGATCCCAAACCCTTGGAAAACAAAACTTTGTTTCCCCATCCCACTGATATTAACCCACAGTGAGTTCTGAGCCCTTTAGGGAGGTGTTTTCCAGAGGAAAATCCTAACGGATGTAAAATCCGCTCTCCAAGTCACCATAAACCTGCAGCACCATCCCCATCAAAGGGCTCTGCAGGGCAAAGGGCTCCCAGGGGGCCTGTGAAAGGTGGGATCAATTTTTATAGGGGAAAAATAGCGAGGAGGGGAAGTGGGAGAGGAGAAAAAAACCCTTGGGGATTTAAAAAAAAAAAAAAAAAAAAACATAGAAAAAAGAAAAAGAAAACAGAGAGAAAAAATAGATGGGAATGAAAATATTGTCAGGGAAGAACGGGAATAAGAAATAGAAATAGAAATAGAAGTAGAAATAGAAATAGAAATAGAAATAGAAATAGAAATAGAAATAGAAATAGAAATAGAAATAGAAATAGAAATAGAAAGAAATAGAAATAGAAATAGAAATAATAGAAATAGAAATAGAAATAGAAATAGAAATAGAAATAGAAATAGAAATAGAAATAGAAATAGAAATAGAAATAGAAGAAAAGACTAAAGAAAAAAGAAAGGGAGAAAAAAGAAGAAGAAAGGGAAAAGTAGAAAGGAAAAATAGAAAGAAAATAGGAATCAAAATGGACAGAAAAAAGAAAAAATAGAAAAAAAAATAGAAAAGTGGAAAGAAAAAATATAAAAAGAGAGAAAAAGTAGGAAAATAGGGAGGAAAAGAAAAATAGAAAGAAATATGTAGAAAAACTAGAAAGTAGAAGGCACGCTCCTGAGCAGGGAGCACGGACGGGATGGAAGGAAGGCTCTTCTCACCCCTCTCCGCCCTGAAAATCCACCTGCTCCCAGCAACACCTGCGCTCTGCCATCCCAGCTGGAAAAGGATGGAAAAACTGCTCCCCTGCCCTTCTCTTCCCGTTAATTTGGAATTCGGGGTGGTGGTTGACCAAAGTGGAGAGCAAAATCTTTTGGCCTTTCATCATTCCTCTGTGCCAGAGCATGGACAAATCCCTGCCCTGGGTAAATCCTTGTCATGGGTAAATCCTTGTCATGGATTAATCCCTGCCATGGATAAATCCCTGCCCTGGGTAAATCCCTTCCCTGGGTAAATCCCTGCCCTGGGTAAATCCTTGTCATGGGTACATCCCTGCCATGGGTACATCCCTGCCATGGGTAAATCCCTGCTCTGGATAAATCCCTGCCATGGGTAAATCCCTGCCATGGGTAAATCCCTGCCATGGGTAAATCTTTGCCCTGAATAAATCCCTGCCATGGTAAATCCTTGTCATGGGTAAATCCCTGCTCTGGATAAACCCTTGCCCTGGGTAAATCCTTGCCCTGGGTAAATCCCTGCCATGGATAAGTCCCTGCCATGGATAAATCCCTGCCCTGGGTAATATACCCTGTCATGGGTAAATCTATGCCCTGCTTTCCTCAGCCAACAGATCACCATGGATTTTTCCTGGCAGCCTTAAGAAAGACATTAAGGCACAGTTGGACAATGACAAAGTGGAGCTTTTTTCCCTGGAATGCCCCTTTCCTGCCTGGGAAGGGATCAGGAAATGGGATTTTGTGTCTGCAGCATCTTCTCTCCAGAGCTGGTTGTGCTCAAATTCTGATTAATTGGTGCGATTGATATCCAAAGAGATTATTCCAGAGTTTTTTCCCCTTCCATTCTTAACTTCCCCCAGCAAGGAGCAAGAACCACTTGTAAAAGTCACCACAGAGGGCTGAAAATGGTGAAGGAAATGGTCCTTCATGAAAAATCCACAGAAGCTCCTGAGCTGGGGACACAACCCCCTCCACCCCTCAGTCCTATTGCCAAGATAAAGCCCTTAGCCTGTGGAATATTGTAATTCTTGGGATTAATTTAGCTTTTATCTCCAAAAGAAAGTGACACTTTCATAATTCCAAGCTCACTTCTGTGTTAGCACTGAATAAATCCTTGGCTCTGCTTTGCCACTGACTCTTCTCTCCTGGGGCCACCTTTTCCTGCTGTTGAACAAGGAACTGCTGTCACCTTAAATAGGAAGAGCTTTGGAAATCGGATTTTGCATCTCCCAGGCCCCTTTTAAAGAGCCCCTCACAACATTCTTGGCGATATCTTTTAATTACACTGCAAGACATCTCATCAGCGGCATCTCCGTGATCCCAGATCAGCCTTTCCTCATGAGTATTTAACCAGCATTTTTATGGCACGTGTTGGAAATCTTGGGAAGAAATGGAAGACAAGTGATGAAAGACTTGGGGAAAAAGACGTTTGTGGATAATGAAAAGGAAAACAACGCCAGGAAGGCTCCTGGGGTGCAGGGGCAGGAGTAGCACAGCATTAAATGTGATCGTGGAGAGGAATAAAACCCTAGGACCTGGGAGGATTTGGGAATTGCTGGCAGCAGTTCAGGCCCCAGGGAAGGCTGGCAGGACAGATGTGGGGTTTAAGGGAGCTGCTGGGGCAGGGGGGCGGGGCAAAAATGGCCAAAAACCCAACTTGATTCTCATGGGGCACTTTAGGCACTGGTGGCACTGGTGATCCATGGATCCCCATCTTCCCAAGACATCCTGGCACTGGACATCATTCCCAAATAATTTTCTCAGTTATTTAAGTTTGGCAAGTAACACTTCAACCTCAGCTGTGCCTGATTCAGAGCAAGGAGGGGCTTATTCCTCTCTTATTTCCAGGGTTGAGCTGCTGAGCTTTGCTGGGAAAACAACTTCCTGCCTCTCCTGGTGAAGCTTTTCTGCATCCAATGAATATTCATTGGACAGAAGAGGAGAGTCAGGGAGAGGGAAAGGCTAGGGCTGCAGTGAGCAAAGAGCTTTGAACCTCTGCTCCACTATCAACTCCTGGTCAAATCAAGATAATAGAGAGGCTGCTGCTCCCTGTAGCTTGGAGAATCCCTCTTTGAGGCTGTGGAAGAGCTCCATTCCCATGTGGATAAAGCAGGACTCTGCTTTCCTCTGGATCCTCCAAGGCTACAATAACTCTGTGTCTCTCAGCTCGGGATCTGGGCTGTGCAATCTCCTCAATCCCTCTCTCCCCACCTCACTCCTGAGCTTTTGGGATCCTGCCTTCTTCCAAGATGCTGATCTGCAGGCAGTGTTCCAGGCTGGAAGTGCAGGGATAAAATGCAGCTCCATCATCCGAGGCAGGGAGAAAGTGTCAGGCCTAAGGAAGCCCCGTTGATCCGGGCCCAGCCGAAATGTGTTGCAGGTGCTTGGTGAGGAGCAGAGGACAGATAATGAATAAAACATGTGGGGGCTGCAGCCTCCAGTGAGTGTGACAGGCTGGGATCTCTGGGCTGGGGGGAAGCAGATGAAATATGAGTTGGAGCTCATCTGAAGGGCTCGTAACTAATCCAAGATGTTGCTCCTCGCTGCTTCGGGGAACGGGCGAGCCAGGTTTGTGCGGATCCAGGGAAACGGAGTTATCCTCCAGAAGACAGCAGGATGTGACCTCTGGCCACTGCTGATATAATTCTGTGCACTAAAGTGAGGGGTGTCTGCATCCCTCTGCTCCAAGGCTGGTCTGACCCTGTTCTGTTCAAGCCCAAAAGAGAAGCCAAGAGGGAAAAAACCCATTGGAGGTGCCAAAGCTGATTACACGAGAATGCACGGGCTGGAAACCTCCAGAGTCCTGCAGAATTGTCTGTGCTCTGAGGTCAGCTCAGGAAGAGCAGCCAGCAAATCAAGAATTGCTTTAGGAGTGGTGATTCTCTGGGATTTATTCCTGCATGGATCCCCCAGCACCCTGCCAGTGCACCCCAACCTGTGGCTGATTAATCACCCCAAGACTGGGCTTTCACCCCTTTTTGAACCAGGATTTTCTATAGGAAGGTGACTTTTGTGCTGCCAGTCCTCACTGAAGGGTCTAAGGCCAGGAGGTTGAACTGAATCCACATGGAAAAATGACCTGGGAATGTGACCAGTGCAGTGACATCAGCACTGGAGGTGCACTGGGACCTTCTGCTCCCTGCCCAGCACATCCCATTGAGTTATCCTGGCTTTGCTCCAGCCCAAGGAGGAACTAAAATAGCATCAAGCCTGTATTGTGAACACTCCTATTAATGAATTAATTCTTTTCTGATCCATTTTCACTATGCCTGCACTTCCTTTTACATCATTACTCTTAATTAGGGATCCAAATATTCCCCCAAATCCATCTACGCTAGGTCTAAATTAGGCAAAGGAAGGTGAGCTACGTGCTCCAGGTCAGTGCTGAGCTAAGCTCCTGCAGCCCCTCTGCTTTTCAAGGGGGTTTTTCCTTCCACAATGCCTTTCTCTCACTTTTTTGGACCTAACCCCATCCATTCACGTTGTCTGTGTGACCAGGAAAAACAAAAGGGTTGATTTGTGCCATCACAAAATAAAAATAGCCTGAAGTAAAGGCTGGGGGAAAGTGCTGACTTTGGAAGGCAGAGCTTTGTCCGCAGCTGGTTCCAGGCAGCTCAGACATTTATCTTCCAATTAATTCAATTTTTTTTTATTATTTTGTTATATGCTGTATTCAGGAGGATTCTTGGGAGCTGCACAGCTGAGATCCCAAGGATCCCAGCACCCCTGATCCCAGCACACCATGAGCTGCTGGCCAGAGAGCGTTCCTGGGCTCAGGCCTTGAACTCCAGTACAAGATAACACAAAATCCTCAAAAAACGTGGTGTTACCCAATCCCATCTTGCAAAATTCTGCAGGTTTGGGAATCCAAAGTACAACATATTGCTTTAGGAGCATCCTCAAATGAACTCTTGTTTTTTGCTTTTAACCCAGGCTTTATCCCTGGTGGGATGTTCCCTCACTTCCCAGCTTTCTCCAACCTGTTGATTATCATCTGTTCTTCATGGATGACTGTGAGGTCTCCTGGGAGCTGCAGGATTTCACACTGACCTCAGGTGTTTCTTTACCCCAGCCTGGGTCCCGGCTCCGAACCCTTTTCCCTTCATTCCTGTCTGCAGCCCTCTGGATCCCTTAACCCAGATGGCTTCTCCCTGTCAAAAACATTCCCTGTTGTAACTCCAAAGGCAGCTGCTCAAGAGCTCAGGCTTGGACCTGTTCCTCTTTCCACAAGGAAAGAATGAAGGAGAGCACAGGCTTCCAAATCCACCCTGCATTGCCAAAAATCCTTTCACACCAAACATGTGCTTTGCACAGGAGTTCAGTTTCTGCCAGAGAATCATTTTGGCAAGGGTTTTTCATAAAAAAAGAGCTAAAATCCCAGGAGAGCTGTAATTCTTTGTGTTCCAGGGCCTTCTGATTCCTATCTGGAGGTCAGATGTGGATTAAAGTGATGCATGTAAAGTCATAACCTCCTTTGAAATCCAGAGGCGCCTGGAGAACACCAGGACAGGGAGAACCGTGCTCGGGGTGCTCCGTGAGGCTGCTCAGTGGAGCAAGGCAGGAATTGCCCTACAGGTGGATTTTCCACACCAGTGGAGCCGTTTAGAGTCTCAGGAGGCAGCTTTGATCCCCAAGCTCATCAGGATCTGCCCTTGCTTTCCTTCTGCACCATCCCAGGCTGCATCCAGGTCTCCTGTCCCTTACCTGGGAGAGGTGAACTGTTTTTGAGGATGGGGGTGAGTAGGATCTGTCTTCAGGGGCAGTTCCAAAATGAGGAATTACACACACAGATGTGATATAGATATATATGTTATATTAATGTATATTAATGAATTCCTGGTGTGCACACGTGGGGGTGTTTATGGTTCATTTCCAGGCCCAAAGAGGAAACTCTAAGCCCTCAAAACCCTAAACCCAGCAAGTATTTTGGGGAATTGACTCATCCCAGTCCCAGTTTTGAGAGTTCGATGCCTTTTCCAATCAGGCCGTGGAAAGCTGGAGCTTTGCACAGACTGAGGGAGTCACAGCTTCCCTTGGGAAGGTGAAACTGCTGAAGGCTCAGCTCCTGATCCCAAAGCCTTTTCCCCACTTTCTCCCACAAGCTCTTAGAGATCCCAAAGCCTGGTTGGAAGTTCATTTGGTGGCAGACTGGAGAAGCTGGAGAGCCATGAGGCAGCTGCCTTCTCCTTCCCCTCCTTGGGAATTCTCAAGGAAGTGCCAGCACCTCCAGTCCTGCTGAAATGAATCTCATCCTTTAGGTCCCACCAGGGAAAGGATTGTGGCAAAAAAAAAATTTCTCCTTTGTTCTTTATTGTTATCTTCTGTGAATTTTATTTATTTGGTTGTTTTGCCAAGGCCACAGCTGAGGCTGAGTGGCTGGAAGAACTTATCCCAAAGTGGACATCAGTGAGCACAGCCTGGATTTCCAGAGGCTCTCTCTGGATTTAGGTATTTTCCTGCCATGAAAGCCAAACTGGAGCACCCTGAGTTCAGGAAAGCATTTCAAAGAGTCATGGGTGAAAGAGCTGGGAAATGCTTTAATTGACTTTTACAATTGTCATTAAATTGCCATTGAGAGATCCTCCAAGGTGTCCTTCCCATCAGCCAAATCCATTAGAAAATTCACCTCTGGACCCCCACCAGCCCCTGCCTCTTCCCTCCTTTTGCTCAGTCCTTGTCAAAACTGGAAAAGTGCAGAAGGCAGAAATGAAGGAAGGGAAAAGGGTAAGGAAGAAAAGAAGTCTCCAAAAAGATAGGGGTGACTCAAAATCTGAGGAATTAATCCATTCCCAAAAGCATCTTCAGGATTTTGTAGATCTCTGAGTGCTTGCTGGTGTCTGTTGATGTAGGACTGTGTTTCGTGGATTCCATGGATGGAATTTTCCCTATCAGTTGTGGCACACAGACCTGGGCGGGTTTCTTAGGGATAAGACTTGGGGGTAAAGTGAGAAGTTTCCCTGTTTCAGCACAGCTTGACAGGTTCATTTCATGGTTTTGCTTTCCAGTTATTTTTCTCCATAGTTTCACATCACTCAGCGAGTTTTGCATCCTTCTTTAATATCTGACCATCACTGCAGTCCGAGATCTTCGAGCACCTCCTTTATTTGCAAAAATTTGGAGGGATCCCAATTTTTATTCCTTTCCCAGTGTCTACAGGGAGTCAAGCGTCTTCCTCTCCCAAATCCTATAGAGAGTCCCCAGAGCATGCAGAGGGAACATCCCCAGGTGGGCAGGAGAAGTTCAGAAGCTCACAAATTCAATGGCAGCAAGAGACCCAGCTTGGGTGTCCTTTGGGGTCTCTTCACCAGAGGGATTTTGCTCAGTTTTCCCAGAAAAACAGCTCTGCCCATATCCCAGTGCTGCCAGGCAGAGCCTCGCTGTGCCAAGACCTTCCTGATTTTCTAGTGCAGCCCAGCCTCAGCTTTCATTGGGAAAAGCCTCAGCTTTTCCTTCAAAACCACATATATCTTCTTTTTTTTTGCCAAAATCTCCACATGGTGGTGTGATGGAGATGACAAGGAGAATAAATATTTTTGCAAACTACTATTATTTCATAATGTTGTGGAACCAAGAGAGAACAGACTGTTTAGGGGAAAAAATTCCCTTTCTCCCTGACATGGCAGGTCCTACAGCAGCTGCTGGGGATGTGGGAGAAGGTGGTCAAAGGGAGGAATTGGGCAGTGACTCCAAATGGATCCGGAAGGTGCTGAGAGATACCAATAAAGACAGAGCAGGTTTGGAGTGGGTCACGGCTGCGGGAATTTCTCCCGGTAACAAATGTGTCTGGCTGCTCCCCCGATGAGCTCACGGAGCTGACAGGATCCTCCATTAATGCTTTGCAGACCTCAGGTATTGTTATCCTACCCCGAGCCTGAACCCGGCGGGAAAACCACACGGAGGAGGGAGGTGGGAAGCATCCATGCAGTGGTGGGATGCTCCAGCAGTGGGGTTGGGATGGCTGTGCTGGTGGGATTGGGATGCTCGTGGTGGAGGGATGGAGACATGGCAGAATTGGGATGCCCAGGGCAGTGGGAGGGAGATTCCCCAGGTGGTGGGATAGAGATGACCATTGTGGTGGGATGCAGATGCCAGGGTGGTGGCATGGAAATGCCCATGGTGGTGAGATTGGAATCCTCGTGATGTTGGGATGGAGATGTCCATGGTGATGGGATGGAGACACCCATTGCAGTGGGATGGAGATGCCATGGTACTGGGATGGAGATGTGCAAGGCAGTGGGATGGAGATGTTGGGGGTAGACATGTCCATGGCAGTGACCTGGAGATGTCCAAGGCTTTGGGATGGAGATGCCCAAGGCAGCTGGATGAAAATGCCCATGATGGTGAGATTGGAGATGCCAAGGCTGTGTGACAGATATGTCCAGGGCAGTGGGATGGAGATGCCTGAGGCAGTGGGATGAGATGGGATGGGATGGGATGGGATGGGATGGGATGGGATGGGATGGGATGGGATGCCCGGGGCGGTGGGATGGGATGTTCGGGGCGGTGGGATGAGCACATCCCGCAGTCCCGGACCGGGAGGTGGCGCCGGCAGACTGCCGTGCACACAGCCGGGTTATGGGCTCCGGCAGCAGAGCACAGACCCAAGGCAGGCGCGTGTTTCTCTCTTATCTCGGTGTGCCCCGGTGGATGCCGCTTTCTCAGCCGCTAATCTTGTGTCTGTTCTGAGTCCCTGAGGAGCCAAGGGAGCCTCTCGGCTTGGGAGCACCCCCAGCATGTGGCACTCAACTGCCTGGTCTGAAGGCCACAGTCAAAGGCAGCTCTAATTCAATTAAAGGAGTGAACTGAATTTTCCTGATAAAGAAAACACGATTGCTTCGTGGAACGGGAGGCCTGAGGGGCAACAAGAAGGTGAAAAGTGCTGGCTGTGCCAGCAGAAAATGTAGGTTATTTCCTGGCCCATCTTGATACAGTTTTTTCTCCTTTGGAGTGTGTGGGATGCAGAGGTTTATGGAGGGCAAAGCTCAGAGTTCTGGGACATCAGGAGTCACTTTTGGCCAGGTGTCTTGAACAGCACCCGGGGCTTTCACAGCCATGTCTGTGGTGAGCTTGATGAAAAACCACTTTTTTTTTTTTTTTTTTTTTTTTTTTTTTCTCAGAGAAAAGCCAAAAAACTCTACCCTGGCTGCCAGGCCTGTGTGATAAACAGGTGGCTGCAGGTAAAACCCAGCTCTGCACACTCAGGCTCCTCTTTCCACAACATCTTCAGCATTTCTGACACAGATGAGTCACTGGAAATCCCCTGTCGGGCGACACTTTTGCTCATCCTCTGGGGCTCTTCTCTCAAGCCCCATTTGATGCCACTTTGAGAGTCACACCACAGAGTCCTTGCTTAGCTTTTCCTGCACCAAAATGCTTGAAAGTTTGGAGAATAAGAGGAAGAAAGGTAAAGAGGGCACCTATTTTAGGCAAGGCAGGTTTGCAGAGAGCCCATTTTTCAGAAAGCATCATTGACACCTTTCTGGTTTGGATATGAACTTCCCAAGCTGCATTTGCAGTTAGGAGTTGCTGATATCTCTCCTCAGGATCCAGTTTGGGAGAAAGTGGTGGATGCATTTTCTGTGGGCATCTGGACAGGGTTAAAATCCCTGTGGTTCCCAAAAGTTTGGAAGAGATCAGAAGCTGAGCTGGAAACAGGAGGCTCACAGGGCACTGTGCAGCACTAACAGATGGAGAAGGAAAAGCGTGGGTCTCCTGGGGTTGGGCATGCCATGGAAAAACACAGCTCCTTGGGATGGTGCACTTCCAGAAAAAGGTGCATCTCCTCTGCTGTGATCAACAGGGTCCAGCAGTTTAAATCCATCATTGAAAAATCCATTCTAGATTTGAGTCTGAAGTCTCACTGCTGATGGATAAGAGTTAAGATACCAGAGGTGCATTTTGGACAAAGGCATCAGAAAGGGCAAAATTGTGAATCAACATGTCTGTGTTGGAAATAGCTGGAAATGAGTGCTCCTGTGCTTCAAAGATCTTGGGGGATGTTCAAGCTGGAGGAGATTTGAAGAAAGCAGCAGCAGAGTCAGCAGGTGTATGGAGCAGAAAACCCAAATGCTGCTGGTGCCACACACAGAGAAGCAGACAAGACAAGAAACCTCCTGAACACAAGGAAAACGCAGCCCCCAACATCCAGGTAGACACAGGGAGGAAAATTCCAGAGGCAGAGTCAGGTTATAGCTCTGAGGGGTTGCTTTGCACTCCTTGTGCTTTTTTTTTTTTGACCCAGCAGCATTGGTTTCTGTAAACAGAGACCCAGTTCCAAGAGATTTCTGCTAAAAACCCTGAAGTCCTGCTGGAAGACCCAGGAGGGCTGTCCTGGAGCCTGGAGATGTCTCTCGGATGGGAGGGGAGGGCAATTCCCAGCCACAGCACTTGGATCATCATTTAGGGATGCCAGGCACTTGATAAATTTTTCCATCCCCCTGTGGTGATTGAGGATCCTGGATGGGCATCATTAAAGGACACAAGAGGAGGTGGAGGAATCCTGAGGAGCCCTTGGGGTGGGGAGAAGCAAAGGGGACACACTTTGAGGACAAAAAGAGACCAAAGGGTTGTCCTGCAATGATAAACTCGGCTTCAGCACAGACGTTAGTGGGAACTGTGGACTCTCCTTCCCCAGCATCAGCCTAATGTGTACAAATCTGCCAATTAGGGACAAATCTGCCAATTAAGGACCAATTAAATCTTTAAATCCGTTCTCCCTGCTCAGCAAAGCCCTGGTAAGCAGTTAACAATCAGCAATAGGTCAAGGTCCTTGTCCCTTTCATCTGAGGATCTCACAGCCCTTCACTGTGGTAGGTAAAGGCCGTAATGTTATTTTAATATCATGAGCCTCATTTATAAGGATAAATTACAGTGGGAGATAAAGAGCACATGGACCCATGTGGATAAAAATAAAAGTCCATATTGCCCCATTATCTGGCATTGGTTAAGCTTCTGCTTGTCAAAGTTTTTTTGGCTAATTTCTCTCCTTTATTTTTTTTTAATGAAAAGCTATTTATTTATAGCTAAACGCCAACTTTGAAGCCTGAGCCAAGCATTTGGGAGCTGCTCCGATAGGGCCCTTGGAAAGGAGAATTATGTGCGTTTCAGATGTTTCCAGAAGTTATTGTTTCAAGGCAGCAAGGGCTGTGACACTTCTCCCAAGGAGCTCTCCCTCCCCTCGGCATTTCCAGAGGACACAGGCAGAGCAGATGTCTCCAAGCTGGGAGAAGGGGTGGTGACAACTGTGTGTGGGGGAAAGGCACCAGGGAGGGGAGCAGATGAAAGGGGAATTTAGACAGGAAGAGCCCTGAAGGTCCAGGGTTGGAGGAAAGTGCTCCGTGATGCCCCACACGAGCCTCATCCTGCTGCTCACCAAGGTACGGGACACGAGCATGGGGGACCAGGACTGAACCCTGGAATGCTTTGGGATAGAAGGGACTTTAAAGACCTCACCATTCCAGGTGCAGGGACATCTTTCACTATCCCAGGTTGCTCCAAGCCGAATCCAGCCTGGCCTTGGACACTTCCAGGGATGGGGCAGCCACAGCTGCTCTGGGAATTGTGGTCAGGGATCTGAGCACCTCCTTCAACACTGATACCATTGTGAGCTTCCAGCTCAAGAGCTTCCTGCCATGGAGTTCTTACCAGGACAAGGCACAGGAGAATCCTCACACAGCCTCTGGCACCACTGGCTGGGCTGTGCTACACTTCCAGAGGCTTTTTTGCTGTATCTGGATGCTTCCCTTTGCAAGGGAAACATTTCCTACACTTCTCCCAGGGGATAACTCAAGGCTTCAAGAAAAATCCTGTTGGCTGCAAGGGTTTGGACTAGAAGACCTTCAAAGGTCCCTTCCAACCCAACCTATTCCATGACTCTGACAATCCAAAACTGATCGCAGCACACACCATTCCAGGGAAACCCAGAGCTCCACTGGGAGCTGTTTCCCAGCCTGGTGCATGGGATTGTCCCATCTCAGTGCCCGCTCCGCTTGCAGAGAGGCTGTTCCTGGCCACTTCTCCAGCAGTGAGACCCCCTGAACAGCCATGGGAAAGGTTTTGCAGGGAGCAGACGGATTTCCACGGGGAGACAAGGGGATCATGGAAATGCATGGCTCCTGCTTTGGTGGCGGAGTGACATCATCCCCTCCCGACTGGCAGCAGGACAGAGAGGCTTTGATGGCCTGGAGGGGACCTTGGCCCAGTGCCCAGGATGATGGTGAGGGGCACCCCCAGTGCCGCCACTGCCCGCAATTCCTGTGGGATGATGTCACTGCCACTGCCCAGGGCTCCATCCAGGAGAACAGCGGTTGTGTGAGGAAGGGGAGAGGAGAAGAGCAGTAGGATCAGCCTCCTGCAATGTGTGTGGAGCAGCTTGGACAATCTCCTGGGAAATGAGTTTTGCTGCCTCTTCATGGATTCTCCATTCCTGGCTCATTCTGTGCTGCTCCTACAAGTACAAAACCAAATCCCATGGCAGGTTTTTCCCAACAGCTTTAGAGAAGAGCCACCCTTTCGACAGCTAAGTCCTTCAGAGGTACAGGCAAATAAAAGGTTGGATTTTGGGGAAAGGTTCTTCCCCCAGAGGGTGCTGGCACTGCCCAGGCTCCCCAGGGAATGGGCACGGCCCCGAGGCTGCCAGAGCTCCAGGAGCATTTGGACAGCGCTGCCAGGGATGGACAGGGTGGGGTTGTTGGGGGGTCTGTGCAGGGCCAGGGGCTGCACTGGGTGATCCCTGTGGATCCAGCTCAGGATATTCTGTGATTCTGTGATCCTGTATTTGCACCACTGTCTCCCAGCTCCGTTGCTTTTTGGTTATCTGGGAGCCTGGGCCTGGAGCTCGGCAGCTCAGGCTCTCTGATCCATCAAAGACTGGAGGAAGGCACTGCCCCAGGAACTGCCATTTCCTTGGGATTTCTGCAGGATCCCATCAACCTTGGGCCAAAACTGGTCCAGAATTTCTGTAATATTACACCTGATACCATCCTATTCCCTGTGCTGATCTTCCCATAAATGGTCCCTTCTCATTTAGGGTAAGGACACCACATCAGTGCTCTGTCCCTGGAGCACCTTTCCCCAGGCTGCGGTTGGCATGGAAATGTCAACTCTCAGGATTTGCCATGAGCTTTAGAACCTACCCCAGGTGGGTAGCAGTGTTCTGGGCACACGGGAAGTGCCTCAGAGTTGATTTAAGTTGTTCCAGCCAGGAATCCACTCCAGGAGCCCACCTGACTCTGCAACAGATGATTTCCAGAATGGGAGGGGGAAGATAGAGTTCTTCCATGACACGTCCTTCTCTAGCCCCTCTTTTGGAGCAGGAGAGATGCCTGAGCTCAGCAGCCTGTCCTGGCTCTGTTCCTATCCTCTGGCAGGGTCAGAGGATCCTCCACGTCCTACCTGAGAACCCCCTGGAGATCTCGGAGCAGCATCAGCCTTGCTGTTACCTGCAGCACTCCAAGTTTCACTTCCAGCCCTCGGAAGTTACAGCAGAGTCCGTGACAAGCAAGAAACTCTCTCCTAAATAATGGAACACCCCTTTTTAGACCTTCCTGGAAGCACTTCTCCTCCCAAGTCCTCCTTACAGAAGGAAGGGCATTTTCTGCCTTATATTGGAGCCCCTCTGCTCTGGAGCCAGGCTGGGAGAGCTGGGGGTGCTCACCTGGAGAGGAGAAGGCTCCAGGGAGAGCTCAGAGCCCCTTGCAGGGCCTAAAGGGGCTCCAGAAGAGCTGCAGAGGGACTTGGGACAAGGCCTGGAGGGACAGGACACAGGGAATGGCTTCCACTGCCAGAGGGCAGGGATGGATGGGATATTGGGAAGGAATTGTTCCCTGTGAGGGTGGGCAGGCCCTGGCACAGGGTGCCCAGAGAAGCTGTGGCTGCCCCTGGATCCCTGGAAGTGTCCAAGGCCAGGCTGGACAAGGCTTGGAGAAACTTGGGACAGTGGAATGTGTCCCTGCCTATGGCAGGGGGTGGAATGAGAGGAGCTTTAGGGTCCCTTCCAACCCAAACTATTCCATGATTCAGTATAGACCCAAACCACCCATTCCCAGCCCCTGCAGAGATGGTGCTCATCATCCTTCTCATGGGTGCTAGAAGTACTGATGGATACAGGAATACAGGGATGCTTTTAATTTTTGCAGTACCACAGGGGGAAAGTTTCCAAAGTGGAGTTGCACTGTTTGTAAACAGCTGAGTCAGCCAAACACTGAAATCCCAGCTTTTCATCCTGGAGCCGTGATGCCACCATGGGCAAGGGAGGGAATAGATGAGTCCAGGCCTGTTTGAAGTGCAGATGCCAGCCCCCACCCTTCATTTCAGAGCCACCAGCAATGTGTCCATGAGCCAGAGATCTCCCATTGCCCCCTGGAAATCTGAAAGCCATCAGCACGCTTGGGAAAAGGAGGAAAAGGAAAATGTGTTTGCCAGTTGCAGCAGATGTGAGGGCAGTGTCCTGGACAGCTTTTATTATTCTATAAATATCAGGGGCAGGAGGTTGTTATTAACCACCAGTAATTAATACAACGTGCACTGTCCAATTAACGGCGTCCTGCCCTCCTGTGCATGTGGGGAATTCCCAGATGTGGCACAAAGCCGGCAGAAGTCGGGATCAGGCAGGAGTATCCCTGAATCCAGTCCCCCTGAGTGTGGAGGATGAGCTGATCAGAAAACAGATGATGGCAAATGCTGCAGACATCAAAGCCCGTATGAGAACATCCCTGCACATCTTCCAGGTGCACACAGGGAATGCCGGGTGCCAGCCCTGACCCGGAGAGCACAGTACGGAAAGGCAGCAAATGGAACAAATCCCAGAGCTGCAGTTGCTCCCTGCATGTTAATGAGCACAGCAGAGAGCTCCAGAACATCTGCATATCCAAGGACACTGCCTGGCTCCGAGGAAACCCTGCCCTGCCCAGCACAAGACTGGAAATGTCCGCCTAACTCCTCTGGATGCTGCTGGAAAAGCCTGGAGAGCATTTCATTAATGGATGCTCTTGCTCCTCTTCCAGAAATACCTGAGGCTGGATTTTTACACAGTACTTGGGAAGTTGGGACCGATGGATTTCCTAAGCAAGCCAAGGAGATATTCAGGAAGATATTTGAGAAGCTCAAATGTGCTATGGTGGAAAAATGGGAGAGTATTTGGTGTTGATGTGGGAAATCAGGAGCTTTCAGAACCGGCTGTGTGGACCAGGATCAAATTTTTCCATGCTGGGTTTGCCCACAGCAGCAAGGATGGCACTTGGCACCCCAGCACAGACCTGACAGGGCTGTAACTCTGAGCTGTCAGGACCAAGAAAATTATTTCAGGAAAGCTGGGAGTCATTATCCACTGCAGCCACATAATGCCAGGGCACCAAGGCCTGGGAGCCCTGGCAGCACTGCCAGTGCCCACGAGGAATTTGCTCCTCTGCTCATTGATGAAGTCCCTAAGAACATCCCCTGAGGTGCCCTGTCAGTGGTGACCCTCAGTTTAACTCCTGAGCTGGCTTTGTGGGCCCAAATCCTTCCCCAGCAGCCAGGAGCATCCCTCAGGGACAGTGGGACAGGCTGCAAGGTGGGAGCGCTCAGAGCAAGCGAGCAGCAAACCTGCTCTGGCTGCTGCTTTCCAGCCCAGAGCCAAGGAATGGGAGCCAATAAATGGGATCTGAACGGACTTTGGGAAGGGACTAGCTCTGCTCCCTCAGTGTCTCTGCCCTGACCCTCCTTGGTGTTCCTGGATGGAGGGGGGACCCCTGAGCACCAGGAGCACTTGGAAACCCCTCCCCTCATCATCACTGACAAGCCCAGGGTTTGTAACTCTGGAAAGGCTCTCGTTTGGATTCCCACCAGCAAATTTTGGCCAAGTACTTTGAGATGGCTCCCTGAGGGATGCTCATGGTGGGAGGGAGAAGCCAGGCCCGGGTATGTGCCTGGTATTATCGCTTTAGGCTCGGCCTGAAGTGCAAATGCATCCCTGAAGCTGGTAGCTTGGAATTCAGCCCTGAGGACAATATCCAAGCCTCTTTCCTGAGCAACCTCCCAATTACAACGTCACCTTGCCCAGACCCTGTGTTTGCATGCTCAGCTCAGGGTGATTTAACATCAACTGAGAGCAAGGGAGGAGCACAAGGGGGTTGTAGCAAAGGGGTAATAAAGCCCCTCCCCTTGGAGGCACAGATCTCACTCACAGCCCATGGCTGAGCTTCCCATGGCCACAGGATTTTGGCTGCAGGCTCCTGGTGCTGAGGTGTGAGGGAGAATGAGTTGCACTGCGAGTACCTCCAGTGATTTATTTTATTGCCTGTGTGCAAAAGAGCCTTGGCACTCTGAGGGGAGGTCGCTGCCAGCTCCAGGCCAGCCAGGCTATCCCTGGTGGAAAATGAAATGGATGAATGGGAACATTTTTCCATAATAGCAGAGTGAGGGAAGGAAATTATCCTCCTTGAACATCCATCCCTAATTCCCTGACCTCGGAGCAGTCTGGCAGACGGGCCCTGGGATGAGAAGAGCGGATAAAACTCCTCACCAGGCCCTTGTTCCCAGCTCTATCTGGGCTATCCAGCAGGGAGAACTTCCATCCCCTCAAAGCCATGTAAGGGCCATTTCCAGGCCATTCCCATGTCCTGCATTGAGGCCACCAGGTGATTCCTCCAGCACAGGATCAAGGCAGTGCCACCACCTCAACTGCCTGGGGTGGGAGGAGGGTGAAGCTCCCGGTGTGATCCATGTGCTGAAGAATTCCTGGCATCTTTCCTGCCTCGCTGGGCACTCAACTCAACTCAACTCAACTCAAAGTTTTGGGTCTCCTGGAGGCTTTAACTCTGAACCTAAAATTCCCAAAGCTCCCCAGCTCATAAAATCTGTCAGAAAAGACCACCTGGGTCACCCAGGGGCGGCAGACAAGCATGCAAACCCAGGCACAAAAGGTGTGCCAAGGGGAAAATATCCATAGGAAAATATCCGTCCTCATCATTGGAACTATCCATGGCAGGTCTTTGCCACAAGAATCAGAGGTATCAGCCCTGCCTGGGCTGTTCCTCCCATGGGGATCCCCCAATGCCTCAGCAGATGCTTGCAGAACACCCTGATTCTTCTTCTCTTAGTTAATATTCCAGGCTGTTACCATGTCCTCAGGTATTCCTTACACTGACAAACTGAGGGATGGAGGGGCAAAAGGCTGCTGGAAATTGGGATTTATCCATCTCAGCTGAGGATCTCGAGGAAACAGAGGGATTTCCAAGACTTTTGAGGAATTGTGTCATTTCTTGCTCCTGTTTGCCCAGGATTTCTGGTGAGAAGGTTTTAGTCCAGGGAGATGCTGGGAGGTGCTGGGCTGAGAGATAATTAATAGATAATTAAGAGGAAATTATTATCCTCTCAGCCTCATCTCATGTCCCTGAGCCCACCAAAGGACCATTTTTCCCCCTGCAAAGCAGAGTGGGGCACTGCTGTGAGCCCTTCCCTGCATCTCCTCTATCTCAGATGGCATTTCCTCAAGGATAGAGGGACAAATCTTGTAAATTCCATACAGGAGGGCAGGATCCAGCCCTCAGTGCCAAGAACCAGCACAGAGACAGCTCCAGGATGGCATTCCCAGCCCTCACCAACCTGTTGCTCCCAGCATGGAGCCCTCCTGGCACCCACTGGCCTCCCGGGCTGGGCTCCAGGGAGAACTTCCCCTTCTCCTCTCCTGGCAGGGCTGGTCCGTGTCCATGGTCAGAGCTGGGAGCAGCAGAAGGATCCGGAGCAGGCCTGGGAGGAGGATGGAGCTGGGATGTGCTGGGGTTATCTCTTTAACAGGTTTCTCCTGTCCCTGAACATATGTGCAGGAACACATCTCTGGAAAAATATGTGAGTGGGTGAGCTTGGCCCCGGCTCCCTCCCAGATGAGACATTCCAGAGCCCACATCACAAAGCCATCAATCGGGCTTTGACAGAGCTGCCAGCACCTCCAGCCTCTATCAGAGCCCAAAAATGTCCATATGATCCCTGTTCCCCCAAAAACTCCTTCTTGCTCTCATTTACAAGCAGGAAATGTTGGCAAAAGGGGAAAAGTGGAGCGGGGAGGAAAGTGGGGGNGAAGAACAAAGTTTTCAGAGGAAAACGTGGAAGAGGTGAGACATGAGGTGCAACATTGCTGAGCCCACTGCACAGAGCTGGGACCCCAGGGGGCACAGATACCAAATCTCATCCCCAGGGTGCCCAAAGCCAGCTGGTGTGGGCCCATTTTCCAGAAAATCCTCAAGGTTGTTCCACAGCATCTCCTGGTCCCCTCCTGTCACTTCCAGAAGGTGCTGCCAGGTTGCTCAGCCCTTACAAGTTGTAGCAGCACCTCTCCCCCAGACGGGACTTTTGGCTTTAAGCAGCACCAACCCCCAGTTTTAGGGCTGGTGCTGAATATGGACCACTCCTGGGCTGATCCCACTTCCATCTGCAGAGAAGGGAGGTTTTGCTGGGGCCATCCTCTGACATCCCCCAGCTGGGATGCATTTCAGCAGCTCCAGAGATTGTTCCAGGCTAAAGAGCTGTTTCCCTGCGCACAGCCGAGTGTAATTCCCAGGAAAACCAGCTGAGCCCTTGGCCTGAGCTCAAAACACATTAGGAAATCAAAAGCATTTATTTTATCCAATTTTTCTCCTGAGCTTTGCTCAATACTCCCAGAACAAGGAGCTTTAATAGACTTTGGTTTGTGACTGCAGACACCTTCCATAGCCTGGCTCTTTCATCACGTGGGAACTTGGATATCCATCATCTGATATCTGCTTAGTGCCCTGTTCTCCTTCCCTGCTCCTGGATTTGCATTTTGTCCACTGGTGCCTAATGAATTTAGAGTGTCAGGGCTTATAAATCATGAAATCCAGCAACTCTTTGCATCCCATTTTCTACCAAGAATCTCTAAGAGCCACAAAGGCATTTAAAACCTCTCAGGGCCGGTACTATGGGGATAATCTCCAATCTAAATGTTTGCTGTGCTCAAAATTGCTAAAATATGGCAGATTTGGAGGAGGTACAAGAAGGAAATTGTTCACCAGCTCAGATTGAACTAAAATTCTGAACAAATTTGGCAAAAAATGTCCAGACAAACCTTACTGCTTCTTGTGATTGCCCAAAAGAATGTTTGGTGTATGGTTTAAAAAAAATTTTTATGGTTATTTTAGTCTTAAAAGCAGCCAGCACAGCAGGGTTTACTCCTCACCCAAAGAAGTCCCATTGAATGTCAAAAGAACCATTTGCTTCTTCTGAAAATAAATAATTTGGCACAAACTCCCTTTGCTTTGACCTGGCCTGAACTTCCCTTGGCTCCTTGCTGCTGCTTTCACTCCTGTGCCTTGGCCCAAAATCCAGGGATGGCTGCAAACACCTTGGGCTCAGCTGCCTTGGGACCATGTCCCTGACATCTACGTGTGGAACGGGAGCCAGGAGCACCCAGATTTGGAGTGGGAAGATTTTGGCAGATTCCCAGTGGTCCAAAGGCACCCTGTGGCAGGAGCATCCCAGAGATGCTTCCAGGCCCTGGCAGCTTGGACAGAGCCACCTTCAGTGCCTCAAAACCTGCTCCTTCCTTTTTCCTTCAAATCAATATTCCATTGCTTTCCAAGGATATAGCAGGCTCCCACTGCTCACCAGGGCCTGAAGGGAGTATATGATGTTATTTTTGGATTTTTCCCACATAAACCTGGATCCCTGAAGTATCGATGGTCGGCCACACAGGTGACCCAACCACGCTGGAATTTTCTTCCCGTATTTTGAGCCAGCAAACACCTGGTTGCTACCCAAAGCCAGCAGCTCTGTTTCAACACCCATAAATCCAAACCCCTGGGCTTGGAATTGAAACTGGGCACACCCAGATCCTTGAAGCAAAATTTGGGTTGGGGTGGGGTAATGGGGTTTTTTTCTCTCCATTCTTTCTCAAAATCCTTATTCTTTAACAAACCTTTTGCCAGACAAAAGACAAATTTTCTTTGAATGTCAAAACAGGATGTTTTTTACAATCTCAGGACATTCAAAGAGCTTTTTTTTGTTTTCTTTTTGAAACAGGAAACTCGTCTGAGAGCCCTTTCCTGCAAATGGTTTCAGTTGTGACAAAACTGCCACTTTCTGACAGAGCTTGGGGTATTTTTTATACAAAACGATGCCACATGTAAAAATTTTTGAAAAACCCATCCAGGTTACTCAGTTCTGAAGGTGGGTGTGGATTTTTCTCACAAAAAAGCTCATTGAAGGGAAATATGTTGAGATTGAGCTGTGGAGTAGCTGGGAATGGGAATGTTTGTCATGGATATTTGGAGATCAAGGTCATTAAAGTGGATCTATCCATGGCATTGCAATCCAGGTGTCTCTGCTGCATCCCCAAATCCCCATGGCACCTCTTTGAGCACAAGGAGATGGAGGATGCTGGAGAAACAGCAGTGAAACAGCGCTGCTGAGATGCTCAATTCTCAACCAGGAACTGAAACGAGATTTGCAAGTCAAACCCTCTCCTCCTCTTTGCACTCAGAGGGAAATGGGGCTCCAGCAGCTCCAGGGGGCTGAAAAGAGGGTGGGGGGTTCATGGTGGGTGACAGGGGAGGAGCTGGTGGGGTCTGTGTGGTGGGAAATGCTTTGGAAAATCCTGGGTGTTTTTCAATGTCAGTGTCTGGACCCTGCACAGAACCTCAGAGCTGTTCCTTGAGCCCTGCCCTTCCCAGGTGTGTAACCTGAGCTGTGGATTGCAGCAGGAGGAAACCCAAGCCCTGTCACCACTAAAAATGGACCTGAGGCTCTGGATCCCTGGATCTCATCACGTGAACCTGGATGCATCAATGAAGCCATTCCAGGAGCTCTCCCCTTTCTTAGCCTGGCTTTGACAGCCTCCAATACAGGAATGGGAAAAACAATCTGGTTTACACTCAGGCACAGATATTCCAAGACTTCTGTCTTTTATTTGCTTCAAGATGGTATCAACTCATCCCAGCCTGGCTTAAAACCAGCAGCTCCTTGTGGGACCAACTCATCCCAGCCTGGCTTCAGACTTGGCAGGATCTCGTCCAGTCCCTAGCAGGACGAGCACCCGGTGCTCCAAATGTCAAAAGAGCAGGTGCTGGGTCGAGATGGCTCCTCCAGAGACTTCTAAACGTGCCCTGGGCACTGCATGGCAAAGCTCTGGGATGGCTCCATGAGATCCCAGCTCTGTCAAAGCTCAGGGAGCATCAATGAGCCTGGTGAGGACAGCAGGACCCCAAATAGAGTGGGAGAGGTGAAATCACCACCAAGCCTCATCTGGTTTCTGTATTGTTGGGTGGTCTGGAAGTTCTGGGATTAATGGGATCCATTCACATTTCTTTGCATTCCTGCTCTCTGTTTTGGCCAGGCTTCTGTGGGGACTTGCAGGAGAAGTCAGAATATCAATATCAGAAGGAATGTAAGGAAATATTCATTCCTTCTGTCAAGGAGATCCAGAGAAAGGCAGGAGGAATTAACCAAATGTCACATCAAGACAGGAAGATGTGTCCTGCTCATTCCATTTGTATTTCTGTCACCCAGAGCAGGGAGAGGAGGGATTTGGCTCCTCATCATTGTGCTGGATACCAGAGGCTGGTTTGAGCAGCATGAGGGCTCTGACAGGAGACCAAAATCTTCTGCTTAATCTGCAAGGAAGAGAAAAGCAGCTTTAATGGAATTTCAGCAAAGGGACAACACTGCAGTGAGAAATGCCTTGATTTTTTTTCGTGCACAGCCCAGGTTAACAGGACTGTGGTGCTGGAATTGATGTTCTCCTCCATCCCCTTCCCTCAGACCATGCAGTGTCCACTCAGCACTGCTGGGATGGATCAGTGTTCCAGCACTGCCCGTCAGAAATGTTCCACAGGAGTGCAAAGCACCAATAAAATTGTTCCCCAAATGGGATTTTCAGACTCGTCTTTCATCTAATTTGATTAACTTGGCTCATTTCCTGCTCTCCCTGTGATCCCGCTGATGAGATGTGCAATCCCAGGTTTATGGTGTCCTGATTGGGATCACTCAGTGACAGGAGGGAGCTTTGCAGGCACAGCACCCCCAGCCTGGCTCAGTGGATTCTGCGTCCTCTGAGTCCCCCAAGCTCCGTCTCTGCACCTAAGTGTCGGGAGATCATGGAATCACAGAATTCCAGGCTGGTTTGTGTTGGAAGGGACCTTAAAGCTCAGCCAGTGCCACCCCTGCCATGGGCAGGGACACCTTCCACTGTCCTGGGTTGCTCCAAGCCCTGTCCAACCTGGCCTTGGGCACTTCCAGGGATCCAGCGGCAGCCACAGCTGCTCTGGGAATTCCACCCCAGCCCCTCCCCCCCCTCACAGGGAAGAATTCCTTCCCCAGATCCCATCTATCCCCGCCCTCTGTCCATGGGGACCCATTCCCCGTCCTGTCCCCACCACTTTATGAGGTGGCCCAAGGAGCCACGAGCAGGCTGGGGGCTCTTGAGCCACTGCAGAGCATCTCAGGGCCTGGGAGCTGCAGGAAACTGGGCAGGGCCAGACCTGCTGTGCTTGTGCACAGGAATGTCCTGCAGTGATCCCAGATTTCCTCCTGTTGTATTTTGGGGGTCCCAGCTTTGCCCCTCTCCCAGTGTGAGAGGATGGGAGGCAGGGCTGTGTGCTCTCAGCCCCGTTATCTGCTCCTTAAACAATGTTAAGCCTCCAAAAATAAATCCTCTGGAAGAACTTGGTTTTGTTCAGCTCCTCACCTGGCGGAGCTCCTAAAATATCCAGGAGTTTTCACAGAGCTCTTTAGGATAATATTTGACACTCCCATCACTCCTTTCATCCTGAAGTGCTTTCCCAACCTGAGACCACGGCTGCAGTCAAATTGTTCATGGAATAGTGGTTTTTTTTTCTCTAAAATCCAAATCCTACATCATCCTGGGAGCCCTGTGCATCCTCCATCCCTGTGGAATCAGTGGGGGCTCAGCACACGGTTCATCCATGGGGGGATTATTGGGATGATGCCACTGCAAAGGGACCGCTGGGATGTGGTCCTGCTTTGGGAAGAAATGGTGTCCTTGGAAAAAAAAAAGAATACATGTACAGAATATAGAGGACACTGCTTTTGGCTCCAGTCCTCTGCTGGAGCATTGGCTGGTGCTGTTACTAACACCCAAAGCAGGACAAGCACCTTCCAGAGTGAACTCCTACACAGCTCTACCTTCAAAACTGCTTTGGACCAGACAGAGCGATACTTTCCAGGCTTTGGGAACAGTTTTAAGGGTGAAGGAGCTCCCAACCCTCAGTGTGCCCCAGCACATGATGCAGGGGCAGCACAGCATCTCACTTGCCACCTCCAGAGGACAAATTTACCCTGGACTGGGATTTTCCATCTATCTGCTCTTGGCCAGACCCCAAACACTTAAACCTCTCTTCCTGCCACACTGTGGGGCAGATGGAGGTACCTGCTCCATTCTAACAGGGTTAACTCTCCCTGTTTATTGATGAACTGACCACAAACACCTGGGATAAAATCCACTCCTGAGCCACGGCTAAGCCAGCACTGGACACAGCCCGGTGTGACAGCCCCAGGACAGGGCTGGGTCACAGCAGCCACACACAGAGGGTCCAGTGCCACAGGCCCCGTTCAGATGCTGCCCTTGGACTTGATCCTTCCAGGCAGGAATTTAACATGCTGTTTGCCTTAAAATTGCCAGAAAGAGGTGACTGGCCCCCAGTTGAAAAAATGCGAATGGATTGAAATGGAGACAAGTGTGTATGACTGGGTGGGAGCAGGGCAGGGTGGTGAGGCCCTGGCACAGGTTTTCCAAAGAAGCTGTGGCTGCCTTCTCCCCAGAAATGTTCAAGGCCAGGTTGGACGGAGCTTGGAGCAACCTGGGATAGCGGAAGGTGTCCCTGCCCATGGTGGGGGCACGGAATGAGATGAGGTTTAAGGATCCTTCCAATCCAAGCCATTTTGGGATTCTGGGATTCTATGGCATTATTCCCTGCATTTCTGAGACCAGCAATCCCTCTGCTCCTCAATATCTGCCCCTGCTTGGAGCAGGGTGCTGGAAGAGGGAGTGGGGGTGCTGGAAGAGGGAGTGGGGTCTTGGCAGGGTGGCCAGAGCTGGAAAGATGCTGGAGAAGGATGGATGGCATCTGGAGAAGGATGGCAGCTGGAGAAGGATGGAATGATGGAGAAGGATTGAATGATGGAGGAGGATGGAATGATGGAGAAGGATGGCATCTCCCTGCTAATGAGGCTGGCTGCGGGAATGTGCAGTGCCAGGACCTGCCTGGGCCGGAGTTAAAGGGGCGGTAATTACCTGATTACTGCCTAATGAAGGACAATTGAAATGGATAAGCCGCGCTTGGAAAAACCCAAGGAGTTTCTAGGGAGACCAAACCGCTGAGATCTCCGCTGGAGGTGGCAAAGGGAGTCTGAAGGTGCTTCCGAGCCAGGTTAGGGAGGACGATCCCATTTCTGACTCACGATCCCCAAATCTGACCCATCCCAGAGCCATCCCATGGGATGACATCATCCCACAAACCCAGCTAAAGCGAAGCAACAGCTTCACGCAGCTTTCTCGGAAAAGAGGGAAGACAAATTGCATTTACTGCCCCAGACCTCCCGGTGATTCCTTCTCCCCCGCGGCACGGGGCGTTTTCCAGCCACCGCGGCTTCCATCACGTCTCGCAGTGCCTGGGCAGAGCTGGAAAATGATGTTTAATGTGTCTGCCTGGGAAGGAGGTGATTAATTTGTCTGGGGGCACGGCAGTGCTGGTCGTGTTTGTGGCCATGGAGCTGCTTTCATCCAGGGAGGCGCAGGAGAAGCTGTGGACACCCAGGAGTTGGGGCAGCTATTTATTTGCTTTATTGAATAAATATATTTAATCCTTAAGCCTTGGCTGACCTCCTGCATGAATGGGTGCCCTGTTGGGAAAAACCGTCCCACCCAGAGCAGGGCAGCTCCCAGCGCCCGCATCCCTGGCTGCGGGTGGGAATGCCGTGCCAAGGGGAAGGGCAGGGTGCCAGGATCTTGGCACAACAGGAAACGCTGGGATGGAGGAAGGCCTGCGGAGATTATTCCTCCCAGCACACAGCTGGGTTATTTCTGCTGCTGCCAGATAAAAGGCTGGAAGTTTATCCAGGCTGGGTGCAGCAGGGATACATTTCCTGCAGACAGGTGAAATGCTCACTGCGGGACTGAACCGAGAGCAGACGGCGTTGGGGTCTATCCCATCCCCCATCCCATTCCCCATCCCATCACTGGGGTCTATCCCATCCCCAATCCCATCACTGGGGTCTATCCCATCCCAGCTCCCATCACTGGGGTCTATCCCATCCCCGCTCCCATCACTGGGGTCTATCCCAACCCCAGTCCCATTACTGGGGTCTATCCCAACCCCAATCCCATCACTGGGGTCTATCCCAACCCCAGTCCCATTACTGGGGTCTATCCCAACCCCAATCCCATCACTGGGGTCCATCCCACCCCTGCTCCCATCACTGGGGTCTGTCCCATCCCCAATCCCATCACTGGGGTCTATCCCATCCCCGCTCCCATCACTGGGGTCTATCCCA
>VWZP01000625.1:565947-582522 GCA_013396995.1 Dicaeum eximium
AGGGAAGGGAAGGGAAGGGCTCAGCAGTATGAAGCTACTCAGAACAAGGAGCATCTACAGCTGGGTTTAGGTCCAGATTGGAGCAAATGCTTAACAGACAAAGTCTGGTTAAACCCAGACTTGCATCACTGCAAACTGAAACTTTGCTGCATCTTTGGGAGTCAATAAAGGACCCACATTTCATGTTATATTTGTATCATATTTTGCATTTTCAGGAGCCAACAAAGGACACAAATTTCATATCATATTTATATAATATTTTGTATCTTCAGGAGTCCATAAAGTAAAGGACCCACATTTTATATCATATTTTCTACAAGAGGCTATGAAGGACTCATGTATTTATATCATATTCATATAATATTTTGTGTCTTCAAGAGCCAGTAAAGGCCCCTCATTTCATATAAAATTGTATCATATTTTGTATTCTCAGGTGCCAAAAAAGCCCCCATATTCCATATCATATTTGTATCATTTGATCATTTTGGATCTTCAGGAGTCAATAAGGCCCCCCATTTTGAATCATATTTTGTATATTCAGGAGCCAATAAGGACCAACCTTTTGTGTCATATTTGTATCATATTTCACATCTTCAGGAGCCAACAAAGGCTGCACATTTGGGGCCATATTTGGCTTCCTTTTCAGAGAGGCCCGGGAGGTTTTGGGTGAGAGGCACCAAGACATGTGAGCGGTTCCAAACCTCTCTCTCTCTCTGCTGCACCTCTCCAAAAAGCAAAGGCTGCAGATGCAGAGCAGAGATTTCTTTGGGTCCTGCTCTGCTGAGCTCTGAGTGTTGCCAGGGGCAGCCAAACCCCAGCAAAGAGCGGTGACCAGAGCCCTGGGTTTGGGGTGGATGTGACAAAAGTCCCCCCTCACTCCTGCCTGGGGTCAGCTCGGTGACAGCTCCTGCTTTAAAGGCACAAAAGTGGCTTTTTAGAGTTTCTTGGGGTTTGGTTTGCAGCTGCTTTGCCCAGGAGCTGAGTGAAACTCTTGAGATCAAGATAAAGGTTGCTTGGCAACCGAGCACCCTGTGATGGGTGAAATATGACACAAACACAATCTGAAACGTGGGGCCTTTATCAGCTCCTGAAGACAGAAAATATGGTTTGAAATGTGGGTCATTACTGACTCCTGAAGATGCAAAATATGATACAAATATGATCTGAAATGTGGGTCCTTTATTGACTCCCAAAGATGCAGCAAAGTTTCAGTTTGCAGTGATGCAAGTCTGGGTTTAACCAGACTTTGTCTGTTAAGCATTTGCTCCAATCTGGACCTAAACCCAGCTGTAGATGCTCCTTGTTCTGAGCAGCCTTGTGCTGCTGAGCCCTTCCCTTCCCTCTTCCCTCTTTTTCTCTTGCTCCAGGAGCTGGGACCACAGGGGTTGGAACCAGAGGAGTCAGTACAGGGGGAGGGGTGGCACTGGGGCTCCTGCTCCTGTTAAAAGTGGAGAAACCTGGGTTGGTGCTCCTGCTCCAGCTCCTGAGGGTGGAGAAACCTCTGGGATGATGCAGCTGGAGGAGAAAGTGATTTATGAGCTCCAAGTCCTTCCTCCGGATTTGTTCCTTGATGAATGCAAATGGTTGGACTTGATGGTCTTCGAGGTCTTTTCCAACCTAAAGGATTCTGTGGTTCCATGATCTTCCCATCAAAACTCACAGACCGCTGCAAATCCACTGGAAGGGGCTGAGGTTAGAGATGAAAACTCCAAAACTCCTGGCCCAGAGGCTCAAATAAACTTTATTTTGGAGGATTTTAATCTCTTTGTGGATCAAAGCCTAAATTGCATCATTTCTGCAGAGGAGGGTGGCAAAGAAAATCCCTGTTTGGAAAAAGAGGGGAACTGCAGCACAGCACAGGACTTGAAAAATCCTGGCCAGTTCAAAAATTCCACATTTATTGGAGGATTTTTGGAGCACAGTTCTTGATGGAATAAACCAGGGGCTTGTGATAAACCAGTAAGAAAATAATCCTGTGTCCAGGGAAACTTGGACTGCTGGATCAGGGGAGAGAATTGTGCTGGAAAGGTCAAGTTCAGCTCTAAAAATCAACCCCTTGTTTGGACAGATTCCCCCTTTTCTGGAGGCAAAGGAGATTTTCCCATGGAAAGCCATGTTTTGCTCATTAAGAGGAGAAACTGCTCTGCCTGTTCAAATATCCCGATAAATGCTGCATAAATAAATCCTAAAGGCTCTGTTTAATAAATTATATTTTTTAAGCATCCTCAGCAGGTCCCTTCTGCCCCTCGGCAAAACTCAGAGGATGCCCAGGAGCAGCAGGAATTTCAGAGGAAAATAAATTCTCCCCTTCCTTGCCAATCCCTTTCCCTCCCAATCCAGGTGCTTCTTTAGGAACCTCCAGGATCAGAAATATTCAAATTTTCCAGCTTCTTTTTTCTGGGAAAGCTGGGAAGGAAGCACCCACCCCCAGTGACAATTTGCCTTTCGTGAAATCCCGATTTTTCATTTCTCTTGTGATCAGCCACAAGTCCTTTCCATCCATGAGGAAATGTTTTAATGGTCTTGGAAGGAGATTTTTGGGCCAAATTCCACTAAAACACCAACAGAGAAGCAAAGAGCCCCCATCTTCCTCTT
The DNA here is from genome assembly GCA_013396995.1 of Dicaeum eximium. NCBI lineage: Eukaryota > Metazoa > Chordata > Aves > Passeriformes > Dicaeidae > Dicaeum > Dicaeum eximium. Next base: position 568,543 of record VWZP01000625.1, read on the forward strand.
CTGTTTTCCAAGCAGGGAAGGGCTGGAACATCCCAGGCCCGAGACTTTGCCCGGATCCCCTCTTTGCCTGTTTTCACACAGAAAAGTGCTTTATTAATGAAGCCTGCTGGAATTATATCCCCTCCTCACGCTCCTGTAAAATTCCACAGGCTCTAAATGAATGGAATTGGTGCGTTTGATCCCCATTTTCCCTCTCAATCCATCCCCCTGCTCCAAATTTCCTCTTCCCCACCTCATAAAAGGATTTTCTCCCCAAGAAATGCTGTTCCTGCTTTGCTGATGGGGTCAAGACCTTTCTTTTTTAGGTTTTTTTTCCTTTTTTAATCCATTTTATTGCCCCCGGGGAGGGAGGTTTTCCATCTGGGAGCTGTGTAATGCAATCCAAAAATAACAGCACGGCTGCTCCCTCCCTGTGCCCCCGGAGCCCTGGGAAGGGACCACCATCATCCCTCTGGAATGATGGAGACATGGGGAAAACCCTACCCAAACCTTCATTTATATAAATATATTCATGATATATATTCATGATATAAATGTATGTCAATATATTCATTATATATATTGTATATATTAAATACTTTAAATAATATAGTATCAGGTAGAAATGCTATAAAATAATATTAAATAATTGTAAGTTTTTTTTATTAGGGAGATCTTTATATATATAAATATCTATTGAATAAATAGATTTTTAAAATAAATAATAATAAATAATAAATAAGTAATCTTATCTATATAAATATTTTTTTCCCAAAGACTCCATTCCTGAGGGTCACCTCCTTAAATAAACTCTTGGATAATTTAAAAAATGAAGCAGGTGAGCAGGGAACATCTTTGCCCCCACAGAGACCCTGGCAACCTCTGGATTTGGGCTCTTTTCCCAGAAAAACTCAGCTCCAGTGGAGATGCTGGGCCAGAGGCACAGCTGAGCTGGGCAGCATTTCCTTGGAAAAATGGGGAAAAAAAGAAAACAATTCTTGTTTGTTTTCATGTCAGCCGCTGCCCCACTACCCGGCTGTGTCCAGGTGTCTGGGCAGATGGGGACAATCAACAGGAAAATGGAAAAATCCATACATTTTTTCAATTTTTACCAAACTTCTGAGTTTCTTGCTGTGCATCGTATCCCAGCAGGAATCCCAGGCTCCCTGCAAGCATTATATCCCACCTGGAACCCTTCCAAATTCCCAGATGGCAGGAGGAGGTCCAGGACAGCAGCTCCACCCTCACACTCAGCCCTGAATTCTGACTCAGCTCCTAGTTCCAGCCAGCAGGAAGCAGGAATGCTTTATCCCAAAAGTGGAGGTATTGGTAATCCCCCTCCTGCTCCAGCTCCTGCTTCCCAGGATCCTGGGAATCCTGGGTCTCCTTGGATCCACCATCCCCACCTCCTGCCTTCTCCAGCAGGAAAGGGAAAAGCCATAAAAATCTGGGTGTCCTTTGCTGCATGCCCAGCCCCTGCCATCCTGGGAATTCCCCTGGAAATGCAGCACCCACCTACCTGCACGGCCACAGAATCCTGGAAAAACAGGATCCCCTGGGCTGGAAGCAAACAAGAAATCCTGAGCTGGGACATCTTCACCTGGGTCAGGCTGTTCAGAAGCCACTCCTGTATGTTCCAGGGAAGGATGCTCAGCACAGCCCAGCACATTCCAAAGGGCACACTGAGGGATGCTGGATTGAGGATTCCCTGTGCACATTCCCTGTGCAGACCCCTTTGGATCATGGCACTGGGGTGCACCTCTTGGAAAAATACATTCTGAACCCCAACCTTCCCAAATCCTCAACTCTGCAGCTTAAATATCTCCCAGAACAACCCAAGGACAGCCTTGGCTTCAGAAATCTTCTCCAGCCTGGGATTTCAGCCCCACAGCTCTGTCCTAGAATTAGGGGATGCCTTGAGTTCTTCCCAATCCACACAGAGGGGGAAACAGGGAAGTTTGGAATCAAGAAAACAGAATCACAGAATTTCAGGATGGTTTAGGTTGGAAGGGACTTCAAAGTTCATCCCATTCCAGCCCCACCATGGGCAGGGACACCTTCCACTGTCCCAGGCTGCTCCCAGCCCTGCCCAGCCTGGCCTTGGGCACTGCCAGGGATCCAGGGGCAGCCACAGCTGCTCTGGGCACCCTGTGCCAGGGCCTCAGCACCCTCCCAGGGAACAATTCCTTCCCCATATCCCACCTAACCCTGCTCTCTGTCCATGGGAAGCCATTCCCTGTGTCCTGTCCCTCCAGACCCAGGGAAGCTGCTGAGGACTGACCCAGCTCGTGCCATGTGCTCATCCCCAAGCCCTCCACACCGGCGAGGGTGGGAAAAGGATGGGAGAGGGGTTTGGGGCTGGTAATTCCATATGGCACAAAGGACTTTTTGGGGAGTCACTCTGAGGATGGGCTGTAGATCTCCATGGGAATTATTCCCTTGGGTATCCAACAAAGTGTCCTTGCATCCATTTCTCCTACCCCCTCCCCTGCCCAGAGCTGTGGAGAAGCCAGAAGGAAAAAGCCACCTCAAATCCTTATCCTGCCCACTAAAAATGCTGCCTCTGCTCTGCAACCCCTGGAAACAGCTATTTTGGGGAAAAATATGCCATTCTTAACAAAACTGGGTGTTTTCTGTGAAAAACTGGGATAGGATATGATGGCCAGAGTGGCAGATTGGGAATACCTTATTATCTCTTTATATGTCAATTTTATATAGATATTTAATCTCTATAATATATTTTATATATCTCATATATTTAATCCCTATCATATATTTTATATATCTCATACATTTAATCTCTATCATAGATATAACTCCCAAATCCCCAAGGAAGGTGTTTTCCAAGTCAGCTTTCCCCATTCTCCCCTTTGTTAAACCGGTTGTGGCTTCCAGGCAGGAAATAAAACTCAAATGTTTTGCCTCTTGCAGCCAAACTCAACCTTTATTTATTTTAGAAACATGGCTTGGAAAGAAACTCATAAATCCTTCACCCCTCAGAGCTTCCAAAGCTCCTGGGAACATCATTTTTCTTTGAAGTGGAAAGTGGGAAAAGTAAAGGTTGGGGAAAGAAGATGGTCCTGCATAGCCCAGTTTCCCCTCCCGCTGCACCTCTCCCCCTTCAGAGTTTCCAAAGGGTTTATTTTCAATTTTAAAGTGAGTTTTACTCCCTGGTTTTGGTTCAAAAAGTGCAGGACAAAAATCCCAACCCATCGGATTCACAGCTCTTCCCATAGGTGTGCTTTAAGAAAAGAAGAGAAAAGGAGACATTTGGCCTTTTTCTCCTTATTTGAGGGAAGATAGCAGACCAAGTGTTAAACCTGGGATTTTTGGTGTTATTTTGGGAAGCAGAGCTGACCCTCAGCACAGCCAGCACCGCTAGAGGGCCCAGAAAGTGCTTTAAGTGACGCTGGTGCTTTCCTTGTGCTTATCATAATATCCAGTGCCCTAAAAATTGCGTGTGCATCACTGGATCCCTTTCAAAAAATTATAATTAAAAAAAAAAAAAAGTCTCAGCAGTTATTTGGGAGGATTTTTATATCGAGGCTCCTCCAAGACTCCAGCAACAGCAAATCTCTTACATTTCAGCCCCTGTTTGCAGCTGCCAATATCATTATTTTATTTATAATCTGTATCTTGGGCACATTTGTACCTGTTTAAAGTTCTTTGGGATCAATACAACTTGCATGGATGTCATTCCCCTTGCCAGGCTGGAATTCAGCCCACAGTGACCCTCCTGCCATGGAGAATTCCCAGGGGTTGCAGGACCCTCCTGGCAACTGGGTCTGCAGTTCTCCTGGGATTTTTTAAACTCTTTTTCCACGAAATGAGGAAGGGAGCAGCTTTTCCTGCTGTTCTTCTCTTGGATATTTGGGTTTCAGCTTAGCAAATAGGGAGAGAAAGGTCCCCCAGGAGTGCTCTGGGGGTGTTCCGGGCCCGGGGACAGGGATATATCCGAGCAGGGATGTCGGGAGATGTTATCCCAGCCATTATCTGTCATTCCCGATGGATATCTGTGCCTCCGCAGCCTCTGCCCCTCCCGAATCATCCCTGAGCATTCCCAGGGGACAGCACTAAGAGCTCAGGGGCTCCTCGGGGACACCATCAAGGATTCAAGATGGGAAATGGGATATTTATGGGAGCAGTGATGGGGGAGGGCAAATCCAGAGAGAGAGCAGCCCCCAACCCTGTTTCTGACCTAAATTTGGGGACTCCCAGGGCCACATTCCTGGAGATCTCGGTGATGCTCCCAGCAATGCCTCACCCACGCCACAGGCACTGGCTAAAGAGCCCTTTCAGCAGGAGTGCAAGTCGGAGGGGACGCTGTCATTCCCAGAGGGCCTCTCCAAGGTGGGAAATCCACGCACACGCAGGAATTCCCATCCCCAGATGCCTCTCCAAGCTGGGAAATCCAGGCACACGCAGGAATTCCCGTTCCCAGAGAGCCTCTCCAGAGTGGGAAATCCAGGCNGTTCCCAGAGAGCCTCTCCAGAGTGGGAAATCCAGGCACACGCAGGAATTCCCGTTCCCAGAGAGCCTCTCCAGAGTGGGAAATCCACGCACACGCAGGAATTACCATTCCTAGACGCCTCTCTGAGGTTGGAAATCCACGCACATGCAGGAATTCCCACTCCCAGACACCTCTCCAGGGTGGGAAATCCATGCACACACAGGAACTCCCATTCCCAGATGCCTCTCTGAGATCGGAAATCCACGCACACGCAGGAACGCAGCCACGGGTGGCTGTGGGGCAGCTCCCAGTGGAGCAGCTCCCTGAGCATCCCCACACGAGGCCGGGCCGCAGGAAGGGGCCAGGCTCCGCTCCGGAGCCATCCTGGTGCTCTCACCGGGGTCCCGAGCCGCCAAGATGTTTCCTGGAATTCTTGCTGGCCCTGACCCGGCTTTGGCTATCGAGGTGCTGCTGCTGGGCTATCGCTGACCCTGCCCCGAGCCCAGCCTGCAGCATCGCCCCTTCTGGGGTTTATCTCTCCGTGGGTTTTGCTTCCTTTGACGTCTTTGGATCAGAACGGAGCAGAGGTGGCTCCGTGGGCTGGAGGGGGCAGCGGGGGAGCACGGGCACAGAAAATCCCATGGGATGCTGGAGCAGGGTGGGAATCCTGCTGCCTCCACTAAGCTTGGCGAGAGTGAATTCCATTGTCCACATCATCCATGAGCAGCTCCCAAAGCCCTCTATTTCAACTTGCATTGATGTAAGGTCCTAGAGAATCCTGGGACGGTTTGGGCTGGGAAGGGACCTCAAAGCTCATCCTGTTCCAACTCCTACCATGGGCAGGGACACCTTCCCCTCTCCCAGGTTGCTCCAAGCCCCATCCAGCCTGACCTTGGACACTCTCAGGATGGGGATCCTGGAAATTTAGGGTGCCCTTGTGAAGTGCCTCGGGAGGCGTGGGGTGGAGCAGAGGTGTGACCCTTCCTCCCCAGCCTGTCAGGATGTTCAGAGTTAAACCTTGGTGGGAATTTAAACCCAGCCAGGCATTGGGTCCTCCAAGCCCCTTCCACAACAAGCCAGCATCCATGGATGGATTCACCCCTTTTTGGGGAGTGGGAACCCCAAATCTGGCAATGGGGAGCTGCAATTGCCAAACCCAAACCCCAGCTCCCACTGAATTAGATAACCCAGCCTTTAAAGGGCCCTTTCAATCCAAACTATTCCAGGATTCCATGACTTTCTGGGGGTTCACTGTGTGGTTTGGGATCCCCATTACCCTGCAGGGACTGTCTGCACCCCAAACCCCAGAGGCTGAGCTGCGTCACCACCCGCCGGGGCGGCCTTGGCCCTGTGCTCGTCCTCTCCAGCCTTTTCCACCCTCCCTCTGCCCATTGTTTCCCAGCCTGGCCCTGACCCCGGGTATTTATAATCCCCCTTTCCGGGCCGGCATTGTGTGCCGGAGCCCTGGATGAGCCGGGCTCCGCTCCCTCTTCCGCGCTTTCCTGTTTACAGCGCTCGGGCCCGGCCCCTCCTCGGAGACCTCCACACAATTCTGCTTCTCCCTGCAAGCAGGGACACAGACGGTGCCTTGGGATGGATACAGCCAACCCATAAAGCCCCTGAAGTTTGGGAATAGTTGGGCTAACCCAGGACGAGCTCTAAAACACCCTATTGCTCTTGCCATCCAGTCAGGCACTGCACCAGCTTCAGACCCTGGAGAGCTTGTCCTGAGACTGCTCAGACAATAAAATCTGAGCTACCTCAAGTTCTTCTGCATCCCTGAAACACTTTGTGATCCCAAAATAATGTCCAGGCTCAGATTTGGGCCCCAAATGGATTTTTTATCTCCTAGAACAGGCAGTGTTGTAGCTCATCAGGCCATGGCCATGCCTTGACACAGACAAGCCTTGAACGTGCTTAATATTGTAAAAAGTGGAAAAAATCTCCATTCTGTGCTGCTCTTGTGTGTGGAACTGTTCATTCCAGCAGCAGAGACCTTTTTCCCAGATAGTTTTTATTGTTGGGGGAGGTAAATCAGCACTGGCAAGGGGCAGACCTGGGGCTGCCAAGAGCTTGTGGTGACCTCTGTGACAGAGCTGGGCCACAACAGGACGGGCTTTGGGCTCCCCTCTGCTGCAGGGCTTCAGCTCAGGCTGACAAAAAAGAGCTGTTTAATGGGAAAAGGTGTGGCAAGAAAATCAAACCTGACCCCACCCTGGTTCCTGTTGCTCTTGCTTGGACGGGTGGATGAGTGTGAGGGATCCCCAGTCCTCACTGTGGTGCCATCCCAGCAGAGGCAGAGGCAAGGCAGAGGGAAAAGATGTTTTTCTTGTGCTAGAAAGAGGAAAAATTGCAAAATGGAGGCAAACCAACACCTGGGTTTGCTCTGAATAGGGTGTGACCAGCAGGGTGGGCAGAAGGGATGCCAGTCCCCACCCTCATCCACTCTGCACTGCACAGGGGATGATTTATCCCCATTTCCCCAGTATTTTTGGAGACCAGAGCCACCATTAACCCCAGAGTTTGCAGAGGTTACCCCAGGGCCAAAGCCCAGCCTGTACCACCACCCTGGGCAGCCCCTGGAGCCTGGACAGTCCCTGCCCCTGGAATGGAACAAAGGCAAACACGAGCCCTGCCACCTTAATCTCCCCCTCGCACGAGCGGGTGGAGCCAGCGCTGCAGGAAACCCCCAGTCCAGGCCATTCATTAATCCAAACTGCAGAAATCATTATCTCTGCTCCTGTCCCCAGCCCTCAGCCCCGGCTCCAGGTGGGGACGTCACTCGTGGCCCCGATCCATCCCTGGAGGAACTCGAGGCGTGTTTTCCCCTCGGACGTGCAAGCGAACAATGGCCCTGACTCATGGAGCTGCAGGGTTTGTGTGGGCTTTTCCTGCTCCCAGCCTGTCCAGGGAGAATTCCCCCCGAAATCCCACCTGCAGGCCTGGCAGATGTGCAGAGCCCAAGGCTGTCACTCCACATTTATCCTTTATCAGCCCCTGACAGGCCAGGCAAACAGAATTACAGATGTTTCCTACCCCGGAGCCCAGCCCAAGGTTTTGGGGGTTTTCAGTGTTGTTTTGGGTTGTTCAGTGTTTGCTCAGCTCGCCTGGCACTGGGACATCTGGAGAGAGCAGCTGCTTGCAAACACTGATGTTTCTTTTCCCCCAAAATAGGAAAAAAAAAATTAAATTTCCATGCCGCTCCTGTTAGCCAATATTTATTAGAAAAATAAAATCCCGTGTGCTGTCTAATTTGTTAGGTCATTGGTAACATTATTTATGGGAGAGGGATGGATAACAAGAATAATCCCACGTAAAGGAGGCGGTGGGATCACACATGTAAGGATCTGAATTCCCTTTGCTGGGAATGGCACCAAGGTGGAAACCCAGCTGAAGGCTGGTGCATGCACTCCACAGGTTTCCCTGATCCCTGGGAGGGACGGGATCAAACAGCTCCTGGAATGGTTTTGAATGTGTTGGTTTTGGCAGAACAAGAACTCCTAAAAAAACAAATATTTAAAAAAAATAGATTTAGTTTTCACTTTCTAATTTTATTTTAACTCTGAAGCAAAATATTTTCTATGGAAAGCCCCTGTCTGGCTGTCACTGTCTGTGAAGTGGAGCTGATGAACCCGATCCAACATCCCACCCACGGCCTGTGCCAGTGTGGGCTGGAGCTCCTCAGGGCTGAGATTCTTCCCTCCTCTGCCAGACCTGCTCCAGGCACTGCAAACTGAGCTTTGCCAGCACAAATCCCACCCCGCATCACCTCCAGCCCCCAGAAAACTCCTGCAAGGCAGCAGCTGGGGAAGGAACTCCTTGGAAGTGCTTTTGTGGGAACTGGTGCATTGAGGAACATAGGGTGGTGGGACTGGGGGGTTTCCAGCAGAACAATGTGGATTTTCTCAGGGCAAAAAGCAGGATGGTATTGGTGACCTGTCTCAGATGAGCTGGGAAATTGGTGGAGGTGAAACTGGAGATCCTCGTCCCTTCCAGATGTCAGCCAAAAGGCTGCTAGAAGATTCCACTATGCAGTTATGCCAAGTATTTTCTCTGCATTAATTCCCACTTTGGACTTTCCAGGTGAGCCCCTGCAGAAGCCCCCAGCAGTGTGGATGGTCCTGGTGCTACGGATGAGCTCCCTGGAGACAGAGATTCCTTCCCTCATTTGGAGAAAAATAAAATTTCCACCTTGACCTCAAGGCTGCAGTCACAGATCCATGAAATCATGACTGGTTTGTGTTGGAAGGGATCTTAAAGACCACCCAGTTCCACCCCCTGCCATGGACAGGGACACATTCCACTATCCCAGGCTGCTCCAAGCCCCATCCAACCTGGCCTTGGGCATGTCCAGGGCTGGGGCATAACTCCATCCCTAATTAATGAAGGGAAGCAGAGGCAGAACAGGGTCACACGTTGATGGTGTGGTGGAAAAACCCCACAGTTCCTCCATGTCCAGAGGAAACTTCCCAAAGCATCCCTGCTCTGTGGCCATCAAGTCCTGCTGGGTTCACAAGGAACATCTGAACAAACAAGAATGAAATGGATTGGAAAGGGAAAGATCTTTATTTCACTGCCTCGTGAGGGGCAGCTACGGGCAGTGGAATTTCCCTTTCATTATATGCAGATCATTAGAAAGAAACACAGAGCTGAGGGCTCCTGTCCTTTGTGGCCATCGAGATAAGGCCTGGACAGTTGTCACTTTCTCTATCTTGTGCCCATCACTGAGGGTGGGATCCACCTTGCTTGGTGCAAGTCACTGTGGTTGCATTGAGGTGACATGGGGACATGGCTCCAAGATCCATGGAATTGCTGAAGAGCTCCAAAGTGCTCTGCAACCTCTGTTGGATTGTTGGCAGGAGCTGGTCCCATGCCTTGTCCTCCTCACACTGAGCAAGCGGGGCTGGGCTGCCTGGGGAGCAAACTGGGACAGCCAAGCTCCCTTTTCCTGAAGGAAGAGGGAATCAGTCTCAGCTCATGGCCATAACACCCCTGGGATCACCCAAAGCCCTCGGAGCTGCTGTGTCCCAGGTCCATCCCTGCAGAGCCCCCACCAGTGCCCGCCCAAGGCCAGGGGGAGCCTCCCCTGCACTGCCGTGGCCCTGCTGGCACCCAGGAAACCTGAGCTGCCTTTGGAAACTCTGCAGCTTTTCCCTGTCCTCGTTGGGCAGGACATGGAAACAAGGACAGGCCTGAGCCCTAACCATGCCCAAAGCCAGGCTGGATTTACATGGAAACAAGGACAGGCCTGAGCCCCAACCATGCCCAAAGCCAGGCTGGATTTACATGGAAACAAGGACAGGCCTGAGCCCCAACCATGCCCAAAGCCAGGCTAGAGTCACAGACCCCACCATTCAGCACATGGGGACACCGAGCCTGGGGGTCACAGGGACGCCTCAACACTGGCCTGATCTCCTGGATCTCTTTTAGATCGACACCTTTATTGTGTGTGGGGGGTCCAGACTGGTGGCTGTCAGTGGACATGGGCTAGTTGGGCTATTTCTGGAATTTCAGTAGGTTTTCCAAGAGTTTTGGTTCCTCAGTGACATTGCTGCCTCTGTGACCTTCACCTGGGTGCAGCAGAGAGCGAAGGCTCTGTGAGGAGCATCTGCCCAGCCCCAGACTTCCCACATTTGGCCTCGCAATTCCTGTTCCCCAAGAGCAGCAGTTTGTTTTAAACACCAATTATGAATGCTTAGGATTGTGCTCCAGGTCTTGCAAAGGTGTTTTCACCACAGGTATGGCAAGAAACACCTGGGGAATCCATGCCAGATGTTTCCAGATGGCTCCATGGAATGTCTCCAGGATCAGTGATTTCTTTTACCCATGGTGGGGGAAGAGGTATCATTTATGGGACAATTTTCCTACCTATAAAAAGACCCAAATGCAGCTCTGCTGCCCTCCAAGACAGGATGAAGCTCCAGGGTAAACAGGATCACTGCAGGGATTTGATGAGAAAAGGGATTTAGAGGAGATTAGCTTCTCCAGGGGAATCCAAAGTTTTCTGAGGGAGTAGTTTTACCCATGACAGGGAAAGACACATCATTTACAGGATGGGTTTTCCTTCTTGTAAAGGGATTAAGAGGAGCAGAAGAGCTCTGAGCGCATGGGATGAGGACAAACGGGAGATCTGAACAGCAAAGATGGGAAGAAGCCAAAAACATGGAATTGTGGACATTTCAACGCTGTGAAATTGGTGGATAAATCCCCTTAGTGCCCATGCATTTTCACCCCTGTAAGATCCTTTCTTCCCTTCCTCAGCTGGAAGCAGCTCTGGACCAAAGGCAGCTCAGCATTCCAGGATTCCCATAAAATATCCTTCATTCCACTCCAAAGGAGAGGTGGTGGTGGTAGCTCCCTGTGCCTGGGATGGGGAAGGAAGAGCAAGAAGGGTCCGAGGAGGGAAAGTGGTCCATGATATTGGCTGGAATGGGATGGGGGGGATTTGCAGAACTCCAAAGATGCCAAAAATGGCTGCAAAGCCCGGGCACTCAGGAACTCCCTGCAGCAGGGGAAGTTTGGGAAGAAATTTACATTTAGGGGCTAAGACCCAAAAAACTTCTTTTTTTTTTTTTTTTTTTTCTTAATTAAACATGCCTCTGGTGAGGAAGGAAACAAGTCCCCTGAAAATCTCTGAGATTCTAAATAAAACCCCTCCTCAGATTTCCCAACCCCTCTCATTCCCAGTCATGTTGCAAATCCCCCTCCCTACACCAGGAAAATCCAAGTCCTTTCCTCACCAGACCTCTCAGAAAGTTCCCCAAGCCCTGAGCCTTTCCCCCTTTATTCCCTGTGGCATCCTTCAGGCTGTGAGGAACCAGGATAAGCAGAATATTGTTGAGCTGGGAGGATAAACACAGCTGGGAGGAGGGGATGTGACAGGGGACTGGCATCTCCCCATTATCCACATCCCCAGGGAGCAGGGACATCAACAGGAACCCTTGGTGGCTCTGGGCAGGTTGGAAAAAGTCCAGCTTGAGGCTGTGGAATTCCAATAGTTCCTGCAAAACCTGGCTCTGGAGATGTCCAGCTTAAATCCAGTGTCCTTGGGAACACATCCATCAAATCCAGCAATGTCTCAGTGCCACCAGGCATGAGGAGCATCCACAGAGAGCTTGTCCCATTCCTGCTCCATTTGTCCACCAATCCCATTGGGATTAAGGCTCTTTTCCACCCTGGAAAAATTAACACCTGTGAGACACAAAGGATACATTTCATTAATATAATTTTTAATAGAATTCTGGCTTTTTGGAGCTTAATCCTCATAAGAAGGGGCCAGCAGAGGGGGGTCTGCACTGGAAGCCATCAGAAATCCAGCACAAAACTCTTTTTAGGGAACAAGCATGGAAAGAAGGGGGTCTTGGGTTATTTTCCAGTGTTTCCTTGTGTTTTCCAGCTTTGATGTATATAAAGATCTGCAGTATTTTTCTCTGGCTCTCTGGTTTCTCTGGTATTAATCCCTTTCCATCCATGCACTGAACAAAAAAGGGTGGAGAAGGACCAAAATCAACCAGGAGTCATTGGCAGGGAGGGGATGGGAGCTGCCAGTATTGATACACCTTAAGTAATAGCCAGAGGGGCTTTGGAAAAGGAAAAAAATCCAGAGAAATTCCAGAGCAAAGCAGGAAAGAGCTGGGATGAAGCCTGCTGGGTTCTCCATCCTCTGCAGTCCTCAGAGCAGGACCGGGAGCTCTCTGTGCTGAGCCCAGACATAAAGAATATGGGGAAGTGCAGGATGGATTTCCTCCCCAGGACCCTTTGGATTGTCTCACCAGTGCATTACATCCTCTAAAGCTTATAAATCAATTAACTCAGGCCTGCTTAGATAATTAGAGCTGCTTAGACTTCCAGTTAATAAAATATTTGTCATTTCTAAGGCACGTGGGAGTTTTTCTTCAGCTTAACCCAATCACCCTGACAATTCCTGCAACTGAAGACATTCCCAGAAGCATTTTTTGCCAGAGGTAGGAAAAATCTAATTAGGTACAATGATAAAAACTTGCATTCCTGTAGTTTTCCCTGCTGGAGTGTGGATGTATGGAAATGATGATCCAGCATCACTCCCATTGGTAATCCCGCAGTGGGTAAGGAATTTGGAGGAAAATTTGGAATTAAAGTTGCAGAGATCTGTTGGACACTTGGGTTCAATGGATTTCATCATTTTGGCTTCATCCTTAAGGCAAGCCTTGCTGACCTTGGGAGGATTCAAGCTCACCTGCCTGGTTTTTGGTGTTTATTCATCTCCACGTGTTTAATTCAACAAAGGAAAAAGAAACTCTTTGAATGTGCTGCTGCATCCAAACCTTCCCTCCCCCCCCCATCTTCCCTTCTTTTTTAATGGACTTAATAAAGAAGGAAATGTATCAGCCAAGTCCAGCCCATGTGGCTTTAACAACTCAATTTAATTAACATCTCCCAAACTGTCTTATTAAAACGAAATTAAATCCTGATTTGAGAGGTTTAATAGATCACCCAGACCTTGTGCAGAGACAACTGCAGCTGTGGGAGTGCCAGCAAAAGGAGCTGAGCTTTTCCCTGCTCACCTTTGCAGGCTGGAGCTGCTCCATCCCCCATTCCCAGGCTGCAGTCCAGGTCTCCTGCCGGGTTAAATCAGTGTTCGTTCACTGGGGCTGGAGACAGCCAGGGGGTGGAAATAGGCAGGAGCTCCCTGAGTCCTGAGTTTATCCTGGAAGACAGGAAAAACTGCCGAAACAGAAAATTATACAGAATATTCAACTCTTTCCCTGGCTTCTTTTTTATCCTTTTACCTAAACTACATTTTTGTAAGATTATTTTTGACTTAAAAAAAAAAAAAAAACAAAACCAAAAAAACCCTACAAGACACTCAGGTTAAGTAAGAATTATCCTAAAAATGGCCCTGTTTGCCAGATGTGCTGTGTGGGGAAGGATTTTGGCTTTGAGGGTTGGTGGAAACTCATCATTTTTGGAAGGGAAACAGGGAAGAGCAAGAAACACCAATTTATTTTGGAAATTTTTGCTCCCAACAATGAAAGTCCTGCTCCATCAGCCTCTTCTGTGGAGGAGCTGGTGCCTTGTCCTGGTGCCTCACGTCCATCCTTCTGTGCCCTTTTCTCTCTATTTCCCTTTCTCCCTTTGCTTCCTTTCTGCCTTCCCCCTCTCCTCCGCAGCTTCCATGGATGCTCTCCCACCAGAAAACCTCCAGGAGCTGCTTCTGCTCCTGCTTTTCCCAGCAGGCCCTCAGAACCGGAGAGCTGAGGAGGGCAGCATCTGCTTTCCATCACCCCTGCCAGGCCGGGCTTAGCTCTGCTCCAGCCTAATCCCTGCCGGGGCACTGAACCATCCCCCAGGTTCAGTCCCTGCTCCCACACCGCTGCCTCGTGCCTCCGGAGGGCTGGAGCTCAGGGGAGCTGCTCGGGGTGAGGCTGAGCACCCAAAGCTGTGCTGAGAGCACCCAGAGCTGCTGTTGGAGCACCCAGAGCTGCTGCTGGAGCACCCAGAGCTGCTGCTGGAGCCCCCAGAGCTGCCGGGACCACCCAGAGCTGCTCCTGGAGCACCCAGAGCTGCTGGGA
>VWZP01000625.1:582734-647549 GCA_013396995.1 Dicaeum eximium
CCATTCCCAGGGGTTGGTCCTGGGGCACCCGGAGTGGTGCCCAGGGATCACCCAGGGGTCAGCCATTCCCAGGGGTCAGCCTGGAACACGGGGCACTAAAGGCAGGAGCCACCAGGAATCGGGCGAGTGCTCAGATCCCTGAAATCTCGGCAGCTGGCCACGGGCTCACACCCCGAGGAGCGGGAAGGCCGCAGTGTGTGGAGTTGTTTTCTCTGCAAAGTCTGGGGTTCGTCCATCCGTGAGCCCCAAAGGTGCCCCTGCCCATCCAAAGCAGCCCCGAGTGTCAGCAGCAGCGGGGACAGGATGGCTCCGACTCCAGGGCTCTGGCAAAAAAAAAAAAAAAAAAAGTATGTAAACCCAGATTTAAGCCACACGAATTAGTTTAAAAGCCGTTGTTTCATCATTTGGTAGTAAAACAGTGACTTTAAACCAGCAGCTGCTCATTTTGCAATTCTGTTGACGAGGATTTTCCATCCCTGCTGACGTTGGAGGAGTTATATCACCTGGAAATCTTCTCTCAGTGTGTGTGGAGCAGCGTTGTTTACGGAAGAGTTTTAATCCTCCATTTACAGCCCCTCTGCTGCAAATCTTCACTGAAATCAGGAAAGGCATCTAAAAAAACCCAAAAAACAAACAAACAAACAAAACCCACCCAAAAAACCCCAAAAAACAAAAAACAAAACAAAACATAAACCAAAACAAAACAAAAAACAACAATCAAAAAAAGAAAAAAAAGACCAAAAAAAAAACCCAAACAAAAAACCCCGATTGTAAGCAGAAGGGAAACAGATTTGAATCATCGAGTGCTGGAAAACTTCTCTCATCTATTTATTCCTGGGCCTGACATCTCCAAGAAAAAAATCCCCAAGCACTTTCCAAACTCCAAGAGGGGTCTGGAAAGGTTAATCCTGGCACGATTTTACCATCAGCCGTTCTGGAAGCTGTTTCCCCGTGGAAAATGTTATCTTGGGTTGCCTGGGGTGTCCCTGGGTGCTGCAGGGCAGGAGGAGGATTAGCCCCGAGCCGTGTTTGCTCTGTAACTCCCATTACCGGTGGGAGATAAGGATCGTGTGATAATTGCTGGCAGCAGGGAAAGAGAAATATTCCCGGTTACAGCTCCAGCCCTGGGGACAACTCCCTTTTCCCTAAAAAGCATTGGGAGAAAATGCCCCTTTCCCTAAAAAGCATTAAGAAGTTGGCAGAAAACCACCAGTGAGCTTTCTTTCTGGCAGGACACCTTCCTGAGGCTGCCGGGACTTTCCCCCAAGAGGATTTTCGGGAGTTTTGTCCCCAGCCGTGGGTTGGGGTTTGCGTGGTGGTGGCTTCACCAAAAGGTGGCATCTCCGCCAGGTTTGTCCTGGTGACCCTGAGCGTTCTGGGGGAATCGGGAGGTGTTTCAAAGCCAGAGCTCGAGTCAGAAATGTCACTTAAAACCTGAGCTCTGGGCAGTTGGAAGTTGTTATTTTCTTTTTACAATGGGTCCTTAGAAGCTTTTGCTTTTTGGTATGAATAATCTGCTTTTCTCTCTCCTGGGAATTCACTTCATCAACTCCTTGGAAAAGCCAAATGTTGCCTTCCAGCCTCCCAAAGAAGCTGGATGAACACAGAAATTAAGGACACAGAAATTCAGGTAAAAGAGGAATGAACAAAACAATAGAAATTATTTTCCTCGCTTCTTCAAAACCTGTTTCCCCTCTCTGCCACCTCTGCCTTCTCCAGCTCTTCCCTTCCCTCTCCTGAAGCAGTTGGTTGTGAGTGGGGTTCTACTTTCCATTTTTAAATTAAATTTTTCTTTTAGAAGTAAAAAACTTTCAGTTAAAAAAATACTGGGAAAACGCCTCAGTAAAAATTATCAATTCTGTATCAAGTGAAAATTAATGCTAAAACCCAGAGTTGTGGACAGAGTTATTGACCTGTTTCTGTGCAATGATGATATGGAATCAACTTCCTCGGGTTTATATTTTTTACGTATTTTGCTTTATTTTTAATTCCCAGAGCTGCTTTCCTTCAACCCAGAGATCCTTTCAGTAGTGGGAGGTGGGGTCCCCTCCTGGGGGCTCCTGGAGCTTCTCCCTCTCCCCCACAGCAGTGAGACACCCTGAACTTCCCAGGGCAAATGTCAAAGCCAGGGGGAGTCCTGGTGCTCCAAAGGGGGGTCATTTTGGGATTTCAGGCAGCAAAACCATCCCAGTGAATCTCCAGTGTGAAGCAGAGAGGTTTCTGTGGCCCTTTGGAGGTGGGAGCAGGGATCAGGCACGCGGAGCGGGGAGAGGAGGAGGGACCCGGTGCTGCTTTTGATCCCTTTCAGCGTTTGCCCAGGGCCCCCATGTGCCCAGCACCTGAGAAAAGTTATTTATAAACCTGCAGGAAGAGCAGGGAGCCCATAAATCTTCTGGGCTTCCTTTTCTCTCCAGAGCAGGAGAAAAATTAAAACCACGCGCTGGATTTCGCAGGGATGCTCCAGACTCCTGCCTGAGCCTGGAGGTGCCCACAGGGACCTGATTGTCCTGACCTGGAGATATTCAGTAAGGCAGGAGGTGAAGTCCACACACTGGACAAGAGGGAAAAAATGTTCCTGATATTTTGGGGTGGTTTCATGTAAAAAACCCAAAGCTCCCAGGCCATGAACTTTGCTGCTGCTGGATCTCCATCCCCACGGCTCCTTTGAGGACCAGATTCCCTCATCTCTCAGCCAAAGCCATTTTATTGGAAAGAGGAGAGCTGATCACTTTTAATAGGAAGCCAAACCCTCCATTTTACCAGAGAAGAGTCACAGAGTTTCCTACAGGCTTCTGGAAGCTGCAGTGGAGATTCTCTGGTGGCTTATAAGGGGCTGAGCTCGTGCTGCAGCCCAGGGTCTCCAACTCAGCAGAAATTTGGCTACTGGTCTCCAGATTCCTGGAGGAAAGGTGGATGCCATCAGGCTCAGCCACACACTGGAGGAATGATGCCTCACTGATGGGCAAAGCAGCTTTTTTTGGGATCAGTGGGTCAAAGGTCACCAAATGTGCCCCCATGGGTGACCTCCCGTGGGGGCCTGGAGCTCATCCCGACACCAAAACTCCTCATGGGGGCTTTGGGGCAGCAGTGGGGGAGCAGGAGGGGAGGCTGCTCCCTGTCCCTGTTCCCAGGGTGAAAGGGGAGCAGCGCTGCTGACCCAAAAGGCCACGGCAGGAGCGGGAGCAGATGGCAAACAGAAGCTCCCAGTGTCCCTGCCCGCAGGAAATGACCCCGGGCACGAGGCATTGTCACTGAAAGTCCTCAACGGGACACGGGGCTGAGTGACTGGGGAGAGCTGCCCGGGGGCAGCAGCTGCTAAAAATACTGGGATGGACAAAAACTGGCTCCTCCTGCCCCTGCAAAATTGGGAATTTGCTGTGCTGTTTGCGTGGCCATGAAAAAAACTGTCCCCATTGTTGTTGGGGTTTTTTCCCCATCCTTCCATCCTTTCCACTGGTGCTGTTCAGCTCTGAGCCCTGGACCTAAAATAAAGAACATGGGGATCCCTTCTGCAAAAAAAAAAAAGAAAAAAAAAAGAAAAAAAAAAGCCACTGACCTTATATTCTTGATATCATTTTTAAGGTGCGGAAACTGAGGCACGGAGAAGGGGTGGATTTTGCCTTCCCCTTCATATCCTGGGAATGAGACAGGGAATTTCATGCACGTTTGCAAACAACCCTGGCCAAAATCAAAGCTGCTGCCCATGGGATGCTCTCCACATGGAGCAAGGCTGCCCCACTCATTTTGCATCCACTGAAGGAAAAATAAATCAAACAAACCAGTGAAAATCTCCCTGCTGAAAGCCCCAGTTCTCACGGCCAGCAGTGACCAGAGCCTCCCTGTGGTGCTTTCTGTGGAGAAACTTGGGATTTTTTATCCGTGTAGGATAACTGGGGCAGAAAAAGGGGTTATTTCAAAGTTACCAGGAGAGAGATGCCAGAGAGAGGAATTCAAGGTAGTGAGAGGGAAATGCTTGGCTGCACATCTGGGATCAAACCTGTGAAAATCAGGGATAATCCAAGAAAACCACATTTTTGGGACGGAGCTGGGCATAAAATTGGGAAAAGCAGCAGAAGACAAAAGGGGAAAAAAAGATAAAATCTCCTCCAGCCCCATCCAAGTGTTTGCTAAACCCTCGGGCCGGGTTGCACATGTGGGAAAACAGCCATAATTCAGGGCATTGGGATTGGGAGCACTGGGAAAAATAGCATCTGAAGTTTCCATAAGGGTCTCCCAGCACCTGTGGAATATTTTCTCTGCTGCCTGACCCTAATTGCATCCATCTGGGATGGAGGATCTCTTTCAATGCCGCCATGCGTGGGCAGAAACTCTTGGGTTTTGCCCCATTTTTCCTCTCAGATCCCAGATAAACACAGAGCTGTCCCTGGTGAGGCTCTGGATGCTGGGATAAGGCAAACACATGGGCTTGTCTGCTTTCAGGGCAGCTTTAAGAATTAAAGCTCTGATTAAACAGATGATTTTCAGCCTCTTTTTGTCATATTCTTGGGAAAGAGAGGGTGACGACAACAGTAAAAAAGAGGGGCAATCCCTTTTGCCTTTTTCCCCAGGAGCATCACTGGGAATACAGGCACTGTGTGCCTCAGTTTCCCTGTTTATCTTTGGGACATGTACAACTTTCTGCCCGGATGAGCTTAACAAAAATTCCAATGTTTAAAGTGACATTTCCATGTGCCACCCCCACGTGTGATGTCCCAGCAGCAGGAATGTAAAGAAAAAGGGAAAATTCCCCTACTCCACACGGAAAACTCTACGGGAGGGAAAACTCCTCCAGGAGGAGGGACCAGGGCGTTTGGAGATGCTTGGAGTTCAGCATCCCCCAGGGATCAGCCTGAGGCTGCAGCAGGGGCTGGGATTGTCATCACATTATTAAACAGTTCTATAAAACATCCACGTTTTCTTCTGGTGGGAAAAAGCTGCAGGAGGGAGGATGAGGGAGCTGGGGTGGATTTTTTTCCCTGACTGCATTTTTTTTTGTCTGGATGTCAAGCCCTGCTCATCCAAAACATCCCAGTAACTCCAAATGATTCTGGACACTGATTTGAAAAAAATCCTTTCACATTTTGGCATCATCCAGTAAAATTCTGGAGAGATTTCTGTCCCCATCGTCTTCCAACCAATTCCTAGAGAGTGGGGAGAGGAGATAATTAAGTGAAGCCTCATTAAGTGTTTTGAGAATCCTTCTCTGCTGAGTTTTCCTGTGATCCATGCACTTGCAGCAATCTTTTCCTGAGCTCATCCTACCTGACACAGCTGGAGAAGTGGGAAAAATCCAAATGTGAGGTGCCCAGGGATGGAGAAGGGTGAGAAGCAAGGATTTAGACCCAATCCTGTCACCCCGGGTGACATCTCTGCTTCTCCTGACCAAAGGTTGGGATGAGATGTTTATTGTCAAGCCGCAGCACCTGAAATCACAGAATCATGGAATCACATAAATCCCAGTGGGACTCACTGAGCTCTTGTAGGACAGTGTGGCTCTGACACCACCCACTGCCCCTTGATCCCCAGGCCATGAAACCCCTCCTCAGCTGGAGCAGAAGAGGCTTTTCATGGACTCATGGAATTCCAGCGTGGTTTGGGTTGGAAGGGACCTTAAAGCTCCTCCAGTCCCACCCCCTGCCATGGGCAGGGACACCTTCCCCTATCCCAGGTTGCTCCAAGTCCTGTCTCACCTGTCCTTTTCTCTTCCTCATGGTCCTTCCTCCCTGCTCCCACTATCCCAGCCGGACTTTGTGTAGGGAGTGGGAAGCAGAATCCAGGGAGGTGGAAAAGGGTAAAGGGTGGGACAGGAGGAAAAAGAGGGAGTTTCAGGCCCAGCAGCTTGCTGAGGGTTTTGCTGTTTTGTTGTTTTTATTTTTACTCCCTTTATGTTTTTCCAGTTTTGAAATCCCACTTAATTAAAAAAAAAAAAAAAAATCAAAGCCCTGCCTGGAATTTCTTTTGCTGCCCATTCTCAGCCTGTGAATTTCCCAACACCTTGGCAGGGGCTGCAAGGACTCAGTGGGCCCAGAGCCAGCTCTGGTTTCTATTACAGTGGTTAATGCCAGGGACCATGCTCGGGTCCCAGGCCTTCCACGCTGCTCAGGGATTTGGGGAATTGTGGTACCAGCTCTGATGAACCCCTTCATTCCTGCAGGGCAGCCAAGGTCACATTTCCAGCAGGAGTTTGGAAGTTGCTCTCCAGGAGGATGGGAGCAGGGCAGGGCAGGGCAGGGCAGGGCGCCCCCAGAGCTGCTGGGGTTCCCCTGCTTTCTCTGCTCTCTGCTGAGCATTTCTCCATGCTCAAATCCCAGTTGTCCCTGCTCTCTGCTGAGGATTTCTCCATGCTCAAATCCTGGGTTCTTCTGTGGGAAAGCCACTACTGGGATATGGGAGGGCTGGGGGTGAGAGGTTTGTGATGGCAGAAGCAAAGCAAAGCAGATAGAGCATTTTCCTTCCTCCCTGTGTGCCTATAAAGTCCTGGAAACATCCAGGAAGCCACCACCAGGACCAGCCTCTTCCTCACCCGCAGTGATTCCCAGCTAACTTCAATCCCTTCCTGGGAAAAGAATCACTAAATACAACCTTACTTTATTCCTTATACTTTTATTTGCTTTCCTTCATTCCCAAAGACCACAGCTGGCTGCTCCCAAATCCTGAGTGGTGGGGGATTTCAGGAGGAATCAGGAAAGCTGGGATGAAAGCAATGCTGCACAATCCATGCCAAATCTCCCCTGGGAAGGCCCAACTCTCCACCACCCTTTCTAAAGGCATCTTAGAGCCACCCCCACAGTTACCCTGCTCGTGCTCACGGTTTTCCCAATGCTGGATTCATTGGATCAGCCTCAGGAGGAAATGCCCAGGCTCCCCAAACTCCTTCTCCAATGGATATTCCAATGACAGCACATTAAAAAGGAACTTCCCTCTTCCAGGTAGCTCCAGCTGTCAGTGATCCAGAGGTGAAATTTATCCTTTGCTCTTGTCCCTATAAATCCTTTCCTGGGCTCCAGGCCAAGGCAGCTGCTGCTGAGGGGCCAAGGGATGCTCAGGGAGTTCATTCCTGCTGCCCTCACCCCAGCCAGCCTGGACCTGTGAGGAAAACCTCCAAAGGCCTTAAAATCCCATGGGATTGCCCTGTTTGCAGCTCCTGGAAACAGGATTTCTCCTTGTCCAGAAAAACAAGGTGGCCTTGGAAGTGTGTGGATTATTTGGGATGGGTTGATGGCCTTGCCCTGCCCCAGCAAGACCTGGTCAAGTTTGTTGGATCTTCTCTCTCTACCCAGGCCGATGGATCCATCCATCCCATCTCTCTCAGGTGTCTCCAAAACCTTGGATGGACACCAAATTTTTTGGGATACATCAGTGACAACGCCTTGCACCACAAAACCTTGTCAGGTTGGCTAGGTCACCTCCCTCTTCCCAGAGAGATGGACCCACCATCCATCAATCCATCCATCCATCCATCCATCCATCCATCCATCCATCCATCCATCCATCCATCCATCCATCCATCCATCCAGCCATCTATTCCTCCCTCTGGGTGCCTCCAAAGCCCTTGTGCCATGCTGCTAAAGCTTCTTGGGTTACAGACTCCAGTACCTGGAGCCTTTGGGAGAAAAAGATCCTCGAATTTTTTTGAGAGCCGATGAAAACATGTTTTGATTTAATTTGATTTCTTTCCACCCTCAGAAAACTGATTTTTTCAGCTCAAAGCCAAACTCTCCCCCTTCACTCCCACACAATTTTTATTTCTGTGCTGATTCCTTCCCCTCTTTTTTTTAATGCCAATCCCAGAATTTCTATGGAAGGCAGACATCTTTTACAAACAGCTTATCAGGAATCCCATTCTTCACCTGGAAAATTGTCTTGAAAGATTATTGCCTTTTCCAGGAAATATTTTTTCAGGCTTTCCTTTTGTGTGGCAGCTCAAATCTCCAAGGAGCTGCCAGAGATGTGGCAATCCAGGGCACACATTCCACAGCTCCCAGTATCCAGCTGGGAAGAGGAGAACAAGCTGGGGCTGCCTTGGCCTGTTCAGCCCTGCTGGAGGTCATGATCCCTCATGTTCATCTTCATTCCTGGAAAGCACATGGATATTGTCTTCCCCATCCTGGCTCCCCTGCCAGGCTTTGGCTTCCCAGCCCAGCCCACACTTCTGTGTGTGGAGCCTGAGCAACCAACTGGATCCCAGCTTTGTCCCTGTGGTGATGGGGATGAGGAGCCGGCATTCCCTCTTTAGAGCCACACTCCTGAATAACCCCACACCCCCGTGTGCTTCCCGCTGCCTTCGGCGAGACCTCTCGTCTGCTTCCCGCCGCGTCCTTCCTGAGGACAGGGAAAGTGCTGGGAAAGTTCTTTCCCAGGGCACCCAGCTGGCTGTGGCAGCGGCCTCGGCCTTGGAACAATGCTTGGAAGGGAGGATGGGGAAAAAATAGCCTGGGTGATGGTGTATGGACTCATCCAAGCAGCAGCAGTGCATAGTTTGTGGTGGAAGTGTCCTGGAGTTATTTCCTAGGGAAATCTGGATTGGGTTAGGCAGCCCCGCTCGCAGGTTGGGATCTTCCCAGCTCAGAGTCCCTGTGCTGGACTCCCATTCATTGATCACCAGCTTTCCTACTCCAAGCTTTGCTTTTCCCAAGAAGATCTACTGGTCTCCTCCCTGGCTGGTTTCCCAAGGAATGTTCCCAAAAAGGCATCTGCTGGAGGTTGAGATGGAGGCCAGGAAGACACCATGGGACTCCTCGTCTGGAGTCCCCCAAGATCCTCCCCATCCCAGTGTTGGGGCTTCAGGATCGAGTCAGAGACCATGCCAGTGGTTTTGGTGGCTACGCATGGGTGAGATGGAGCTTCTGGACAGAGTTTGTCCAGCAAAAACCAGGACATGCCTGGGTTGGGCCTGTCCGTGTCAGTAGAGCATGACAAGGAAAGCAACCAGGAGCTGAGCCGCCTGCAGCAACTCCTGGTGTTTTGTTAAGAAAACAGGGAAGACAAAACTGAGCTCATGCTTGTCAGCACTTCTGATCTCTCTCAGGATGTGACTTATCTTGATTCGGGGCTTTTGGAACAAATCCACCTTTGCAGAAAAATCGTCATCATCCACAAGGAAAGCACATGGAACACCAGAATTCCTTCCCATTGCACTTTCATGTTGCCAAGCCCACTCCCCCTCTCCACAGCTCTATCAGCTCGTGCTCCTAACATCAGGCTTGGAATTTTGGGACCTCACTGGCTGGCTTTAAGCAGCCCTGCTTTTCCCAGGCCACATCACCACTGCTCTCCCAAAGCTGACCCTTCTGGAGCATCTGGAAGCTGAGTGCACAGAAGTCGGGCAGGGAAAACCACACGGCATTTTTATCCCCCAGCAGAACCTCCTGTGTTTATTTCTGGAGTCACAGCAACCCCAAAAGAGGAGTGCTAGGGCTGAGAAGGAATGTCTGAGAAAATTGTCAGCGGGGCTGGGAGGCTGGGTGGGATGTGCTCTCCAGAGGGAGGGATGTGCTGTCCGGAGGGAGGGATGTGCTCTCCAGAGGGAGGGATGTGCTGTCCGGAGGGAGGGATGTGCTGTCCGGAGGGAGGGATGTGTGTCCTCCCAACGCGCAGCTCTGGAGGACAATCACCTGCTCTGTGCTGATGTCCCTGCTGTGTCACCTCATTTTAGTCATGGACAAGGGAAGATTTGGGGTGAAATCCTTCAAATTCTTCTTGTACCCAGATCCCTGAGCTAATCCAGCCCTTATCTCCAAGGGATCATCTCCATCTCCACACTGGGAGATCCATGCAAACCCCGGGTGAGCACAAACCAGCCCCCAGGTGATTCCTCTCAGCTTTTCTTGTGTGGTTAAACAAGTTTGAATCACAACCCAAATTGTTTATAAAACCAATTTCACTAAAATGTGCCACTTCTGGAAGCAGCCTCTGCTCCAGTTTCCCCTCTCCCACGATCCTGGAGCTCACAGAGGGGGAATCCAGCGCTGCAGCTGCTGAGATGTCTAAATCCACACAGCAATCCTGGATTTGTTCTGTTTCTGTTTATCATTTCCATAAGCCATCCCAGTAGGAATTGCACATTCCTTGTTGCTAATTTTATCAGAGAAGGACGGCACAGATCCCCAGGCTGATATCAGGAATGCTCCTATGGAAAGAGCATCGTGTTTTCCTGCCAGTGTTGTGCGTACACAGAGTGACTCTTCCTGAGAGGAATTGCAAAGGGATTTTTGTTGAGTTGTTTGGTTTGTTTGGAGTTTTTCCCTCCTTGCTGGTGGCTGAGCAAGCAGCTGGCACAGCCCCACCACTGATGATTCACCATGACCAGGCAAAGGCAGATCCTTCCTGGCCTGTCTGGTTGTGATGGGAATTTTGGGTTCAGGTTGGGAGGTTTTGGGGATGGGCACCAGCTTGGGTTGAGTTGGTGCAGCATGAGGTGGTTGGGAAGGGGAACGTGCAAAATCCCATTTTGCTACTGCTACAACATGGTAATCCTGGGATTAGGGAGGGATCATGGGATCAGAGGGGTTGGGTTGGAAGGGACTTTAAAGCTCAGCTCGTTCCAGTGGGGCACCTTCCACTGTCCCAGGCTGCTCCAAACCCCATCCAACCTGGCCTTGGACACTTTCAGGTATCCAGGGGCAGCCACAGCTTCTCTGGGCACCCTGTGCCAGGGCCTCACCACCCTCATAGGGAACAATTCCTTCCCAACATCCCATCTAACCCTGCCATTCCTTGTGTCCTGTCCCTCCATCCCTTGTCCCCAGTCCTCTACAGCTCTCCTGGAGCCCCTTTAGGCACTGGAAGGGGCTTTGGGCTCTCCCCAGGGCCTTTTCTTCTCCAGGTGAGCACTCCCAGCTCTCCCAGCCTGGCTCCAGAGCAAAGGGGCTCCAGCCCTTGGAGCAGCTCTGTGGCCTCCTCTCAACCCTCTCCAGCAACTCCACTTCTGATGTTGGACTCTCAAGCTGGACACAGCACTCCAGGATGGATTTGCCATTGGCATTGAGGTACATTTTCAGCTCAAAATAAGGTTCAGTTGCAGAAACTCTCCCAAAACTTGTGTGAAAATCCCAGGTTTGTGGTCAGCACCTCAGCCCTGGCATCCAGATGGGATCCCTGTAAGGAGCTGCTGTGTCCTGCTGCAAGGAATGGTTTCTTTGAGCTACAGAACATATTTGGGGTGTGAGGAGCAAAAACAAGCCCCAGGCTCCATATAAGCCACAGCATTCCTGGGCAAACCCTTCCAGAGCTTAACAAACCTCACCAATTAACACCTTCTTCATTGCCACACTCTGTTTGTTCACTGATCAGTTTTTGCCTCCCAACCCTTCATGGCCACATTTCCTTTCCCCATGGAGGAAGGGAGCCTGAGTTGGATAAATCCTTTCCGACACACAGGGAGAGAAATGGAGCTCCCAGAGCCTCATTCCAATAATTTTCGTTGCTGTCTCCTGAACTGCTGCCAATTTTGCAGCTCCTCCACTTGGGCTGTAAATATTGGTGCTGTTGGAGCCCAAAACCTGTCACAGCTCTGGGATGCTCCTGCCGCTCCTGGTTCACATTCCCTGCTTTTTCACCCCAAAATCAGACTTATATTGGCAGAGCTGTGAGACCAGGCACCACTTTTTGGTTATTATCCCTGTTTTGTGGCGAGATAAGGATGCATAGACATTAAACTCCTGGAAGTGTCCAAGGCCAGGCTGGAGGGGCTTGGAGCAACCTGGGATAAGGGAAGGTGTCCCTGCCCATGGCAGGGGGTGGGATGGGATGAACTTTAAGGTCCCTTCCAACCCAAACTTTCAAGTATTCCATGACAGATCTTCCCCAAACCTGTCAAACCCCAGGGCAGCACCAAACAGAACCCCACATATCTCATCCTACCCTTTGGAGAGGCACCTGTGGGTGCTGGGGGTGCCAGGGGGCCTCGGGAAGCTGCTGGCATCTCACGGAAACCACATCAGACTGGACACCGTGGGATCCAAACCCTTCAGCACATCCCAGACCAAAGTTTGGCGTGGCCTTTAAATAGGTCAGCAGTGACAGGGATTTCCAAATCCAACTGGGAAAGGGGCTGGAGGGTTTGGATTCACACAGAAGGGCATAAATCCATTGCTTCACAGGAGCAAAGGTGTTTTCTCCCATGTCACCCAAGGATGGTGACAAAATCACTCCATTTGATCCCTTTTCCTGTGTTGATCCCACCCAGTCATAAGTTCTTTGGATCCTCAAATCCTCCTGCAGCTCCATGAGTGCCACTCTGTCACTTTTATTCATTTATTTGGCATTTCATCCCCCTTTCTCCTCTTTCCCTCACTGGCAGGAAGCCCCTGCCTTCTATTTATATCATCAGGAATTGGCTCTGCCATGAAAGTGAGACCTCACAGGAGCAACCCCAGGATCCTGAAAAGGGGAGAGAGAAAAATAAACATCCATCTCACCCTATGCCAGCAGCTGCGCCAGGGCTGGATTTCATGGAGGAGGGAAAAATCAAACCAGGGCTGTGCCAGCTTCATGCTGAGAGTGAGATTTCCCCCACTTGCTATTTTTTGGGGCGATTTTGTGATGAAAACCCAGCATGGTGATGCAGATCCCAGTGATTTATGGGGAATTCTCCTCCAGGGAGGACTTTCCACTGGGCCAGACTGGGCAGTGCTGAGGAGAAGGGCTTGGAGAGGTGTGGAAAGAGGAGCTGGCAGGGAATTGGGAACAGATGCTGCAAAACACCTTCAGTCCAGGCCCAAAAGGTCACCTTATCCCAGGGTCTGGGGCACAGGATGGGGACACGGTGCCTTCGGGCCCCTTTGCTGTCCCCGGGGTGCAGCCACTGTCACCAGCCCCATTTCCAGTGTCCCTGAGCCATGACCCCAAAAGAGCAGGATGGATCCAGGTGGATGAAGCTCTGCAGAGCTTTTGGACATCATTAAGGTCCAAAATGACCCAGGATAACTTTTAATCCTCCGTGTTGATGTTCCCCATGTTCCTAGAAGAGCATTTGGGATGTGTTTGGGAACACAGAACCACTGGCAAGGGCTGCTCACAGGAAGCAAATGCCCTGAGCTGTTTGGGCAGGGCATCCCACCAGGCTTCCCACAGGATCCTGATCCCCACAGGGATGGTCCCAGCTCCCAGGTTTTGGGTGTGGTGTCTCCAGGAAAACCCCAGATAACATCCTCCTGTGTCCCCCATTCCACTTTCCTGAGAAATATCTGGGACTGAGGTGGGGAGAGGTGGCAGCAATGTGGGAATGTGTTTATTCTGCCATGCTGGGTTGATCCTGGCTGATGATTCAGGGGATTGGAAAAATTAAACATCACAGTGGTGGTGGGGCTGGAAAGAGTGGCCATCCCATCCCATCCCATCNGCAAAGATGGTGAAAGAGGCCAAACTTTCCAAGAGCTCCCCAGGTCACAGATCCTGAGTCCAAAACTTCCCTGGGGGATCCCTGCCAGCTCCTCCTGCCCTTCAGCCAGGAAGCAAAGCCTTTCCTGCTGCCAGATCCCCCTGCTTGGCTTTCTGGGTTCATTCAGCAAAGGATTCTCTCCCCTGGAGCAGAGCCCCCAGCACAAGGACAGCGATGCCAGCACCAGCTGGGAATTATACAGGAGCAACCAGGACAGGGAAGGGGGAAAACATAAAAACCCCAAAGAAGAATCTCAACGTGGGGAATTTTAGTTTTATTTTTTCTTGGAGAGGACGATCCCTGCTCCAAAAGAAACCCCTTCTCTGGCAGGGCTGGAGCTCAGCAGACTTTGCTTTCTCCTCCAGCCTTCCCAGGCTGCTCCCAGCTCCCTCCAAGCCCCTGGCTTTGGGCTCGGAGCCGCGGGCTCGCCGGAGGTCTGTGGTGGGCACGTTGGTGGTGTGCCCCGAGCCGAGGCCTTGTTTGGCTCTGGCTTCACCTCGTGCTTTCCAGCTGGGAAGTGCCATTAATCAGAGCTGAAAATCCACAGCACCGTTCCTGCCCTGCCTTTTGCACTGTGCCGGGGCTGGAGCAGGGGGGATGTGGGATGGAGGATGCCAGGGATGAGCCCGGGAGGAGGGTGGAGACTTTGGGATGGCAGGAGGGGTGCAGGGGCACGGGAATGTGGGAAGGCAGTTAAGGAATGAGCATGGAGGAAGAGAGAGAGGCTCTCCAGCATCCATCAAGGGCAAGTCAAGCTCAGGGAATGGGAAATTTGGAAATTTACCCCATGGAAACACAGCTCTGTCTTAAGGAAAAGATAAGCTCAGTTCAGCATGACCAGGCTGGGTGTCCTCTTCCCTTCCCAAAATGATGCTGAAAGCAGGAGGGGGATGCAGCATCCCCACCTCAGGGATACAGAATTTTGGGGAGTGTTCTCACTCAGGGATGCAACATCTCAGGAAGCAGCCCTACCCCAGGGATGCAGAATTTTGGGGAGTACCCTCGCTCCAGGGATGAAGTTTTTGGGTACCACCTTTCTTTGATGGATGCAGAATTTTGGGGGGTATCCCAACCCCAGAGATGCAGGATTTTGGGGAGTATCCTTGCCCAGGGATACATCAGTTATGGGAGTATCCTGACCCAAGGGATGAAGACCTTTGGGGAGCATTCTCACACCAAGGATGCAGCATTTTGGGGAGTACCCCCAGCCCAGGGATGCAGAATTTTAGGAACCATCCTTCTTTGATGGATGTGGGACATCCCTGTGCCAGGGATTCTTGGTGAGCATCCTCTTGCCAGGGATGCTGCACTCTGGGGACTGTCCTTACTGCAGGGAGGCAGCATCGTGGGAAGCATCCCTACCCCAGGGATGCAGAATTTGGAGGAGCATCCCAGGGATTCTTGGGAACCATTCTCTTTCCAGGGATGCCACACTTTGGGGAGCATCCCTACCCAGGGATGCAGAATTTGGGGCAGCACCCCTGGCCCCGGGCTCCCCACGAGGCCCTCAGCCTCTGCCACAGGCTGTTTGGCCTCGTGTCCCGGCAATCCCGAATTCCTGCCCTCCGGAGCAGCCTGGCACAAAGGCTCATTGTGGGAGCGGCTTTCAAGCGAGGCCAGGGAACGGCCGCGCTGGCGGGAGCGGGGAAAGGCCGCTGGAAGAGACGGAAAGTTGCTGTTGGACGAGGTTCAGAGGCCGGGGCTCGGCGGGAGGGAGAGGGGGAGGAAAGCAAACAGCGGAAAGTGCTGACTCTGAAACGCAACCCCGGCACCCCCGGCACGGCCAGCCCGGGAGGGGCAATGGGCACCCACAGTGTCCCGGTGCCTCCCAGCAGCCCTAAATCTCCGTTTGCTTTGTGTAACGTGCTTGCTGTGCCCGGGAACCATCAGCAGGATGTGTGGAAGGCTGGGACATCCCACGTGGAATCACAGAATGGTTTGGCTTGGAAGGGAGCTTAAAGATCGTCCAGAAAACATCGCCCTGGAAGGAGCCGAGCTGATCCGCTGCTGCTCAGCACCCCATCCTTCTCCTTCCACCTCTCCCTCTGCACCCCTCTACTGAGCCCCCTTAAATTCATCCTTATCCTCGTTCACCACCTCCTGCCACCTCCCTGGGATCCCAGGTGTTTCCAGAGAGCCCTTCCCTCACTTCAGCCTTCAGTAATTCCTGTTCCTGTTTCGATCTCAGTGTCCCTCATACACCAATGTCTCATTTCAAGACACCAACCTGAAAATGTCCCTTTCCCTCGCTGGTCTCTACCTGGAGCAGCAATTCACGATGTTTCTGCCGTTTTCGAGCACAGAAACCCCCTCCATCCCACAGGCACCCCTCGGGATACGCTGCCTCCTGCTCCGCCGCGCTGCCGGGTGTGTGCATCCCTGGATAATCACCTGCTGGAGTCTGGGAAAACCCTTCTGCCTGCTCTGGCTCTGTTCAGTCCCACACCTGAGCAGCCACACAGCAGCACCCGGGGCCAACACACTGGAAAAATCCTCCACTGGTGCAATTCCCCACCCAGGCAGGATTTTCTTGCTGGGGAGGACATCATTCCCAGCAAATCCCTTCCTCTCAGCTCAATTCGATCATGAAGCTCATTTATTCCATGATTCCATAAAATGATTGGACTCGAAGGTCTTGAAGCCGCCTGAATTGCAACCTGAATAATTATATTCTATGATTCCAGATTCCCATGTTTTTTTATTAAAAGTTGGGTGCAGGATGCTGCAAAGGGGTTGGTTTTTTGGGGAAGCAGACCTGTGGCTGTGATGGTTTTTTCCACGGGAAAAGCTCCGGCTCCCTCCCCAAACTCCACTTCCCCATCCCAAATCTCACTGCAGCCAGTGGTGGCATGGAGACCCTTGGGAAAAGGAGGTGTGGGGACAGGGCAGGGGCATCAAGGGAGGCACATTTGCTCCGTGTGCCCCCTTCCCCCCCTCCCCGTGCTTCCTCTGGGGGAGCAGGGGGCGGTTAATGGCGTTGATAATTAACGCGGGGCCGTTAATGGACGGAGCTCCGGGTGCGCGGGGGCTGCCCCGGCCCGTGGGTGTTTTTAGTAGGAATGTTCCACAGGCTGCAATCCGTGGGAAATGCGGGATTCGGGCTGCGGGGACCGGCGGCATCCTCAGGTTCTGCAAGGAGGGAAAATCTCCGAGAGCTGGGGCACCTTCACCCCTTTGGGTTTGGCCGCTCCCCGCAGCGGCTGCCCTTGGAAGCGGCGCTGGGAAAGGAGCGGGAAGGAGCCGAAAGGAGCCGCTGGATGTTTATTTTCCAGGGACAGCCGAGCACGAGCCCCGGCGGCTCCCGCTGCGATGAAAAAGCCGCATCAGGATCAAGGGCCCGCGGCCGCTCCAGCGGCGAAGGGAAAAGCGAGTCCCGCTCCCGCCCGGGGCTCCGCGGCTCCAGGGAAAGGATGGAGCGGGCTGGGCGCTTCCCAGGGCTGCCCCCGGTTTGGGTCCGTCCCCTCCGAGCTCAGGGGTCGGCTGAGCCTCGGAAATGCAGCGATGTCCCGGCACCACGCTCCGGCTGCCGTGAGGACCATCAGGATTCTCCACCCTCATCCTTCAGTATCCCGGGATGTTCCCGGCGTGGCTGCAAGTTGTTATAAACGGAGAGAGCTCCTTGTCCTGGATCCGCCCGTTGCATCCCCCCCGTGACTTGTCTACTCTTCCCGGTATCCAACAAACCCGAGCGTCACATTCCTGAACGATGGGCCTGATCCACTCGGTGCTGACTCGGTCAATCCAGCGTCACTGGTGTCCCGTGGGAATTCCCACCACGCAGACTCTTAGGGATAAGCACCAGTTCCTGGTCCAGGAACTCTCCCAGGGCTGGATTCATCAATCACCACTTCCAGGGGCTCAGGCTCCCATCGAGCCCCATCCAACCAGGCACAGTACAGTTTTCCTCCTGGCTTGATGAGGACATGGAAACACCAGAGCCAGCATAAAATTCCCTGGACAAAACATCCCAACTCCTGTGCAGGCCTTGGAATCGCTGCGAGTCCTTCCAACCCAGGAGATTCCGTCATGGATTCAAACGCGGTTTTTTCCAGGATCTGAAGCACAATGATGAAGGACTTGGAGAGTGCTGAGGTGGATTTCTCCTCCCCATGGGCCACAGCCCGAGGTCTCCAGGAAGAAAGCGAATTCCCAGCACATCTTCCTGCTGGTGGCCACAGGATCTGGAGAGTTGGCCACAGCCATTCCCCGAGATCCTGCTGAGGAAAATGCCACTCTCAAAGTTCATTGGGACTGGTGAAGCACAGATATCCCATGCTCCCAGTGAAGACTTGGAACAAAAGAGGGTTTGGAAAGCCTGGAGTGTGGATCCACAATCCCAAAATGAGAGGGAGCCGTGGGGAGCATCACCCCACCATGAGCTGCGATGTCAGCCAGACCCTTCTTTCCCATAAAACCCCAATTTCAATAATGGGAAAATAGAGAAATCGCTGGAATTTATACATTTTTTTCATTGTTTTCCCACTTTCTTTCCCAAATCTAAAGAGGAAAGGCAAGGAATAATCACACACACACCAAGGGTTAGGAATTATTCTTTTTTTAATTTCACATGGTTTAAAATACAATATGAAATAAGGCTACAGTATATAAAAAACTCTCCAGCAAAATGATGTGCCAGCATCAGCAATTAAAACAAAACCAATCCCCTCCTTCTCTAGGAATTCAATGGAGGAGGGATTTTATTTTTTTTTTTTGAATCCTTTAAAAAAAACAAACAGAACCAGACACAACACACAGACACACACACACACATCGCTACATCTCTAAGCTACCTCAGCTCAGGTTTTTTTAAAAAAGCACCTGCTTTTTCCTTGTTTGTTTTTTTTTTTTTTTAAATCTCACTTTTATACTTTTTTTTCCCACTTTTAAAAATATAAATTATATGAAAATACACGTTGGAAAATAGTCAAACAGCACAATATAACAATCTCTCTTTTTTTTTTTTTTTTACTTCTAAGTTTATCAGCTTAAAAAAATGTGTAAAACCAAAATAAAACAAAAAAGACTTCCTTATTTTTGTTTTTTGTTTTCTTTTTTTTTTTTTTAACTGAGGCAGTTAATTCCTGGAGATATTCCATTATAACATATATGTATACATAGATTTATCCTTTATTTAAATCTCTTTGGAATGTAGACAACAGCTCCTGGGTGTTACACAGACCCTACCAGGGAGCAGAGCACACCAAGGCATCCCAGTTTTCCAATGTTCACAAGGAACCAGCAATTGAATCCTAAAGCCTCGGGGGAAATCCCCCCAGAATCTCGAAACTCAGAAAGTGGTGATGTTTTCTGCAGCATCTGGATTTACTGCTGCTTTCTGGGACCGTTTTTTGGAGGAGGTGTTGGTTTGGGAAGACAGGAGAAAATGAAATTTTACATTACTCTTTATTTGTTGCCCTGTTTTGTTATTTCTGCCCCTGAACAATCACAACTGGATTGGGATGATGGGAGTGTGGGAATAATATGGATCTCCACCTGGACACACCCCAGCGTCCAAGGATTATGGTGATCCCACACATGGAGATGGAAAGGGACCTGCAGCAGGAAAGTGCTTGTGGTTTTTGTCATTATTGGGGTGAGTTTTATCATTATTGGGGTTTTTCCTTTATTTTTGAGTTCCCAATATCAACTGTCAGGGCCCCCAAAACTGTTTGCAAGTAGGGCTCAGGCCCTGCCAGAGGGGCCAAGAGAACACCAACCCACATGGAAACAGCAGAAAAGGATCAGGACACAGAAGATATCCCAAAATCTCACCCAAAGCACCTGAGACATTCCAAACCAAGACAAAATGACCCTGTTTCCAATGGTATCTGCAAGGGGGAAATTCGCTCCTGTGCGGAGGAAGCAGCACAGGAGGGAGTCCCAGCCCTGGCAGATCTCCATCATCACTCTCAAATCCATCCTTCTGGGCCAGCAGGTGGGAATTAACCAAACTTTTGTGGACTTGAAGGAGCTCAGAGGGTGTGGGTTGAACTTGTCTGGCTCAACACAGCCCTTGCCAAAGGCCAGCATTGAAAAGCAGAAGGAAAAAGGAACCAAAGCAAAACAAAGAGAAATCTGCACATTTCCAGTGTATAAACAGCACCCATCTCCAGGATGGCCTCTAGAACAGGAATAAAAGCAAAGGAAAATAGGAAATGATAGAGCTGATGTATCTGGGACTGTTCACAGGTTGTAAGCTGGGAGGGCAAAGGGCTGGGAGAAATGATGGAGAAACTCCAGCCAGAGGCTTCTTCCAAAAATCCAGAGCTGCTTCCCATGGCTCACCCTTCCTTACCTTTAACCATCTCCCCAAAATCACTGGGAACACACAGGCTTGGCTTGGTGACCTGGAATAAGCACAGTGGATCAGGGATTTAGCCTGGCAGGGGGATGGGGCTGTAGCCAAACCTGCAATTCCTCCTGTTGGTGGGAAATTTTATCCCATTCTTTTTCTTTTTCAAGCAAAGCAGGAGGGATGTCCTGGGACACTGCCCGTGCCAGGGGCAGGAGCTGGGATGTCTGGGAGTCCCTTTCTAAGGGTGGAAGAAGGATTTAAGTGACCCATGATGGGCAAGCTCAGAGCACTTTGCAGCAACCCTCAACATCCCAAAAAACCCCTCTGATTGCTGTTGGGATGTTCTTTTCCAGCTCCTCCCTGTGCCCTCTGTGCCCTCACACCTCTCCTGGCTCCCTGTCCAGCTGCCCAGCCTTGGCTCAGGCTAGATCTGTCCCAGAGCCTCACCTGTGGGGGTCTCATCCATGATATCCCAATTTTCCTTTCCTCCCTCCAATTTGGCCAGGCTGCCCCCATCCTCCTCCTCCCTGCCTGCCCAAGGAGATGAGCCCAAGTTCCACTTCTCAGTGGGCAGCATCCCTTTCCTCCTTTGGGGTTCCCTTAACCTTCCTTCCACCCCCTCTTCCCTCCTTTTCACCCATCCCACCCTTTCCTCCAGACAACCCACAGCACCTGAGTGTAACAACCTCCCCTCCTGGACCCGCCTCAGCTTCCACCCCCTGGGCAGGAGTTCCCTCCTGGCCTTCCCATTTCCCTCCAACACCACCTTTTATAAGGACACAGCAATGCTGGGGCTGACTTTCCCTAAAGTGACCAGTTTTAGGATACAGAGGTGCTGGGACCCCCCAGCTCCGGACACAAAGGAGGAGAGCACCTCTGGGCACCACTTTGGGGTTGGGCTCCCCTCCAGCTCTGCCCTGGGGTGGGGGGCAGGTTGTGCCTGAGTATTCTGGCTATTTTACACAGATTCCTGTCCTGCCACCTGATCCATTGGGATCAGGCAGGAATCACTCCACAGCACCTCTGGAAAGGCTCTGACCCCCTGACTCCCAGAGCTGTCCCACTGTGCCTCTGGAACGAGCTCTGTGCCCCAAAGACACACGGACAAAGCACACTCAGAGAAGGGATTTTGGTAAAGTACAAAACGCTGCCTTTAAATGCAAACACCCAGGGGGGTGAAAGATTCCCTTGGAAGGCCAAATCTGTGGGGACCTGCCTTTGGGATTGTATCAGGATATGGGAACAACCTCTGACTCTCCAACTCCCACCAAGCGCACCCGAGGGCGGTGGGACCTTGTCCTCAGCCTGCCCAGAGCATCCCAGGCAGCGCTGGGAAGGGCAGGAGTGACCCCTCCAGAGCAAACCAGCTGCAGGAAGGGTTTGGAGGCCAGAGGGAGCAGCTTCCCTGGGACTGGTCCCACAGCCACCCCTGTGACACCGACCCTGCTCCGTGCCACACACCCTGACAGGATTGGTGGGAGCAGCAGCCCAAGGGCCATAAAGAGCCCATTTGCTTTGAAAGGGACAATTTCCTTTCTGCTGTGCCCACACATGGCCATAAAGACAGAGCTGCTTGAAACAGGAAGGAAAAAACATTTCCCTTTGAGTTTTGAACTTTTTCCTGATTTTTCCCCTCGATTAACTTGCATATTTTCCATTTACCACATTGAAAACATGAGAATTTCTCTCCTTTCCCCCTCCCAAAAAAATTTTCTGTAAGCACCAAAGTGTTCCTTGAGCAAAAGCAGTGATTTGGAAAATGCAAAAAGAGATTTTCCATGGAAATTTTGAGAGGATTTGTGCAGCCAGACATGAAAAAAAAAGCAGGGATTTCAACCAGCATTATCAGCACAGCGTGTGGGGCTCAAAACATGAGTGGCACCCCCAGCCAGCATCAACAGGAGCCACTTTGGAGTTCATTTTCCTTCCCATCCCAGTCCCAGCATTCCAATTCTCCAATTCTCCAATAGGGTCTACATAAACTAATTCCTCTTTTTCTCTTTCTCCTCCCTGGGATAAAATTCTCTGCTGGCAGAACAGAAACAAACACACATAATATTGCAATACTGAGACCATCTTAGAGCTTAAGACTATTTAGAAAAAAAAAATACTGGCACAAAATTTAACAAAATAAAACTTTAAAAAAAAAAAAAAAGTCTTGATCCCTCCTAGGAAAAATTATATTGTTTTTGTAGAAAAGAAGACAATGGACAGAAAAGTGATGGAACAAGAACAACAGTCCTTGTTTTTTTCCTATATTGCCCCTCTCTAATGCAAGAATATTCACCCATTTTAGTTTTCCAAAAGAAAAAAGTTTAAATTCCTCAAATCCTCAGAAATATTATCATTCCTGACCTGTCGTTTGTGTGTGAGCAACAAAGGGATCCATTCAATCGCATTTTTTTCTAAACAGGCAAGGATGGGGAGGGGATTGTTGTTTTTTTTAAGTGAGCTACATTCTTCTAGCTTTCTTAAAACTCAGAATTTTCCCCCAGAAAAGCCTGTCTTGGAACTTTCAGGAAATCAACAAAAAACCCATCCTTCCCCAATGGTTTCCTCTTCCTCCCCCCCTCTCCCTCGACATCCTCAAAGCCTCGAATCTGAGCGGCTCTTGAAAAAAATGAGCAGAAGAACAGCGAAAATCAATAAAAAAGAACCACCAAACAAGTCCCATGGGCTCTCCCGGAGGACAGCGGCGTCCCCGTGTCCCTGTCACTCGTCGGCGTCGGGCTTGACGTCGAGCATGGCGTGCAGCTCCTCGGGGGTGTAGCCCAGCAGGCTCTGCAGGTCGCAGACGAAGCGGTACACGTAGCGCTTCCCGGCCGTCTTGTGGATGATGTTCTTGTCGTAGTAATAGCGCAGCCCGCGGCTCAGCTTCTCGTAGTTCATCTTGGGCTTGTTTTTCCTCTTGCCCCATCGCCGGGCCACCTGCAGGGAGCGGGGACGGGGAGGAAAGGTCAGCCTGGCTCGGTTGGCACATCTATGTCCATGTTCCTTTCCCACCAGGAAAGGGGAGGATTTTCTTCATCATTAAGAATTGATGCTTGGGAAAACCAACCTCTGTGCAATGGCATTCCATGAGGATTTATCTGCATCATTTCATGTGCTACCTCAGATATATCCTCATATCCCAAGTCCTTCACCCCTTTCCCAGGGTTCCTCCTCCACCTACTGCCAGTTCTAAACCAGATGACACCAACATGCAATGGCCCAGTGCCAGTCACTTCTGCACTTTGGCAGGCTCCAGTCGCTCACGGAATTATTTAGGCTGGAAAAACCCTCTAAGATCAAGGAGTCCAGCTGTTCCCCAGCACTGATCCATGTCCCCAAATGCCACATCCACAGAGCTTTTAAATCCCTCCAGGGTGGGGACTCCATGGGCAGCTGTGCCAGGGCTGGACAGCCCTTTCCATGAAGAAATGTTCCCTAATATCCAACCTGAACCTCCCTTAGTGCAACTTGAGGCCACTTCCTGTGGCTCTGCCACTGCTACTTGGTTGAAGAGACCAACCTCCACCTTCCAGTCAGGGAAGAGGACAAAGATCCCATCTGTTCCCCAAAGCAGGGGACAGTCACTCCTCACCTGTACCCAGCCTATCTGAAGAGCTTTGCCACTGCTCCTCTTCCTAAGGTGTTCCAGCTACTTCCCACCAACTTTGGGCACAAACCCCTGCATCCAAAGGGTGACTGCACCCCAATTTTCAACCAACTTCCAGTTGGACTCTGATTCCTTGGTTCCCTACAACATATCCAAGACCAGAACAAAGTGGCCGCCCAAAGGGAGGAGGACAGGCTTATCCACACCAATATTTTTGAGGAATTTGGTTTGTGCACTTAATTCCAGGGCACTTTACCTCGTCTGGGTCTGAAAGTTTGAATTCCCAGCCATCGCCCGTCCAGCTAATGAAGGATTGACAGGACTTGTCAGTGAGCAGTTCCAGCAGGAATTGCCACAGCTGGATGGGTCCACTGCCTAGAAAGACAAAGGAAACACAGATATTAATGCCAGGACAAGCACAGCTCATTCTATCGCAGGGGGGAAAGATTCCCCCACAAAAGGTGCTCACTGAATAAAATAAAGCCTTCTCCTGTCAAAAAGAGCCACCAGCAGCCACAGGGCAGGAGCTGAGTTGGGAGTTAAACCCTACAGGTAACAAAGCTTCCTATTTGCAAGAAGAGCTGAATATTCATGCCCTGGAATGCTTCATGTGGAGTTACATAAATAGGATTATTTTTCTGGCACACAAACAGGAGGAGTCACTGCCTTGGCAGCGGAGCAGCACCAATCCCTCTGTGCCAAAGAGCCGCCGGCCACAGCTGAACTCCAGCAGACTCTGCTTCCCGACCTTGACTCTTTGCTCTGTGCTGTTGATCGAGATAAGGACACCCAGGTATGAGAATTCCTTGGCCTCTTTCCAGGGCATGTTGCTGCAGGAATTGGCTCTGTGGGCTCATGGGGAGGGCGGGGGCACACAGAGCTCCCCAGCCCAGGATCTCCTCATTACCACCTTGGCACAGCCTCAGCAAATCCATAAGGAACCTCCCTGCGGCTGCTGCTCCCCTGACCCAGCTGCGGAGGCACAAGGGGATGCGGAGCATCCCATGCCATGGGCATTCCACCTCTCCTTCCACACCTGGTCTCCATCTCCCCTCCAATCGCTCACTTTGGCCATCACCAATTTGTCCCAGTGCACCCAGTGAGAGCCTGCGGCTGGGTTTAGCTGGAGTCACGGAGAAGTTTTGAAATACTTATCTCTGCCTTGGGCTCGTGTCCCAGTCCAAGGTAGAGGAGGAGCCCTGGAGCTAAAATCTCTTTGATGAGCAACTTCCAAATGTGGTCACACCCCAAGCATTGCACTTAGCTGTGGGTAAGGTGTTTTGGGAGAGACTCTGCCATGGTTTAAACCCAGCTTGGAATAGATCACTAATAATGACAACAATTATAATGAGACAGCCAGAGGAAAGAGGAAATTATTTATCCCACAGGGAATTGCACAGGCTGGATTAGCCGGGGTAATCCCAGTGCTGACAGCACTGAGCAAAGCTTCAAGCAGGGAAAAATGAGTTATGCGCTCAGAAAAAGGGGATGGAGCCCAGTCTGTTTCCAGGAATGACAATGGATGCTGTCCGAGCTGTGGCTGTGGGATAACCCACGGAGGGAAGGGAGGGCTGCTCCCCTTCTCCACAAAGTTTAAAATTACTCAAAGGCTGCTGGGGAGGAGGAAATGAGAGAGCTGGCTCCAGGACACGGGAATCTCCGTGTCTCATCCAGCCCTTCCTAGATTGTTTCACTCCTGTTATCCCTGTGGAACTGCTCCAGGGCTTTGTCAGCGCCAAGCCTGGGGGTTATCACAGCCACAGGCAGGGCAAGGCAGGGAGCTCCCGGCTCGTTCTGCTGGAAATGGGAAGGGACTCGGCAGGGAAAGGCTCCAGCCCGTCGCTCCTCTGGAGCTTGCCAAGATGTTGGCTCCACAACTGCGCTCTCCAGCAGGGATGGAGCTGGATTATCCACGCCAAAATGAGGGAGGAAATTCAGATGACGCCTTCGCCTCTTGTTGAAAGGGAAGAGCGAAACGCCTGGCCTGAAGTGCCACCACATCTCCAGGCTCAGGCCTATTTATAGCAGTGAGCTCTAAATGCAGACAAAACACTGGGAAAAAGGTTTAGTGGCTGCCTGAGGTCTTTCACAGGTGAATTCCCAAGGGGATGAGTTCTCTTGGCCCATCTGGCTTTACACCAACTCCCCCCACACAGCCAAGGAGCATCCAACACCCAAATCAAGTTAACAGAGACACAGCCCAAGGAGTCCAAGGCCAGGTCCATCCCCTCCCATTGATTTCTCTCCTGCCCAACTGAAGAATAAGGATTTTTAGTTGATTCCTTCCCCGAAATAAGAGGGATGGAAATTCATCACCTGAGTGCCAGGTTCTTGGGCAAGGAACTGCCCTTAAAACAGCCCTGGGCCATCATGGCCCTGCAGGATCTTTGGAAGTTCCAGCCTCACTAACCCTGAGCCAATGGCCAGTGCCATTGCTGTTTGGTTGCCAGCTGGCAGGGAGAAGTGTTGGGAATCCCAGGAATTCTTGCCCTCTCTCCAGCAAGCAAGGCAGGGCTCCTGCCACTTCCCCCAGTGCCGCTCTGCTGGGTATTTCGGGATTTCCAAGGAAGCGGTGTCATCCTTGGAACAGGGATTCCCAAGGTCTATTCTGAGCTGCCTGCAGGACACACGTAAAACCCCAAATTCCTCCCGATGGACAGGCAATTATGCGAGGAATGTGTTTATGCAGGGCTTTAGGCATGTCCCAGCTCCTGTAAACACCCCCTCCCTGCCCGAGAGGGAGGCAGTTGAGCCTGGCAGATGTGGCACTGCTCCGAGATGGCAGCGAGGTGGCAGGAGCCAAACCCCGGCACATGCCCAGGCCTGTGCCCCAAATCAGCGCTGGCAGGGAGGAGAACAGAGCAGAGAGCAGTGCTGGAGGTCAGGCATCGTCTCCTGCAGCTGTAATTAGTGCTGAGAGGGGGATCTTCACAAATGAGCTGCTCTCCAGCCAGCAAGGAGCAGGGAATACCTTCCCATAGGATTTCCAGGTGGCTCATGCTGCAATGCCACTCCCCTCAATGTCACAGGGTAAGCAGGAAGCTCCCAGGCTTGTCCCTGCACCTCAAACCTTCTCATCCATGGGAGCTGGGAGCAGCACCCATTTTCCACCCCTTGTGCTCCTGCCCTTCCCCTCACCCCAGCCAGGGCTGGAAATCCCCATCAGGATGCCAGGCTGGGATCACTCCATTGTACAGGTACACACAGCCAGGCTGTCCCAAGGCCAGTGGGTGCATCCCACCACGAGATCTGCTGCTTTGGTTATCCCAAAACAACCACCTGCTCCTGGATTGGGATGCACCTCCAAGTGTGAGGTGGAGGGGCACAAGGCAGCTTTTATGGCATTGCTCCCTCCACACACATCCAGGGGCTTTCCAGAGCAGACCCAGCCCTGGCTGGGGACTGGGGGCAGCCCCTGCTCCACAAAAAACAAGGGGAGGACTCAGAGGGGTGGGGGTGTCCTCCCACCCCGCTGTGACCTCCTGCACCCATGGGCGTGCTAAAAATAATGCCCACAATGGGGGCCCTGTCTGGCTTTGGTGGCACTGAACAGGGTCCTTCAGATGGGACTGTCACACCCCAAGAATTCTGCGGCGTCAGGGGGAAAATATTCCTCTTGAGCCGGGTGACAGTCGGAATTGTGGGAACTGGGAACCGCTGGCCGAGCGGGGCTTCCTCAGCACCAAGCCCTGATGGTGTCCCCAGAGAGAAGGGTTTGGTGCCACGCCATCCCTGTGCCATCCTTCCTTGCTCAGGACAGGTCCCCCGCCTCCTTCCCAACCACGGGGATACCAAACTCTGCTGGACAGGGCCGTTCCAGTGGCGCAGTGACAGTGGCACCGCCCGGCTGGGGCAGACAGGCACCGCACGGGGAGGGCACAACCCCAGCCCTGTCATCTCTCTGGGGACGGTTTTACACATCCGCCCCTCCCAACGGCCTCTGTTTTGTTTCCCT
Source organism: Dicaeum eximium (assembly GCA_013396995.1). Classification (NCBI taxonomy): domain Eukaryota; kingdom Metazoa; phylum Chordata; class Aves; order Passeriformes; family Dicaeidae; genus Dicaeum; species Dicaeum eximium. Next base: position 609,964 of record VWZP01000625.1, read on the forward strand.
TGGTTCAAACATGACAAGAAGACAAAAAACCCCACCTACCAACCCCCAGTGAGGCACCTTTGCCTGGCGCTCTGCGGTTTGTGGTTCCAACCCCACAAAACTATCGGCCCTGGCAACGTCTCCAAAACAGCTCCTGCCCTGCTCACCTGCCCACGGTCCCCAAATCCCCCAAAGTGCTGGGAATGCTGGTCCCCATCGCTCCCTTGTCAGACCAGGTCCCACAACTCCCCCCAGCTCCTGCCTAAGCTGGTGCAGGCATCAGACACTGCAAAGTGGTGGAGCTTGGATGGAGGCATCTCCCAAGAACAGGTGTGAAAAAGCAGGAAAGGATCCAGGAAGCCCCTTCCACAAGGAACAACATGGCCATGATTACAGGCAGGAGAGCAGCCAGGGAGCCAGTCCAGGCCAGAGCTGCTTCCCTGCTGTAGCTCGTCTGCTCTCAGAAAGGGGTGTTGGAAGGACTGATCTCACAGAATCTCATAGGTGGGAAGAGACCCACACAGATCATCAACTCCAGCTCCTGGCCCTGCACAGGACAACCCCAAAAATCCCACCCTATGCCTGAGAGCATTGCCCCTGAATTCAGAGGCCAATTTCAGAGGCACCTGGCAAAGCTTTGGGGGTTTAATGAGCTCCACATCCCCCTGACAGTGGTCTTGGAGGCCACGAGCTGCTGAGCAACATCAGCTGGGTGTCTGGAGGAGACACAGCCAGAGCTGCTGCCCCCCCATCACCCCCCTGGGCTGGAGGAGCCCTGGGGAGAGCTGAGCTCTGCCATGGTTGGGCAGTGGCGCGTGGGGCTGCGTTGGCTCTCGTTTGCACGTCTGGCAGGTGGGGCAGGAGCCACTGAACCAGCCTGGGTCCCACCCTCGAGTCCCCACCCTGAGGAGGCCAGAAGGGAACTGAGCCCACTGGGCCCTGCCTGAGGCAAAAGTGGGCAGGAGCTGCTGGGTAGTCACCCTGAAGTCATCTGCAAGGGCAGCTGAAAGGCAGGAGCAGAAGGGGCAGGAGAAGGACATGACCCAGGAGGGGCAGGGTAACACCACCCCCTGCATGCCAGCAGGGCCAGAAGAGCTGCTGTGCACAGGAAGAGGGGTGCCTGCATTCCCAAACTCCTGTGCCGTGGCTGCAGATGCCCACATGGACACTGCTCCAGCAATGCAGGCAGGGAAGATGCTGGTGCTTCCAGGAATGCTGTTGCACAGGCTGGGGAAGACAAGGACAGCCAGACCACTGGAGTGCGGTAGGAAAGGGACAGGAAGGCAGCTGCTGGCAGATTTTTGGGTGCTGATGACCACAGCACAGGGGGGATCTTGCCTGTGGAGGCTTCAGGGCAGCAGCACAGCACCAGGAAGAGGGGCAGCAGCACCTGAGCTGTCCTGAGAGACCCAATTTCCTTGGCACCGCCTCGACTTTCTTGCAAAACAGCAGCTGTGCTTTCACTGCTAGGTCACAGATAAGCATCACTCACAAACAGAGGCTGGGGAAGCTTCAGGTCTGCAGCACAGCCAGCTCACACACTGCACAGAGACTGAGAGGCACATTTGGGCCCCATGACACAGCCCTGTGGGTGCTGATAGCGAGGGTCAGGGCGAGGTCTGGCCTGGGCAGGTCCAGCTCAGTGGAGAGAGCGTTCAGGTGGGATAACATCTCTGAGGGAGGCTGTTCCTGCACTGCCTCCTGAATTCCTAATGCCCAGCAGGATAAGGAGGATGCCATCACTCTGAGAGGGACGCTCAGGCCATGGGTGACATCAGCTGGAAGGGGCATTAACTCTTTAAGTGCTGGGACTGGCTTTAAAGGATCACCACGTTCCTAATCAGGCCCAGAGCAGAGGACAGGCAGCAGCGCCCATACAACCCCAGCCTCGCATCTGCGGGATCAGAGCTTGGTGTGCCCTCACCTCTCCCATCCCTCTCTCCTCCCCTCCCCTCTGGAGCACAAGGGGATGGCCCTGCTGTGTGCTCAGTGATGTGGAGCAGCAGCTCTGGGCCATGGCAGCACTCACACTGTGGATGGAAAGCCCCGGGTGTCAGTCCTGCCCACCACAGAACAAACAAACCCCATAACTTGGCTGCCAAACCACACAGCTGCTCAAGGGAACCCAAAACCAGCTCAGTGCTGAATGGCCACAGCAAACCAGCAAGGTCTGAGCCTCCTGTGGCCCTGCAGCACTAGGGGAGTGGCAGCACAGGCTGCAAACACCAACACAGGGCACAAAGATCCAGCTGAGTTTATCCACCTGGGCTTCTGCAAGATGCTGGTGGCCATGGGAATCATCAGAGGCTGCAGGATCCAGCTACAGCACAACCCCAGGTGATGTGGAGGCAGAGCTGAGCTCGCTTTAGCCCAGCTGGGCTCAGGCATCGAGGGATCTCTACCCACTCACATCAAACAGCTCTGCTGCTCAGCCAGGGAGCTTAGACTGAGCTCAGCTGAGCCAGCATGAGGTTTAGCAGTGAACACACATCCTGAGCCATCCCTTGCCTGGATTTCATAGAAGCACTCTGTGCCATGGCAAAGAAAATAGAATCTGGCTTAATGTAGAATCTCAGAATCAGAGAACCTCCTGAGCTGGGAGGAGCCCACCAGGATCATCCAGTCCCCCTCCTGCCCTGCCCAGACACCCCAACAACCCCACCCTGTCCATCCCTGGCAGCGCTGCCCAAAGGCTCCTGGAGCTCTGGCAGCCTCGGGGCCGTGTCCATTCCCTGGGGAGCCTGGGCAGTGCCAGCACCCTCTGGGGAAGAACCTTTCCCTGATCTCCAGCCTGAGCCTGGCCTGGCCCAGCTCCAGCTGTTCCTCAGGTAAAATTCAAGCTGTCCAAGCTTTGAGTGAGCTCCAAACCCAGGTGTCCAGGGCTGGTTCTTCCTGCAGCAATGGAAACTGAAGTTCACCAACTCCTAAGCAATTACATGTCTCCTTCAAAAAAAAGAAAATGGCATCAACCTCTCTGTGAGCAACCGTGGCAACTTGTTAAAATAGGTCAAGATGTGGGAGCAGATAAGGCAGCTCTGAAAGGCCGCTCAGAGCTGGGTGAAGAACACATCAAACGCAAACGGAGCTTCCGCCAAAATGCACCTTCTCACCCCAAAACGTGCCTCTGGGGCAGATACCATCAGGGATGTGCTGGGGCCACCTCCCTGGGCACCACAGAAACAGGGCCTGTGACAACCTGAACCAGATTGTCAGGTCCTTAAAGTCAGGACAGAAAGCTCTGGGGATGAGGGGTGTGATGTCCCTCTTCACCCTGCCAGGTCTAGCAGGGCCACCACGAGGAGGGTGGTGGGTGCTGGGTGTGTCCTCAGGTGGGCAATCGAGCCCCAAGGTCTTGGTGTTTTGGGCTTCTGGGCTGGCAGAGCCCTGCTCTGCTCTTTGGGAGGCTCCACCTCCTCGGCAGAGCCACAAGCAGAGCCCAGACTCTGAGTTCCTCTGCTCTGGCTGCCAGACAGCACTTCCTCCCCTGAGTAAAGTAAGAGTAAAGCACAGCAATGCACAAAAAAGACTGAGCTCTGCCTGACTCTCCACTCTGAGCTCAGCTGGCCCAGGCCAGACCTCCAGCTCTTCTCAGTGGGCACCTGAGCGGGGTTTTTCGTGCTGACACAAACCCAGAGAGTGGGGAGTGCCCAGTTCTCCTCTAGTTTGAAACCAAACATGTTCTACTCACTGTCCCCAGGACCTGCTCTCACAGCGACTCAGCTCCAGCTCCCTTTGCTTGGAAAACCCAGAGCTGAAGGTCTGGGGGCTTTAAAATGGCTCAGAAGACATCTCTGGAGCCACTGCCTGCCAGGATCACCTGTCCAGGGACCTTTCCCAATGGCAAAAGCTGGCTCTGCTGGGTTGAGCAGTGAATATTGCTCAGCAGCCTTTGGAGCAGGCAAACAGAGCTCCAGCTTGAGCATTTCCCCGTGAACCCAGATTTTCCTCTCCACACTTAAAGCCTCTCAAGTGAAGCAATGCAAAAATAAATTTAAAAATCAGGTGTTCCCACTTACTGATCCCACCAAAGTGCCTAGGCCAAGGGATTCTCTTCCCAGCTCCAAGAGGGGTTGGAAATGAGGTGAGGGAAAATGTTACACAGAGCAAAGAGTTTGGAATTGTGCTCTGGCATTGCATGAACCCAAATCTCCCCTTCCCGAAGGCACTGCTCCAAGGACAGCCTTTGGGGGGGCTAATATTCCTTGGAAAAACACAGGGAAAAACACAGCCGCTGACCTCAGCTCCTTGCCTCTCTCCAGGGCTGGTTCTTTTGCACTCTTTTCCATGAGCAACAGCAAATGTGGAGGGAAATACCCAGCTTGGAAAAGAATGCTCCTGATTTTTCAAGCACCTTGGTGCCTCAGTTTCCCCAGCTGTTCAAATGCATCCTGGGCTCCTGCATGCCCAAAGCACTTCTAGATGCCGTAGGGAAAGGCATTGTCAGGAGAAAATAGGAATAAAAATAGGAATAAAAAGAGCAACTTGTGCTCAGTGGTCTCTTTTCTCAGGAACATCGATTTCCATAGCACAGCAGAGAATGAACCCCAGGTCACAGTCCCTCCTCTCCCTCCCCACCACATCCCCAAGCCCCAGCCCGTTCAGGAATGCAGAGCACACTCGTATTTTGCATGAACTTGGTAGAGTCTCATTCAGCAGGCAGGGCTGAGCTCTCTTTCTAACTAAAGCTATAGCAACAAACCACTTCCTTTTTTACACTCCTAAAATTATCTCCCCACCTTTCCTCCCTCCTGCACCTCTCTCCACCCTCACAAAGGCTCGGTGTCAGCCCCAAGATGAGCCATGCGTGGGAGGAGACTCAGGGACAGCCGCACCTCAGGGTCTGCTCTGAACCTGGTGATGATCTTTATCGGCACAAACTCTTTCCACCAGCTGCTCCCAGCCAGGGCAGGACAGATCTGAATGTACAGAGCCAGGGGAACTGGCAGGAGGCTGCCCCAGAGTTTTCCTCAGAGCACAGGGAAAAGCCATGGCACAGAAGGACTGGAAAGGATTAGCTCAGCTTTAGCTGGAAGTCCCATCCCATCAAGTTTCTCTCCTTGGAGATGCCAGATTGCTGAAGGGCTGTCATAAAGAGCCAGAGTTTCCATGGCCTATCACCTTCTCATCTCTCCCAGCACAGGGAATGGAAAATGCTTGGATGGCTCTGGCAGCGCCCCATCCCTGCCTCACACCAAGGTACGGAGCACAGCGGGGAGAGGATCCGTCCCTACCACACACAGCACTGCTGGAGATGAGGCTGCTCCTGCCCCAGGGCAAAACCACAAGCAAGAGGTCACCAGCCACCACCCCAGGGGCTGGAGGCTCTGCAGCACCCTGTGTTCAGGAGCCAAACCAGACCCAGCTCCTGCCACAGCCAGCCAGGAGCAAATGGAGAACAAGGCACTGAGTGACCTGTGCTCAGCCAGGTGCCACATCCCCCATGAGGTGTGGCATGTGTGGGATGCCCACGCTCAAAAGAGATGCAGCCCTGGGCTGACCCCAGGGACACCCCAAAACCCTCCCTCACCCTCCTGCACCAGCCACACCAAGCTGGGACAGCCCAGAGTGCCCCGAGGCTCTGCCCCTGGGCACAGGAGGTGCTCCCCGAGGTGCTGGGGGGCACAGAGGGGTCCCCCAGGATGGTGCCCTACCTGTGTAGCCAGCCAGGGCAGCAGCAGGAATGACAGGCTTGTCCTTGTTCATGTCGGCCCGGTCCCGCACATAGTCCTTGAAGGTGCCCTTGGGCTTGTGGCTGGGCAGGGTGGCCGGGTAGTCCTCGGAGTCGAAGCTGTCGTAGGAGGGGACGCGCTGCAGGCTCTGGAAGGAGGACTGGCTGCTCCAGGACTGCGTCAGGCGGTCGCAGCTGTCGTAGCTCTCTATGCTCTCGAAGGAGTCCTGGCCTCCCAGCTTACCTGGAGGAGGCACAGCAGGTGAGATGGGCCTGCTCTGCACAGGGTGCTTCACCTGTGCACTGGGCAGGCAAAGGGCAACTGGTGCTGTTCCTTTGAGCCCAGCCCAGACCTGCAATGCTTTTACCTTTGCCACTCAGAGCAGGGCTGAGCCCTGGAAAACTTCAGGCAGAAGAGCAAGGCAGAGAGAGACAGGGGAAAAAACCAAATCTGGCCTCTCTACCAAGACTAGTGCCTGGGGCTGACTGGAAATTGTCCCTCATTTCCAAAAGGCAGAGACATCATTCACTTTAGATACTCAAGGCTGAGCTCAGAGCCCTTAACATGGGCACTCCAGGACTTCTTTATTCAGAGGGTGGGGAGGCCCTGGCACAGGGTGCCCAGAGAAGCTGTGGCTGCCCCTGGATCCCTGGAAGTGTCCAAGGCCAGGCTGGACAGGGCTTGGAGCAGCCTGGGATAGTGGAAGGTGTTGATGCCCTTGGCAGGGGGTGGAACCAACTTCAAGGTCACTCCCAAGTTAAACCTTTCTATGATTCTTTGACTTCTGAGAGTCTCTTGCTGCTGAAGGATATTGGAGGTCTCCAATAAACCCCCCATTACATCTGCCAGCCCTATTCAAACACTGCTCAGGCACACCCAGCTCCTTTCATGTTGATGTTTCTTCCCAAACTACACAGCAGCCTTTTGCTGCCATCTGTTCCAGCCAGCCCCAAATCCCCAACCAGCAGCAGGTTTGATGGAGGAGGAGAGCCAATGGCTGAGAGCTCCAACAGCTTTTTCCTGCTCTGGTAAGGTGAGCACAGCTGGTTTGTGTCAAAGTCACTCTCTGGGGTATTTTTATTCGAAGCCAGAACATGAGAGGCCAGATCCTCAGCAGTGCTGATTTACACCCCCCAGAGCTGGCCTGTGCAGCCTCTGTACTGAAACAGAGCTAAAAAAGGCCCCAAAGAACAAACTGAAATTGCTGCCTCTGATCTCCCTACTCTGCCGGTTGCTCAACATCTTTCCTGACGAGCTACAAGCGAGCAGCTAACAGGATCATTCAAGTTCACTCATTTCCCAAACCCGGCTAAAAACAGCTGCTGGGATTGTGCAAGAGCTCCTGGAGAAATTTCCATTGGCAGAGCTACCCACAGCCTGGGCCCAGAGAGCAAATCCCGGGGGATGGGGAACGTGGAAGGGTGCTGGCACACACCCCCAAATATTTGTTGTGTTGTAGTTTGAAGAGCACTTGCTGTGCAAATACTCAACTACTGCAGGGCCTGCCCTGATTGCTGGCCTGGAGTCATTGGGAGCTGGGATCCATTGGCTTCATTCTGCTGGGACAGCCCTGTTTCCAACTCTTTTCTATTTTCTTTTAGTTTTTTGAGGATTTCACACTCCAATCCTCCTCTGACTCCTGCTAAGGAGAACACAGCGCTGCTCTGTGTGTGTGTACATTAATTGGCATAACCAATTCCCTGAGCAGTCCTGCGGCTCAGGCTCATTTAGAAAAGGAATTAAAATCTGACAGAGACGTGATTTGTGTCAATCCATTGAAAATTCACCTAAATTCCACCTAGCTGGAACACTCACGCCCTGCACTTACTCAGGAGAAGCTTAAATGAGTTTGGCAGCTCCACTTCTCCACCAGCCGCCCTCGCTGACAGGGCAGAGAGAAACAACTCCCATGGGACCCCACAATTTCCTCCTAAAGGCCCCACAGAAGGTGACTGTCTGGAAAACCTTCACCCTGAGGTGATACTGAAGGGCTTGACTTTGTGTCAGACTAACCTTGTAAGACAGTGCAAGGTAAAGAGGGACATAAATATAAATTAACTGGGCTCTGCTTTATATTAAGGCTTTCCCCCGCCCCTGGGAGGATTTGTGTCCCCCAAAGGCCCTTCCATGGCTGAAACGCAGCACTGGTGTGAGCACAGCCTCTTGCAATCAGTATTCAAGTCTTTGCTAACAGCAGCATCCAGGGCTCTCTCCTCCCTCCCCTGAAACCATTTTTAGGTTTGCCACTGAGAACAGGCTCTGGGTACAGTTGCAAAAGCTTTCCTGAACCATTGCACTGTGAGAATGATGAAATCACCTGGGTTAAAGAAAAGGTCAAGAAAAGGCAAAGACACTGCTGAAATTTAGGCAGAAAAACAACCCCAAAAAGAGAAGTTTACCCAAAATTTAAACCCTGTTGCCCTCCTGGCTCAGGTCACCTCTCTCAGAAGGAGAGGCAATAGCACAAGTAACAACTTCCCTGTAATTAGCTCTCCCAGCTTGGAAAAAAGAGTGAGAGAGTTCAAATGAGCTGCACGTGCGATGCAGCCCTGGAAAGCAGCTCTGGCTTTCCTGGGAAGGCAGCTCATCCTCAGCCCTCTGGATAAATGGGTTTAACTGCTGCACATCAAACCTGGCTCACAGCAACACGTCCCTGTTAACGAATTCTGGGGCTGAGGACACCTGGGTTCCATTCAGGGGGATGGCAGGCAGGTCACATCTCTTCCCCGTGCCTCAGGTTCCCTACCTGGAATCTGGAGATAATGATCCCACTTGTGAGGGACTTGGAGCTCTATGGATTAAACTTTTTGCTTTTAATGGAGACAGAGCCACATCCCCAGCCTGGCATCGCTGATGTGATCACAAAGCAATCAGACATGTGGGCTCCACGTGTTCCCAATCTCAAAACATTAATTGGGAAGGTGTTTAGGCTGAGATCCTCCAAAGTGTTCAGGCGTTTAAATCCCACCATCTCAAGCAAGAATCATGTACCTATAACTCTTTGGAGAGGAGCATTCAGGGGGTCCTTAGCTCTACTGCTGCCTCAGCCCCTGACATCTGCACCTCGTAACCAAGCTCAGGAATTGACTACAGCAGAATATTTCAAACAAGCAGCCATCAAATCCCTGGACAGAGAACTTGTGAAGAATATGTGGGGCTTTGCCTGGGCTCCTAAAAAATGGGATTTCTACAAGCACCCAGCAGTTTGTCCTCCCTGATAACAGGAAAGCTCAGTTCAATTTCACTGAGGTTCGACATCAAAGCACAGCACCAGAAACATGCTGTTTCTGCAGAGGATGTAAAAACAGGCAGCAGAGGAGAGGAAAGAAAGACCTTCCTTGAATTTTCCCTGGGGAGAAGGGCAGGGAGGGCTCAAAGCCACCAGGGAATCCATGTGTTGGGAGAGGGCTGTGTTAGCACTGCACAGCTCCCTGGTGGCCTCGGTGTTCCCAGAGCCATTCCCATGGCAGGGAAGGTGAGAACAGCAGGAATCCCAGCCAGCCCCGGGTTTAAGCCCAGCTTTACCTCTACTGGCACGGCCCATGCACATGTTGTCTGGTGTCACCACCTCCTGCTTGATGGAGAAGTAGTCTGTCTGCAGCGAGTCCTGCGCCGGCTCCCGCAGCAGCACCGAGGGATAATCGCTCTCGTACTTGAGGGACAGCAGCTCCTCCGAGCTGATGGGGTGCAGGGTCTGGTAGGACTCGGTGATGAAGCTGGGCTCGGAGAACTCGGAGGGGGGCACGCACTGAGCGTGCTCGATGCCATAACCTGGGGGCACAACAGGAGTCAAACCCTGCCCAAAACCAGCCCCAAGGACCCAGAGCATCCCCTACCCCCACCCTTAGGCATTGCTCTGGGTAAGGGTTCCAGCAGCTACAGAGATGGGGTCTAAAAAATGCAGCAGTTTAGCAAAATAAGACACCCCCAACCATCCTCAATGTGCATTGCACCAAACTCCTCCCACGGGAGCTGCCAGGGGGAAAAAGCTGGAAAATCCTGGGGAGTGGAGTCTCAGCAAAGGAGCAACAGGGTAAGAATGTTTCATTGCTGCTTGGGAAAGGTGAGTCCTTTGCACAGCCACCTCTCCCCAGTGCCAGAGCCAGGAATCCCAATCCATAGAATCATGGAATCCCAGAAGATCTTGGATTGGAAGGGGACTTAAAACTCATCCAATCCCATATCTGCCAGGGGCAAGGACACCTTCCACTATCCCACGTTGCTCCAAGCCCTGTTCAACCTGGCCTGGGACAATTCCAGAGATGGAGAGTCCACAGCCTCTCTGGGCACCCTGTGCCAGGGCCACCCCACCCTTCCAGCACCTCACACTTCATCTACATCTCTCCTCTGCAGGTCGGTTAGGCTTTTTGCTGGTTCACGAAATATCTCCCAAATTTCCAATGCCCTTAAAGAATATCTCCAAAGCAATGGCAATGGGAAGTGCAGGAGTGCAGGTGGAGACTCATCCCTTTCCTTGCTAGGCTCCTCCCTGGCAATCCAGAATTAAGCCTTCTCCCCCCCTGCCTTCCCTTTTCTAACAGTTTTTTTTTTTACAATTCCCAATACTCAGGTGTGCTGAGGCCAAAGTCTGCTGAGTTACAGCTTCAAACAAATAGTGCTTGAAAAAATCAGATGTTGGCACACAAGGCAGCCACCAAAAAGTACAGAAGGCTTCCTAATCAACCCTAAACCCTTGGACAAACAACATCACCCTTTGCATGGCGCAGTCCTGTTGTGGTGCAGACAAATCTCTGCTCAAAGGTGCTTCCAACCATGATAATGGTGATAATTGACACTGCTAATTGAGACTTACTAATGAAGTAGTCTGAGGTGTAGCGGGACTCGGGGTATGTGGTGCTCACTCCGTTTGCTGGGTACGGTTTCACCTCTTCTGCAAAGAGTAAAGGAAGGAAATGTCACCAGTCTGAAGGCACACGGAGCTGTGCAAGACTTGCTGTGACATGGAGAGTCCTGAACTTTCCAAAATCTCCTCCCAAGGTTAAAATGGGACATTCTGAGCAACAGAAATGAATTCAGAGCTGAAACCCCACAGAAACCTGGGGTCATTTGGGAATTCCTGCTGCAGGTATGGCCGAACTTAAACAAAACCAACCCAACCCAAACAGCAACAGCGTTCTCAGCCAGGGCTGCAGGAGGCTCTGAGCTCCCAGCTGCGTCATTTCCTTGCTTGCCTCAGGCTTTGTCGCCTCTGTTCTCCTGGGGGTTGCTGAGCACACTTCCATGTGTGAGCTCCTGGAAAAATTCCCCACACAAGGACAGTTGTTTTCCTGGAAAATCCCTATTTTTAGACCAGCAGTAGGTGTGTATGAGGGAGCGGGTAACCCATCCCAAACCAAACTCCTCTAATCCCAAATTCGTGTGAATTCCCAGCCTGTGCAGCACCTGATGCAGGCAGAACTTTCTGTGTTCAAAACCACTTTGTCTCACTGTCCCTGACCCCTCTCCTGACACAGACTCCTCCATGTATGTATGGTCGAAATGCCAAATCTCAGCTTTCCATAGGCATAACTCACTGGGAACGAGCATGGAGCACATCAAAGCATGGATTCCCTGCTTCCCGTGGCTTTTTCCAATCGCTTTGCTCCTCCTGAGCTGTGCTGGATCCCTCTGCTTTGCTTTCCCATGTAAAACCACCCAGCCCCTACCCTGAGCAGTTTTCCCATGAACACCTGACTCATTCCAGTGTGGAATTCTGAGCAGGGATACTGGGATAGGAGATTTTCTTTCCTTTAACCAAAGCAATGCCCCCGGGCAGCTCTGGGTTGGTTTGTTTGTGCCGAGGCTCTGGAGAAGCCGAGCACAGATAACGCATGTTCGCCTGTGAGGAGCCTAAATTTGGCCCTCTCTCCTGGGGATTGCAGGCTGGAAAATATTCCCTAACAGAAGGAGGGGTTGTGCAAACACAGAGGACTAATGAGAAATGCTCTGTTGCTCTCTCCACAGTGTCTGCCAAGGGGCAGGGGGTGACCACAGAGCAGGGGAGAACCTTCGGCTGTGCTTAGAGTCAAGTGCAGGGCACTGCTGACTGCTGGTAACTGAGGAGGTTATTTTAGGAAGAATTATGGAAAAATAAGCCTGAAAATACCCAAATCCATGCAGGGAAAAGGCACCCGTATGCTGTTTTTAAACCCTGTGGTACGTGAGTCACGCAGTGCTCACAGGGGACAGTGTCAGCTCAGGGGACAGAGGGGTCACAGCCTGTCCCAGCCCCACCCTGGGCCAGCAGCACAGGTAAAGCCAGGCATTTGGGGGTTAAGAACCACTCCCAGCACCAACACACCCAGTGATGCGGTGATGACAGCGGGGAAGATGGAGAGATAAGTTGGAGCCCTGGCTGAGCCTGGAGACACCTGGATCTCTTCCCACGTCACATCCAGGTGCAGAGGGAGACCCCCAGCTCCTCCTGCGTGGGCAGAGATGTGGCGAGGACAACTCTGTTCTGTCTGTACAGCACCAGCACAGCCCAGCTCTGCTCAGGGTTGGAGATGAGCCCCAGCAATTACAGGGAACAGAAACCAGTCCTGTGGGAGAGGCTGGTTATTTCTTGGAAGCTCTTTGTTACCCACCAAATACCTCACTGGAAATGTGTTCAGAGCCCCCCAGAGGAGCGAGGGCCCTGCTTGTGCAAGACTGACAAAGTCACCAGTGAAACCAAACAGGCAACGGAGATTTCTTTGCTCCCAGGGCAACAGTGTGAAGACACAGAAATTCAGCTCCATCCATTTTCAGCCTTTCAGAAGAAGAGTTGCAGCAGGCACAAAGATTTTCACCTTCTTTGGAAAACTCCTCCCTATCCCAGACATCTGTACCATCAATACTGCAGTGTCTAAATACCCACGTGTGTCAGTGCTGTCTGAAATTGTGATTCCCCCTCTGCCATAAATTAACAGCATCAAGTCCATCTCCACATGTGGAGAATCTGCAGGAAGGAAGTGCAAACCCAGCCCCAGTGCCTCAGTCCGTACCTGCAATACATCCCACCCTCTCCAGTGGGCACAGCCCAAAAAAAATCACAGAATTACAGAATCCTAGGATGGGTTGGGTTGGAAAGGACCTTGAAGATCACCTATTCCCAACCATGGGCAGGGACAGCAAGGAAGAAGGGCTATGGGAAGGTGCAAGCAATGGCTCATTGCAAGGAGAAATTGGGATGACCACAAGGTTTGGCTTTGTTTGGTTAAACTGCTCAGTGTTGATCCAAGCACTCCATGAAAAATATGCAAAACAAAAGGGACAGACCAGATTTAGAGCCCAAGAGCAGGAAAACAGCCTGGCCTGCCCAGAGCCTGGGAAGGGCCATGTTTTCCTTCTGCAAACCACAGGTAGCAGTAAAATTAGTAATGGGCAATTAACATCCATTTGTCAATGGTTTCCTGGAAGGAATAACTGTGCTCCCCCTCCCCTTCCTGCCACCAGGGTCAGTAGGACAGCACAGGGGACATTCCAGGAAAGCAAATAGCTCTGCAGAGAAAGGAGCTAGAAAAAGAGTCCAGGTGAGCTGCAGCTCCTGCTTGTGGCTCAGGTAAAGGTGCTCAGCTCCTTACCTGCTCCTTAGAAACCATCCCAGTGCTCCTGGGCATCCAGACGTGGAAAATCAACACCCTAAATCAAAGTGTGTGTCCCCAGTCACTGAAAGTTAATGCCCTTGGATGCTGTCATGCAGGGAATGGCACAGATGGCTTCTCCTCCCAGAAATGCTGGTTTTGTGGACATGAAACATCCTTTCTTTTGAACATGGAACAAAGCAAAGCAACTTCCAATCGCCACTGGGAAATTTGGGTAGGATTTTGGCTGTATTCCTGTACCCAGTTCCAGTGGAGGAAATAGTAAAATTCACAACAGGAGCTGAACAGGCTGAGGAAAAATGCTTTGGAAAATCCCACCATGGCTTCCAGGCAGGCAGAGTGTCCCTGCCCACTGGGGATCCCTGCCAAGCAATGGCACAAACACTCTGCCTCTTTGAGGCACTGCCAGGATTTGCCTTGCCTGCTGCCGTTGGGATGCCCATTTGGAATCCTGCTGAAAAGCTGAGCTTTGGAAGATGTTTTTCCTGGGATTAAAGGTCAAGGTGAACACCTCCTGGTCTGTGGAAAGCCCAGGAGACTCCAGGACTCACCTTTCTGCAGGATCTCCAGATGCTCCCAAAGGATATCTCCCACAAAGTCAGGTGCCAGCTCCAGGAAGCACTCCTTGCCCAGGGCACAGAGGGCAGCTCCATTCATGCAGAACTTCTGGAAATCCACTTCCTTCAGGCTGAACTCGTTCACTGCCCACATCACCCAGTCCCGCACGTGCGTCTCTGTCCACTGGTGGGGATCTGCAGAGGGATCCAGCAGTGAGCACCCACAGGCAGTTTTCCCAGGACAGCAGGACACGGACAGTGCTCCAGCTGCCCTGCACTAGCACAGCCTCATCTGTGGAGATTGGCAGCCCGTGGCATCAGGGGGTGAGGAGCACCATGCCCATCTGGATCAGCTTAATGCGGACACATTTCATCCAAGGAACAAGTTTTGGATTTGTTCAGGATTTCTAAAAATCCCATCACTTCTCTGACCCCCTTCCCCCACACATTTCTCCAATTTTCTTGGTTTCTCCCTGTCACTAGCCTCTGGTATAGTGTTTCTGCTGTTTCTCTGTTTAGTGGAGATGACTTGTCCACATTTTTCCAGCTGGAGCTTCCAAGAAGCTTCAGGTAGTATTCGAAAGGAAATACCACCTGAGGAGAACCAGCAGGGGAGATGCAGACAGGAGAATTCTGGGCAGCCTGGAAGGACACAACCCCCGTGGTTACCATGGTTGTTCATGGGAAGCCATGTCTTACCTTTGGGAATTCCCAGCCGCTGCTGCTCCTTGGCAAAACCGCTGAACGTGGCTTTCAGTGCCTGGGACATCATTTCTTTGCTGCTGGGCGTTAATAAAGGCACGTCTGCACATTCCATGTCTGAAAGAAGCAGGAGACAAACACGGCCATGAGGACATGGGACTGGGAAAGATGTCAGGGAATGCTAGCCAGGTGCACATGCTGTGCCTACACTTCTGGAATGTGCTACTGGATGATGATATCAAGGCCTTTCCAGACATCAGCCTGCTGGCCTTCAGCATTCCAGGTGTGTCTGGAGCCTGGGAAATGGTTCAGCAGCTCCAGGCACCAGGGAAGGCAAAGAGTCCCACAGGAGGGTGAGCAAGAAAGAGGGAGAAAAGCATCCCTGAATTACCACTCTGTCGTCCCAGTCCAAAGAAAAGCAAGGAGAAAATGAAAGAATCCTAGAAAATTCTTTATCCCAGGAAATTCTTCCTTGTGGGGGTGGGGAGGCCCTGGCACAGGTTGCCCAGAGGAGCTGTGGCTGCCCCTTCCCTGGAAGGGTCCAAGGCCAGGTTGGAACAACCTGGGATAGTGGAAGGAATCTCTGCCCAAGGCAGAAGGTGGAATGGGAAGGGCTTTAAGGTCCCTACCATCCCAAGCTATTCCATGATTCTATGACTCCATGAAAAAGCGAGCTGACAGCAGGCTGAGACAGGATGGAGAAGCAGCAGAATACCCATTTGAGGGGGGAAGGGAAACAAAGAGCTGGAAAATCCCACATTAGCCTGGAGTTACGTCATGTCATGTCATGCACATCCATAGCAGGGAGGACGGGTGAGTCATGGGCAGCACCAGCCATCCCCTGGGACAGCGGGGCCAAGCCAAAGCCAAGCCTGGAGTAAATCCTGACAAGGACCAAACCTCTTCCTTTCCTTTTTTTAATCCCTTTTTCTAATTTATTTGGAAGGAGTTGAATCTTTGTAACCAAAGGGTCTCACAAATAAAAGCAAACGTTAAGGCAAAATATCTGAATAGAGGTTTGGCTCTTTTTCCCGTACTTTCAGTATTCCTGAAAAAAATCTTTGATGAAGAAGGAAAGTCTTGAACAACTACCATCCCAAAAACTTCACTTGGTCAGCAGAGATGGAAATCTTCCACCTGAGGTTGGTCTTGCTCTGCAGCCTAGTGGAAATTTTCCATGAAAACTCAGTGGAAAAATGACACCATGGGCAAAGTCTTTGGTGTTCTCATGAATATCTGGACGCAGACATTGAAAATCAAAGAATTCTGTGTCTTGTGGAAACTCAGCTACCGCAGTTTTCCATCGCTTCAAGTTCGTTAAGCTCATGATTTAATAAACCTTTACACCTGCAAAATGCTCCTGAGGGCCTGCTGCAGGCAGTGTTGGTGTATTCCTTGTAAAACACGGAGTCAGGGATGGAAGAAGCGCTGCAGCCACTGGGAAGAGCCAGCCCAGCTGCCCCAGTCTGAAATTCCTGCTCCACTCAACTCCTCCCCAGCCAAACTCATGAGCATCATTTAAAGGCCAAACGACCCAGCACTGGCTTTTTTTCCAAGTGGGAATCTGGGGGCTAGGTCAACAGAATTCCAGGACACTGATGGAGTCATCACCCCTGGAAATGTTTAAAAAACATGTGGATGTGGCTCTTGGGGACATGGGTTGGTGATCACCTGACAGTGCTGGGGAATGACTGGACCCCATGATCTTGGAAAGCTTTTCCAACCTAAACAATCCCATGATTCCATGGATAAACCTCCACATGCAGCTCTGTAGCACAGGGTGAGGGTGACAGTGCTGCAAAGCATCCCCAAATCATCTGCTGCGTGCTCCCAACGCAATTCCACTGCCGAGCCAAACAGAGCAACTTCTCTATCCCCACTTCTGCACCTTCCACCTCTCAGCCCCAATTCAAATATTCCTCCTTGCCTTTGCATGTCCTCCAGCCAAGTCCCCAAGGCTCTCAAGAGATGATTTGCAGACTCCTGGCTCAGGTAGGAACAGTGAAATTCCCGACACAGAGTCTCTCAGGGCACAATTCCTGCCCTCGGCCCACCACACAAATCCAGGATTGCCTCCACAGTGGCAGGATCAGGACCTTTGAAAGCAAATCTCACATCCAAAGGCTATTTGGCAAATTACACTTCATTATTTACTGGATTTGGCTGGAGAGGGCACCGAAAATGAGCAGCCACCGTTGCTATCTCTGTTCCCCATCTGCTGCTTGAGATAACACTGGGAGAAAGTGGCTCAGTGCCCCTTTCCCTTCATCCTCAAGTTACATTTGAATGCTCTGCTCTCCCTGCTCTGTGGTCACAGGGACCACCCAGGAATCTGCTCCCTCCCTCCCCCTGCCTCAACAGCAGCTCCTGCCTGCCCTGGGAAGATGAGTCAGAGCCAGGCTGAGAAAACGGTTCCAACCCCAATTTTAACACTGAATCACCCGTGAAAACCTGCGTGGAGGTGAGCTCCTCAGGCCAGACACCAAGGGCAGGGTGAAAAACGGTGTTTTTATCTCTGCAATAGCAAGGGCCCATCCCTGATCCCATTGTTTGGTCATGCAGGATCCACAGGGTTGGCTTTGCACAAACCCAGCGAATCAATTTTTCAGTAGCAGGAGGATAAGATTTCGGTTTAGGAAGGTGAATGCTGAGCTCTGCACAAACAACCTGTCAAAACAGGGGAGACTTAAAAGTGATTCCCAGGGAGAGGTCACAGGGAAGCAAACAGTCTGTTCCCAAATAAAAAAAAAGACCATGCCAGAGGACGGTTTCTATTTAAAAACCCAAATCAACCCAAATGTGCATTTCAAGGCTTCTGCAAAATATGTTGTGCTCGGCAGATTTAGGACTAAAACAGCATTTGCTTTTTCCTGTAAGGTCACAGCCACTTGTTCGAATTTCTGCTGAGGAGAGAGCAGCCCCAAAGCCCTGAGCCTGCAGAAGCCTTGGTTGGGTCAGCATGTCCCAGAGCTGGGGAAAATTCACCCAGGGAAAACCGAAGTTGTGTTTGAAGCTCTGCAGACATGTTTGGGGACAAGGCTTGGCTGGGTGGCTTAAGAAAGATGGGGTAGAAGGACAGTTTTTACCCTAAATTCTGCTTCTGCTGCTTTGGGGGTACTGAATTTATTTTAAAAATTCAGTATTTATTTTAAAACTGTGTGGTTTATGTGCAGGGAGCATGGTGGGCTTTACCCAGCTCTGTGCAGGGCCAGGATTTGGATTTAGTAATCCCTATGAATCCCTTCCAACCTGGAATACCCTATAACTCTGTGAACTTTGCTGGGTGCAGGGACATTCCTTCCCGTGGAGGCAAACCCAGCCCTGGCAATGTCCTCCAGCCCTTTGCCTCCAGTCTGGGATGCCTAAAGGTCAGAGTTGAGCAGAATTTCAGGAACAAAAGCAACAAGCCTGGCTTTGCTGCCCCGGTATCAGCTTTCAGTGCCATCTGAAACCTGTTTGCAAGATTTTAATCAAACCTTGCACCAATAAAACCTCTCCTTTAGTGCTGCCCACAGAGCACAGGGCTGCGTGCAGGGGCCAGCACCAGGCCCAGCTGTTCCACCTAAACCCAGTTTAGGAATGGCGGGGCTTTAATCCCAAAAGCAAGTTCAGCAGCAGGGGCCAGACTGGGATTTCTGGCTGGTTTTTACGAGCCCATCAAAGCCCCCCTGACACGGCTGCCACGTGCCCTCGGCTGCATGGATGCCATGTCCTCATCCTGGGCTGCATGGACGCCTGTCCTCTGTCATGCTGACAGAGCTGCCTTTGATTTTCCTCCTGGGAGAGCAGGCAGGGAGTTATGGTTTGATTTTTAAACAGTGCCAGGAGTTGCAGTCGCCCTGGAGAATTATGTCAGCAGCATCTGCAGCATCTGTAGAGCAGAGATGCAGAATTTGCCTCGCATGGGGACAGCTTTTATCTGGCTGCAGCTTTCCAAGGCAAAGAGAGATCAGGGGCTCCATGGCTTCTCCAAACCAGGGCCCTTCAGCTCCCTGACATCCCTGGGGATGGGACTTCAGAGAGACAAGAGGATAAAACACCCTGACATTGCCCTGGATGCGTTCTGTGCTAAGGGGGACCTGGGCAGACGCCCCAGCCAGGGGCACGGGGAGCCTGAGAGAAAACCAGGAGCACAGAGGCCAAGATCACCAAGTTCATCTCCCAGCCAAATTCCCACTCTGCTCCCACCAGGCCCTGCATGTGTAAACTATTTCCACACATCTGATCTTTTTAAAGGACTTGGATTTACAAACTTTAGGGATTTTGACCTTCAAATGCACAGAACTCCTCTGCACGCCAAAGCCATTTGCAGCTGATTGCAGAAGGAAAATAAATGGCAGACAGGGAAAAAAAAGGATGCTCCGAGCTGAAGGAGCAAAGTAATTTTTCAGCCGAGTTTCCACTCGGGGTCAGTGACTCCTCCAAGCTCCCCTCGGCCACTCACTTTTTTTTCCATTAGAGCCCCAGTGTGTCCCTGTGTGGGGTTTCTCCCAGTAGCTGCTGGAAATGGATATGGCGAGGGTCAGAGAGGAGCCACCTGACCCCACAACACCTCCTGTCCCTGCCCTGATGGATGGAGGGACACCAAGGGCAGGACCCCGAGGTCTCTTCAGCCTCCCCTTCCCAGGCCTGGAGCACACGGATGTCATGGAGATTCCAGGCGTTTGTGTGGCTTGGCAGAGGCACGGGGACAAGGGCGAAGGCTTTAAAATTAAACAGGGTAGATTTAGATATAGATTAGATTTTAGGTGGGAGTTCTTCCCTGTGAGGGTGGGCAGGCCCTGGCAAAGGGTGCCCAGAGAATCTCTGGCTGCCTCTGGATCCCTGGAAATGTCCAAGGCCAGGTTGGACAGGGCTTGGAGCAACTTGGGGCAGTGGGAGGTGTCCCTGCCCATGGCAGTGGGGTGGAATGAGATGGCCTTTAAGGTTCCTTCCAACACAAACCATTCCAGGATTCTGTGATTAAATTAGGGGGGAAGATGCACGTTGGTTTCAAACAAGATCATTTGCAGGGAGTGTGCATCTAAGGGATCCATGAATTCATGCCTGTGTCCCTCAGAAACCTCAATCCTTGAGCTCTGAGGCAGCTGAGATCCCCCTGGGGCCCCCATCCCATCCTTCTGGAGCTGCCCACACTCCAGGATGTCCCCCCACTGCTGGATGAGATGGAGCAGGAGTTTCCCAGAGGGTCTGCAAGGGGTGACAGGGGTTCACTCTCCCACCCTCTTCCCACATGCCCACAGTGAGTCTGTGGCCACCAAGCCCAGGGTTGCCCCCTCCAGCCCACACCGAGCTCATCCCCCTGAGCCCCCTCTGTCCCAGCTCTCCCCGGGATCCCAAGCAGGGCAGAGTTGGAGCTGGGGGAAGCTGGAGCACAGATTTCCCAACGTCCCCCAGCTGGGAGGGTTCAGCAGCTGAGAACCTTTCTCAGGATCAGAGGAGGCTGAGGAGAGGGGGGCCGGGAGCCCAGACCCTTCCCACGCTCCCCAGCGAGGCCGCCCGGGCACCGTGGAGCCACCTCATCCCCACGTCCCCGTGTGCCCATGTCCCCAGCTCGGGTTTCCAGAACCCCCAGGCACCTCCTGCCCCAGGTGCCCCTCGCCCGGAGCGGGGACACCCGAGCAAACAACCCTGGCTGAGCCCCCTGTTATTTAGGCAGGATTAGGCAAAAATTTGTGTGCACTTTTGAACTGTTTTCACAAGCGTTGCCTCTCACTCCCACGCAGGAAGCAGAAGAGGAGCCGGCCTGTTCCAATTAGGGCTCCTCAGACCCAAAGGGCAGCGAGATTCGAGGGGGGGAAAGGGAAAGTGGGACAGAAAGCTGGAAAAATGGGATCAGAAGGAAATGTGGATGGGGAGCAGGGATAAGCACAGCAAGGGGTGTTAGCTGGGGTGGATGGGATGGGATGGGATGGGATGGGATGGGATGGNGGGATGGGAGCAGACAGGGGGAGATTTGGGTCCCCTTCCTGTAGCAACATGGCAGAGACCGGCCCTGCTTCCCTCTGCAAGGATGGCACAAAAGGTGCAGACATTTGCTATTTTAATTTAAAATAAATATATTTCTTAAGGAAAAAAAAAAAAGAAAGAAGAAAAATAAGTCTTTTTTTTCCTCCTTCAAGCAGTGAAAAATAAATACTGTGAGATGAAAGCTGGGCTTCAAGAGAAAAACAAGAGAGGAAACCGAAAGCCCACAGTGCTTAGCAGTGCAGAAAGCCCAACAAAGCTGGCTTTTTTTCCGTCCCTCAGCAGTTTTCTTAGGGAGGTGTGGTGTGCCATGGGGGCCAGCTCTTCCCCTAAAAAACGGGCCTGAACACTGCCCTCCCTAAATGCAGATAAAAGCGTTTTGTCCCAGGTTTGGGCTCTCAGCACTTGGAGCACCAGAGGGGAAGGTTCAGCTGCGGGTGAGGTGTTGGGATGCTCTGCCCAACCTCGGGTTTTGGGGTTCAGCCCTGCGTTCCATGGACACCCTGGCTTGGCAGGTGCTTGGCAGAGACGTGTCCATGAGGGAAACTGGACACAGAGCAGCCACCAAGTGAGGGAGGGCTGGGGCTGGCTCTGGGGATCTGTCAGCTGTGAGGGACCAGGCCCAGGGAAAGAATTCTGCAGCCACCATCAGTCACAGCCTGCCCTGCTCAGCTCCTTCTTCTCCCTCCCTCTCCCTGCTTTGTTACGTGGGTGTTGGATGGCAATCTTGGGAAAGCAGAATCCTCGAGAGTCACAGGAGCTCACAGGGGAGCAGCCTGGTGGGCAGCTCGTTCTGTCCTTGGCTTTTGTGGGAGAGGAGAGGGAATGAAGTGCTAGAGAAAGGCCAGGGCTGAAGCTGAGCTAAACCACAGCCCCTGAGTCAATGCTCACTGCAATTGTGGGAAAGCTCCCCCAGCTCAGCAGGGCCAGGGCCCACAGCTCCTCTTCCTTCAGCAGCTCTGGGCCTTCCCTCGGCTGGGGATTCACCCCATCCTCCCCATTTCAGCTGCTGGAAGGAGCACAGGTGGATAAAGCAAACCCTGGGGAGATTCAGCCACCTCTGAGGCTGGGAAAGGTGGCCATGGTTTAACAGCACTCATTGGAACCATCAAAGAGGTCAGAAACAAGACTGGTCATCAATAAAATTCCACCAGTGTTGCCCAGAGAAGCTGTGGCTGCCCCAGCCCTGGAAGAGTCCAAGACCAGGCTGGACAGGGCTCGGAGCAGCCTGGGAGGGTAAAGGTGCCTGTGAATGAGATAAGCTTTAAGTTCCCTCCCGACCCAGCCCACCTGAGGGTTCTAGGATGAGATGCTACAAGGCTGGAGTGGTTCAGCTCCAGCAGCACCATCAGCCCTGCATGAGGCGCTCCCACTCTTGAATCAGCTCTAAATGGCCCTTGCAGTCCCTTTAGATTTGGCAGCATCACAGCCTAAAACTTCCACCAGCCTTTTCCAAGCCCGCTGGCCTGAGGGCAGAGTCCAGGTTTATTAAACCCCAGTGGAGGCTCCAGGCTGGAGACAGCCAGGCCAGGAGGCTGCAGCCAGCGAGGAGCAACCTCCACCTGCACAAACCCGTCCTGCTCAGGAGGCAAAGCCTCTTCTTGCAGCCATCGGGCCCTTAGAGCCCTTCCCTCCCTCTTTCCCATGGAATATCCCAGGAGCAGCGTCCCCTCTGGAGCCAGGATTAGCACCTCACCTCCAGGCTGGGATCGCCCTCAGCAGGGCTGGGAGGACCCTCCCAGGCTGGGGCAGACCTGTGAGCCAGCTTCCCCCGGATAATCGCCCTAATCCCTGCTAACCGCGCCTCTAAAGAGCTCTAATCCCCGGGCACGGGCACACACGTGCTGCCGGAGCCTGGAAAAGCCTGTAATGGACACCCAGCCCGGCTGGAAGCCGCTCAAGTGTAACCAGCCAGCCCAGGTCATGCCCGTGGCACTGCCCCACCTCCGGGAGATGCTCCTTTCAACCAAACCCCGCTCCTCACACCCCACAGAGCTCGGATTGCTCAACAACAATGGGGAAAAAAGGGAAAAACCCCTGCCAAGCCCCAGCACGGAGCAAACAAGCACAGATACTCCCATGCTGCTGGCACAGAGCCCGAGGTGTGCACGGGGCTCACGCCTGTCACCAGAGGCTGCTTGAAGTTCCTCACTCCCCGGGCTGGGCCGGGAGCCCTCAGTCCCAGCCGTGCCCCTGGAGGCTTCCAGGGCTGCAGGAGCCCAGCCTGAGCCCTTCCAGAGCAATCCCACGCTGGGCTCCAGCACTTAGGGAGGACACGCTGCTCAGGTCATGCACACCCACTGTCCCTGAGAGCTCACATTCCCTTCCAGCCAGGTTAAACCCAGGAATTCTGCTGTTCTTGCCTCAAGTCCCTGGCTGAGGGACTTGATGGGCTGATGCCCATTTCTGGCATCTTGGGGAAAGAAGGGATGGAACTGGAGGGTTTGTCCCAAGAGAAGAATTAACCCATCCCATAACCCTGAAATGGATTTTTCCTGGATTGCAGAAGCACCCATGGGATGCTCTCAAGGTATTCCCCAGGCAGTTCAGATGGAACATTTCTCCATGCATCCAAACCTCAGACTCTGCTGCAGATATTCACCTCCCTCTCCTTCATCATTATGCGGGAATAGGGACAGACACAAAGGGGATTCAGCTCCAACACCTCCAGTTGCTGGTGCTGGCTGGAGCTGTCAAACCATGCACCAGAGTCTCCCAGCAAGGGAGAGCAGGGATGTAGCAAGGCTAGGTTGAGGATAATTGGCAGAACATTGTGTGGGGAAGATGCTGTCAGGATGGGAAGTGTGAAAAGGGAAGGCTGAGATCTCTTGGCAGGGCTGTCCCCTCGCAGCAGGAGAAGGGCCAAGGAACCTTCACTCAAGCTGAGCTCTTTCATCACTCACAAAGGATCCCAACCCTCCAAGCTGGCTCAAACACTCCTGAAGAACAAACTGTGCCAAAACACTTTGTGAGCAGCCACGCATGACCTCACAGCTCGGGATGTTTTCATCCCACAGTCCCGATGATCCATGTGCAATGACTCCATGCCCTGGATAAAACCCCATCATTAGTGCAGCCCATCACCAGGACACGAGACGTTTCTGAGGCAGATGGACTCCAGAGCTGTCCCTACTGCTGGGAAATCACTGGTCCTCACAGAAGCCTCAATTATCCTTGCCTTGGGAAGGGATTAGACACGGGGATGCTCAACCAAACACCTCCAATCTGTCTGTCCCGAGGAATTCCCCAACCTTCCCTTGATTTCCCTGCACAGACTGATCCCTCTGTGTCCAGGCCCCAGCCCCTGCCCCCAGGCCAAGCCGAGGCTGAGTCACGGCAGACACGAGGGCAGCACATGGCAGGACAGTGGCAGTGTCCTGGGGCTGGGATGATGTTCGACCCCCCAGATATGTCCGTCCACATCAAAGCCTCTGCTCCGCTCACCAGCTCCCATTCATGCTCCCGGAATGTTTGTGAGAGCTGGACCTGCTGTGGAGACGCGGTGGTGTGTCCATGCCCTATGAGGGAAGGTCCCTAGGGATGTTCCTACGGCTTCCTGAAGCCCAGAACATCCCCATAGGATGCTGCCAGCACCAAGGCGGCGATGCGGGCGGATCAGAGAGTGACGAGGGAGGGAGGGAGGCTCGGCAGCTCCGGTCACCTCCGCTCGCTGCCCCGGGCGCCGGGCGAGCCCTGCACCGCTCGGCAGCTGCAGATTCCTGCCTGTGCCACCCCCTCCTTCCCGGCCACCCCTTCCCCGCAGGGCAATGCCAGCCAGACAGCCGAGGTTGCTCAATGGCAGCTGCAAGCCGCGGCTCATCGTGTCCCCGGCTGGCAGAGGGATCGCGGTGCCGTGCCCGCAGACAGCCCTCGCTCCCATCCGGCCTTGGACACCTTCCCTTCCTTCCACACTTCTGGGAGCGCTTCGGCTCTGCCCAGGAAGCACGGGCAGCACTCCCTGAGTGTGTGCAGAGCAAAAGGAGGAGGAGGAGGAGCCCAAGAGCTTCTCCCTGTCCTCACCTGTGACCACCAGCTCCCCATGTCCTCCCCTCACCCAGGGAAGTCACTGCACACCAGGACTCCAGGGCTGCCCTCCCTTATCAGCCCGAGCTGTCCCGGTGCCAGTTGCAGTTTCCAGAGGCGTAGAGGCAAGATTAGGATATTTAGCTTTGAAATCAAACAAATAATTGCACAGACTTTCTGCAAACAGATCAGGGTTTGGAGGTCAGAGAGCAGCTGGAAAATCTCAGCACTGTTTTCTCTGCCTAAATAATATTAGACCAAGGATAATCAATCATTTTAATCAACAAAATTATTTATAACTCTTTAGAGCAAACAGTCAACTCCACTGGCAGCTACCAAAAGATGGCAGGTAACGATCCACATGCCTCCAATTCCCCTGGGTGGTTATGGATTGACTCCCTTTGCATCTCTAGATTTACTGCCCTGAAGATTTGCCCTCAGAAGTGCCTTGACCCTCTCTGGGTGTCCCTGGCCAGGGCTCACAAGCACACGCACAAACACACACTCAAACACACACAAATACACCCAGCAGCCCACAGCAGCTGAACCCCCACCCAGGGCAGCTCACAGCAGTTACTGCACGCTCCAAGCACCTTCCCAAGCAGCATCTCCAGGGACGGAGGGGAGGGAGAACCTGCTGGACAGGACAGGGAAAAGGTGCTCCTTCTGCTCTGCCACCTGAGCCAGCCCCACCTCCTTGGCTCTCCTCGGGGCTGTGGCTCTGCTGATGCCACCACCTGGCACCTCCACGGGCACCACTCATGTCCCACACACTGCACATCCCCACCAGCCCCGGGACAGGCTCTGCACAGCAGCAGATGATCCCAGCAGTGACAACAGCACAGGAGCCTTTTCCTGGCTGGGCTGGAAGCCCAAGGGATTCCTGAGAGGAAAACAAGAGTCAGCTTCCCATCTGGGACCAGGAGGGAACCAGAGACAAGGCCATCCCTGCATGCTCCTGCCAGTCCTACACTATTTCACTTCCCTGTCTCCTGTCCTAGCTCAGCTCCCCCAGTGATGGAGGCCAGGAAGGGCTTGGGAAAAACCTGGGAACCAAAGCTCTGCAGCCCACGCCAGCCTCAGGAACAGTGGTGCCAAAGTAATTTCATTTCACAACTTCCCAGGAACAATTCTCCTGGTTTTAATAATTTTTAAGCAGACAAGAAAACCAACAAAAGGGATTTTCCAGGAGAGCCCAAAGATTAATCATCTCCATCCCAGGCTGAGCACAGGGCTCTTGGGCTTTGCCCAGGTGTGTTACACCATGTAACATCCAGGTTTCCAGAATCCTCAGGCATAGGAGTGAGGGTTTTCGCAATCAACCCCAAAAAGTTCTTCTTTTCCAGCTCCTACTTCTAGGAAACTTCCCACCAGGGAAGGGACCAGTGCAGAGATTGGGCCAGACCAAGCCCTGGGAAGATGAAGGTGGGAGTGAGCTGGGAAAGGCGGCCAAAGATGAGCTGGGCTGCCCCATCAGCCTCAGTCATCCATCCCAGAGCCAAGCGTTGTCCAGGATGGGATTATGTCACCTCCCGGCCTCTGCTGGGAAGAGCGAAGGGCAGGCAGGGATAAATCCAAGTGGCTGGAGGTGCTCGGATCTGCCCAGAGGAAGCCTGAGCTTGGAAACCTCCACAAGGGCTGGGGGAAAGAGGCTGAGACACTCCCAGGCCTTGCATCCACCCCGCGAAGCATCCGGAAGCTATTAAGGAATTACAGGCTCCCTGGCCCCGAGCCCTCCCGGCAGAAGTGCCTGGGATCAGATGGTGAAAGGGCTGATTGAATTCGGCTGCTCGCGCCAAGAGGCTCTTTAGGAGACACTCAATGGAGGAGGGGGTGGAGGGGGCGGCATTTGGGACTCGGGAGCTGGGAGCCCATGCCAGGAACTCCAGGAATCCTCCATCAAGCCTAACGAGGCTGAAGGAGCCTTGGCAGTGACTTGGATGTGTGGTTTGAGGGGTATGAGTTTCCTTTGGGAGCTTGGCCCAGGGCTCCTGGTGCTCCAGGAGTGACTCCTCAGTGATCCAAGGCTGGTTCCTCTCCCTTCATCTCCAACGGCACCGTGCATTGGACCAGCTCCCTTCTGGGGACCTGGGATGGCCCCAGGAGCTGTGATCCCAAGCCTTAATCCCAGCTGAGGAGGAGGCACAGGAACTGTCAGCCCTACAGCCCTGCCCATGGCCGGGGCTTTCCTCCCAGAAAAAAGCCAGTTTGTAAAGATCCTTAATTCCCAACTTGGTGTAATTTCACTCCATTCCCAGCACCCATGGGGAGGCACTGGATATGGGAGCAGACCTCCCAAACAGCCCTCAGAGAGGGATGGAACTCCAGTTACTATGGATGGGGAAGAGGTGGGGAAAAAAGATCAGGATGAGAGAAATGTAGGATGAAAATGAGCCAACAGGAGGGGGGGAAAAACGAAGGATAAATGTGCTTCCAAAGTCATCTTTGGTGCCAGCCCTCCCGGAGGTGATGCCAGTGCCTGGGCAAAAACTGGGCAAAAAATGGAGGAACCAAAATTGCCTGGGGATGAAGGAAGGGCTTAAACCCTCCCTGGAAAGTGGAGGGGAAGAAAAGGAGGAACGCCCCAAAACCCAACAAAGCCCCAGGGCTCCCTGCCCTGGCCAGCCAGCTCCAGCTCCCCATTCCATGTGCCCCGGGGGGACAGGCATCGGTACCGAGGCCCCCGTGCCATCTT
The DNA here is from genome assembly GCA_013396995.1 of Dicaeum eximium. Lineage (NCBI taxonomy): Eukaryota > Metazoa > Chordata > Aves > Passeriformes > Dicaeidae > Dicaeum > Dicaeum eximium. The sequence goes on from VWZP01000625.1 coordinate 637,142, forward strand.
CTATCTCCGAATCCATCCCTGTTTTTCCAAGGGAGAAAGCTCCAGTGAGTCCCCCCGGGATCCTTGGCCGGCTGCCCGAGGTTGGGAAATCGAGAGCCTGGTCAGGCTCTGCCAGAGGGGCCGGCACGGAGCGCTCCGTGACCGTCAGGGGATCTTTGCGGAGCAATCTTTTCCGAGACAAGTCATGAGATTATTTCTTGCCTGGAATTTGCTCCCGCAGCTCCCATCGGCCCCGGACTGCTGAGTCAAGAGACCGCCGGGGCTGTGCCCTCCAGATGAGTAAATAAATTGCCATGGGGAGTGCGGGGGGCCGGGGGGGCTGGCGCCCGGCGGGGCGCGGGATGGGGCAGGGAGGGGACCCGATGACTCGCGAGCCTTGGGCTGGGGATGGATCCCGGCTTGGCAGCCGCGCACGGAGTTAGTCACCAGATTAGCGAGCAGTTACACACGCGGCTTAAAGGCACATCATCCTCCCCTTCCCTTTTCTCCGGGGTTTTATCTCCCTTTTTCTTTCTTCTTTGATTTTAAAATTTTCTTTCAGCCGAACTTTGGCTCTCGGTGAGTGCCTGGGATGGGCAGTCAGGCAGCCACGAAAGGCAGAAGCCCTTGAAGACGCCGAATGGGGGAAAAGGCTCCAGCCCGGGGGTGCCCCAGCTCGGGACAGCCCCTCCCGATCCTTCCCTGCCCACCCCGCTGTGCCGCCCCGCCGCGCACTCGGGTCACTCTATAGGATCCATATGGCCCCGGCTGCTCCGGGCTCGGCAGCTTGGAAGCGAGAACGGTGCGAGTCATCCCGCTCGAAGGCAAACAGGCGCAGGGCCGGGGCCTTTCATGTTCCGCCCTTTGGAGCCAAATTCAAATCTGGAGCCGCTTAAAGGGATGGAAAGAGCCCCAGCGAGGAGCGGCCCCGCCGGGCCGCGGCTACCGGGACAGCTCCGATCCCAAACCCCGCTGCTGCCGCTGGAAAGGGAAACTTGCCCAGCCTTCCCAGAACCCGGCACAGCCTCGGACACCGAGCCCAAACTTCCTGGCAACCCTTCACAAGCAGGGGCTTGAGAAATGCCAGGGCCTCGGGGCACCGCGATGCCGCTCCCAACCTGCTGGGCTCCTCTGCTGCCTGGGGCTGATGCCAGGGATTGAGCAAAGGAGCTTTTCCTCATTTCCAGCTGCAGACCAAGAGGAATTGCGTTTACTGACCTCATGGAGCAGTTTGAGGATGGAGCAGTTGGGTAACGTGCCTCGAGCACTTGAAAAGAGAAAGCTCTTGGCATTGCATTTTCAAACCGCTTCTAACAATAACGGGTAAAAAAAGAAGGAAACAAAAAAGACCCAAATTTCACGTGTCCCACTCCATCTTTTTTTAATTTTCCAGTGGAAAAAGCCAGGACTACTCAGCTTTTGCAAGTTGTTTCTACAGAGGGTTCAGGTTTCGGTAAACAATTGCTCAAAACTAAAAGGTAAGAAAACAAAAATCCCCTTTGCTGCTTCTAGAGCAGTGACCAAAATTCAGTGGCTTTGCACGAACGCATGCAGGCACCTCTGAAAAAAAACTTCCACGTGGGCCAAAAAGCCACAGTTTGATTACTGTGATAAAAAGTGCTGACAACGAGGGGTAAACAACAGAAAAGAACCCCCAAAGCACTGCCCAGTGTCCAGCTTCAGCTTTTGGGGTCTGCTGGTGGCAGTGGCAGCTTCACTGAGTCAGCAGGGTTATCCTGCAAGGCCATCCCAGGAGAGGCAGCATCCCAGTGGGAATCGCAGCAAGCCCCATCCTGCTGTGCCACACTTGGTTCCCGAGGGATGCTGAGCCTGCCCCAGACACCCAGAGCCCCCAAACTGGGAATTCCCAGAGGCAGATGGGTCCGGGCCTGCCTGGTGCTGTGGAGGAGCCAGGGAGGAGCTGGGCAGTGGAACAGACCATGGAGAACAGGAATCCTGCAAGCAGAGGGAGACCTGGAGCACCCAGCTGAGGATGCTCCCACCTCCCTGATGTGGCGGAATGGGAGTGCTGTGCCTCAGTTTCCCTAAAAACAAGGTCTCATCAAACCTTTTCTCAACATCTTTTGGGGTCAAAGGCCCCAGAGTTTTAGAAAAAAGCTTCTAAAGAAAAGCCCAGTCCCTGGGCTGGCTTCTCCTGCACTCCCCACCAGCCATGTGAAGAATGCCTTGGAATCACGTCAAGTATTTGAGATGAGATGGGGGGAGAGGGGGCACGGCGAGGGGAGAGGGGGAGCTTTTGACTCCATGTCTGGCTTCTTTCATCAATCCCACATTCCTGCTCATGCCATCACCCTCCGGGAAAGTGCGACAACCTACAGAATCCATGTGGAGCCAATTTAGAATCCCCTCCGTGTAAGAAAACGCATTTTGTTCATTAACAAGCTCTGGATGCTCAGCTGGGGTGAGGAGGCAGCCTGCAGCCCCACAGCCATCCCAGAACATGGGATCCAGTGGGGAGATATCCTACACACAGCTACAGCCCAGAGGAGAGCAGTGCTCCCTGCATACCCTCCCAGGACATTTGTTCCAGCCCAAATAACCCCAGGGTTCCTTCACCAGCCACCTGAGCTGGAAGTCTCTGCCCCTTCTGGCTTTATAGGAAAGGTTTAAACATGAGGGGAAAAGCTGGAAAGCAGGGAAGCGCTGGAGCAGGTTTTGCTGTTGTACCCAGCAGCAACTGGGAGATAAGTGAATGGGAATTACAGCCCCAGAGCCCACTTCAGACCCAGACAGAGCCCTGTGACTTTGCACATCCCAATCCACAACCTGAGCTGTCACAATGACTCCAATCCTCATTCCCAGAGCAGAGGGAGCCACAGAAATGAGGGGATTTTCCTCTCTGGGAATGCAAGCTGCTGTTTCTCGGTGCATTTGTGATATTTTTCTGGCAGGTTATATTTATCCACAAGCTCCAGGAACCAGATGTGGGACCGAGGGGCTGTGCTGCATCAGCTTCCTGCTTTCCTGCAAACACCAGGTCCACCTGCCCGGCACAGAGTGGGACACAGCCTGGAGAGCCAGGAAACTGTGCAAGGTCAGCACAGCCAGAGGAGGGGACAGGGAAAAACGTCTCCTGCCTGGTCCTGCACAGGCAGCATTGCTGCCATGAGTTGATGATGTTCATGGGACAGAGGACTAAATCAGGTCTTGGATTTTTGGCAGTTGACTGACAAAAACCCCCCAAAACCTCAACATGAAAATGCAGAGTTTCAGTTCAAAAAGAGATGGTAGTGAGAGAGCAGAGTTTGACCCATCCAGGGCTACTCTGAGCCAGCCACCCCTCTGGAGAAGGATGGAACACCTTGGAGCAGCTCTGAGTACAGCACTGAGGGCTCTGTCTCCACCTCAGCACAGCCCTGCAGGGCTTAGGCTCTGCAAGGCAACATCTGCAGCCTGTGAATGGCTCCAGAGCCAGGGGTGGCTGCACTGAGACACCATGGCTGAGCCTTCGCACCAAATCACAAACTGAAACCACCCTGGCAGTGTCCAAGGCCAGGCTGGACAGGGCCCTGAGCTACCTGGTCCAGTGTGAGGTGTCCCTGCCCATGGCAGGTGGTGGAACTGCATGAGCTTTAAGGTCCCTTCCAAACCATTCTGGGATTCAAGGATTTATTTCTTTTTTTGCCATCTCTGTGCACTTGGCCTCCAACTCTGTGTCCATCCCAGACTGTCCCTCCCCTCTTCCAGGAGATATTCAGGCACATAAAGCGACTGTAGATTTCCACATTTTCCCCATCATTGCCACGGAAGCCTGCAGGCACAAATCCCCAGACCTGGGAAAGCCGGGCTGGAGAGATGAGAGCAGCTCTGCAGGGCAGGGCAGCAGGAGCCATCCCAGCTTTCCAAGGGTCACCTTTGGAGGAGGAGATCTGGCACTCCAGGCCCATTATCTCCAGAGCCATCTCCCAGCTCTGCCTTGGGCAGCACTCAAGTGCTTTCCCCCCTCAAATTCCACTGCACCTGGGAAAAATGTAGGAGCTCGTAGGAGAATCAATAAATATTTATTGTTTAACCAGCAGTATTTTGACTGGAGATGTAAGCATGGCCCTGTGCCAGGGAAACAAGAGCCTTCTTGGCCAGCGCTGCAAACAAATTTTTGTCTGTATCTCGTTGGAAGATTATAAACTACACAATGAAAGGAAAAAAAAGAAACACAGGCAGCGAGCAGCTTAGTCACGGAAGAGGAACAAAAGAGCTGAGATGGATAACTGTGGCATGGGGTTACAAAAAAAGGGCTGCAGGCCTGACTTTTGGCTGTGAGACAGCTGTGCTGCTCAGATCAGCTGCACATTGTGCCACTGGCTCCTGCTGGGATCGGGCTTGGAGCTGCACCAGGAGGCACTGGAGAGACACTGGAATCCACCAGGAACTCCCAGCCAAAAAGCAAACTGGGGAGTCAGGGCTTGGCCTACAGAGGCACAACCTGGCACCTACAGAATACCCCAATTCCCACAGGGATCCCCAGTCACAGTGGGACGAATGAACAGTCGGGCCCTGGCTCCAGGGAAATTTTAGTGCTCAAATAAAGCAGATCATCCCCTCCTTGTGCATCTCCTCAGCGTCCTGGCACACTCCTATCCAGTACAGGTGCTCCTGTGCTCCACCAAGCAACATTTGTCAGCCTGGAGCGTCAGAGCTCCGTCCTTTGGATCAAGACAGCAGTGACACTTACTGTCCTAAATCATGCCATTTCCTCACCTTGTGCCATGCAAGCACCAGCTGACAGTGCAAAAAGACTCTCCTGCCTTATCTGGGACAGATTTACTTGGGTTTGTTCCCTTCTTCCCCAAAATCCCAGGGAATCCTGGTGCCACAACTGACAAGAGACATTTAGGGTGACAGCTCTGCCAGTGCACATCCCTGACATGTACTCAGAGAGTTTGGTCCTACTCACACCCACCTGAGGGTTTGATCTATGGGACAGCCTCTGCACCCTAAACCTGATCCAGCTGCCCCCTGCTCCTCACACAGCAGGACCCATTCCAGAGGAATGCAACTGTAGATTTCCACATTTTCCCATCATTGCCACGGAAGCCTGCAGTTCCACAGCAGCAAATCCAGAGCTGGCTCCCAGAGAAGCTGTGGCTGCCCCATCTCTGGATGTGTCCAAGGCCAGGGGGCTTGGAGCACCCTGGGGTAGTGGGAGGTCTCCCAGGTGGAATGATGAGGATTTAAGGATTTCAAGCCAAACCATTCTGGGATTCTGTGATAATCCTGTGGCAAAGCTCAGTGTGCCACAGTCCTGCTGGAGTCCCAGCCACTCGCTGCCTGCCTGCCTGTAATCTGCTCTGGATTTGGGAGCGCAGGAAGTCTTAGGATGTGTCAGCAGCTCGCTTTGGAGAGCTGGAGCGCAGCATTCCAGCGTGAGCCTGTGTTATCCCTGCATTCTGTAAGGCCCATCAAAGCATGGCACGCTATAATTACATGGCAAATTAGGGGCCACTTCATGTAACGACACTGTAATTACACACTTGGTGCGCGCTTTGGGGAGTTCGGGATGGAAACGTGAAAAGAACGGGGGTTTGCTCCTGTTCCCTGGAAATCTCCCGCCCTGTACCCAGGTTGAAAACCAGAGATGTGCTTTGGTGGATGTGCCCCTGAAGGACAGCTCCGTGAGCTGCCCTCTTTCCACCCCTTTTCAGAGCTTTGGTGTGAATCTGACACTAAATAAGCTGAAGCTGGTGGCAGCCAAGTGCAGCCAGTCCCCCCTCCTGGGAACCTCTCATTCCCGCATCCCGGCTGGATACCACAGTAATGGGCATTTTGTCAGCGCATACAGAGGTAATTGCTCTTCTTCAGCTGAGTTCTCACCTCCTCCGCAGGCAATCAGCACCGAAAATGCGAGAGCAGCCCCAAGCCTTCCATTTCTGAGCCTCAGCCTCGCTGCTGATCATTCCAGCCCACACAGAGCATCCCCAGCCGAGCTCAGCTCTCACCTTGGCTGCACTGCAGAGCAAAGCATTCCGAAAGATCCGGGTGCAATTCCCTGCATCCCTGGAAACACCAATCAGTGCTTTCCTTTCCTTTCCCCAGGCTCTGGCATCCCGTGTGTCCCCGGGAGGACAGGGGAGCGCTCTCCCAGCGCCACCGAGGCAGGGTGGGGGACAGAGAACATGCCAAGGCAGGGAGAGAAATGCTGGAGTTCTCTGCTGAGTTTTATCCCGCATGGAAAGAAAACGTGGCCATGCAGGAGCCAGCGCCTGTCAGCAGCAGGGAAACTGAGTCACACAACAGCTGACACAGCCGGAGAGCTCAGCCCTGCGAGGATAACGCAGGATAAAACCTGTCTTTTCGGATGAGAATAATGTCCCAAGTCCCGGAGCACTTTTACCCCGACCAGCTCAGCAAACTGACCCCCGTTGGTCAGGCTGATCCAGCTGTGACCCCGTTCCATGCACACCTGGGAGCGAGGGATGGCTGCAAACTTGTCCTCCCTACACAAGGTAGAGGACAGAATGAAGAATCCTCTCCTAAAACCTAAAGAAAGGGATTTTCTCTGTCCCTTGCCCGCGGCGAGGCTCTGTGGAGGACCTCTGCATTTGCCAGGCTCGCTTTAAATGCAAACTCCCTTATTTGTCTGCGCTGAAAGTGAAAGCAAAGCTTGACCTGGCTGTGGGAAGGGGGAGAAGCACGATTCAGGCAGGTCCTACATCCAAAAGCAGCGTGGAAGCTGTGTAGGAGCTTCCCCGTACCCTGCACCACCGCAGCAGGAGAACCAGAATCTCACAGAGGTTTGGGTTGGAAAGGAAAATCTTGCTTCAGCCCTAACTGATGTTGTCCCAAATCCTAAACAGAGGGAAAAGCTCTTGCCAGATAAAAGCACACCCCTGGGATGCCACCCACACACAGGCCAATGGAAACAACGTGTCCACGTCCCAGCTGTCCTCAGGGTACATGGGAAGAGCCAAAAAGTCCGGATTTCTGCATGTGCATAGAGCAAATCCTTTTTCCAGCAACAAATCCACCCCTGCTCCCAGAACACACCTCCAGGGAAAGGAGGCAAAAGGAGAGTTGGATGCAGGATGGGGAGTTTGACATCCCCGCTCCACCTGGGATGCCCAGGAACGACACCTGGGATTACAGCCCTGCTCTGGTACCTCGGGGGCGGCAAGTCTGCAGCTTCCTTAGCAAGAAATGGGCACTTGGGAGCCCCAGTTACACCCCACAGCTCCCAGTAAGGGCTGGGAAGCTGCTTTCCACCCTGCCCACAGCCAGCAAATGTAGCTTGGCAGAGCTGCAGGAAACAAAGTGATTTGCAGAGGGCAGCGTTCATCAGCCCGCAGTGAAGTTTTCCTTGGGGTTGAATTTTGCATGGTTTGGGGTTCTACTGTCTCAGAAAACGTCCCACCAAGCCACTGCACTGGTGGATCTGCCATGTGTGTACAACCCCAAGTGATGTTACCATCCTCTCCATCATATCCCCATGAAAATATCCAGGCACAAAGAATTGTGTCTTGAAGGAGAACCCATCCCCCTGGGGACCTGCTCATCTCACTCACGCATTCCTGCTGGTAATAGTGGGGGTGGAGGGGGTGGATTTGCCTTTGGAAGCTTTCTACAACTCCATATCCCTTCCAGGTTATTTTCAAGCCCTTTGGACACACCACCAATCTCCCCGGAGTTTTCCAGGCAGAGCAGTGGGGTGGAGCAGGGTTTGGTTTGGGGGGAGAGGGGACAGAGTTTCACGGGGCATCAGGCACCTGGCACATCAAACATCCTGCACAACTGAAATCCTCTGGCTGCAGGGACCCTCCCTGCCCAAGGTTAACCCCATGGATCACATCATGCACGGCTGCTTTGTGAAGGGACAAGGGGCTGGAGTCCTTCCCGGCCCACTTTGGAATTAAGGATGATGGGAACATTTGGTGGCAGAGTCAGGGCTGAAGGAGCCATCAGGGAGTAGATGAGTCCTCCAGGAGCAGAGAGAAGCGATGTTCTCTCCTCCCCTGGCTGGATCCCAGGAACACAACCCAGCAGCATCCACACTCCTGCCCTCACCATCAATCCCACCAAACCAGAAGGCTGCAGCGTTCTCTCAGAGTTGGAGGGGAAATGAGGTTAAGCCAGCTAATTGACAGCACTGACCTTTGTGGCTCCCAGCGAGCGCAGCCACCAGCACAGGAGTGGCTGCAGCTGAGGCCGGTGGGGGGGCAGCTCCTTTCTACCTCTTGGGTTTGTGTTTTTCAGCGCTCTTCCTGCCCAAGTTTAAACTTTGGGTCAGCTCTGAGAACTGTTTGCTAACATCAGCTGCAGAAGAGCTTTCAGGGACAGAAGAAAATGAACTTAAGGCAGGGTGAAGCTCTGAGTCCTCCCTTCAGGCACCAGGGAATTCCATTGCTCCAGACACCCAGAGCCTCTGTGAGAGCTCTCACCCACACCAGGAGAGTGCAAATTTAAACAGATGCTTTACCCTGGAGCGAAAAACAAACCCCACCCCACCCCGATGATCCAGGTATTTGTTCCTATCCCATTTTCCTCCCTTCCAAACAAACAGGCTGCCCTCAGGGGCTGAAGGGCAGGAATGAGTCTTCACCAAAGTTTTGGGAAATAGGCACAAACGGGTCCTCAGCTCCACTCCAGCCTCTCCTTTCAGCTGCGTAGGTGCATTCTTAGCATCCCTCGGGCATTTTGAAGCCTGGTGCTCCCCAGCCCACCCCTGGGAGCCAGACTCAGCCCTGCTGCCGGAGCAGGGAGCGCTGGCACCTTCTGACCAGCACAGGGTGCTCCCTGCGGCCGGGAGGGCGGGGGGAGGGATCCCGAGGGAGACACTCCTGCGCTGGACACTCGGTAGCCCGTGGATGGCTGATGCCCAGGCGGGTGCTGCCTTTGGAGCTCTCTGCAGCCCCGCTGATGCTGCACCAGCATCTACTGAAGTCTAAGTGCCAAGCCCTGTGCGGCTCCAGCACTCAGCTGTCATTTGATTTCCACATGCAGCCCAAAATGCCAATGCCTGCAGGAGCTGTGCCTCCTTTCTGGCTTTCCTAGAAACTTCCTAACTGGCAGAGAAATGTACAACTCGATCTTTGATTTTCTTTGCCGCACTGGTGCTGCACAAAATCCAGCAAACTTCTAGTTTGGCGCAGTGGGAATTGCAGCAGGGAGAGATGAAGCAAGAGGATGCGTTTAATGCAGAAAAAAGGGTTGTTTTCTGTTTTTTTTTCCCCTGCGGGCACTCCAAGCTCCATCCTCTACCTCGCCTGGGCAGGGCAGAGAGGAGTTGAGCGCCCGGGATCAGTGAGCAGCCAGACGCCAGCAGTGTGTGAACAGCAGCCCTCATTCTGGTCAGGGCTCGGCTCGGAGCAGTAACCACAGCCAGCAGCAGCTGAACTCACCCCACTACGACACACAAAAAACCCTTCTCGCCTCCCTTCAGTAACGTGTTGCTCTCTGCACCCTCCCTCCACCCATTTCTCCAGCTACAGAAGGGCTAAAAAAAATCAAAGCGGCGGGTTTTCCTGGATTAAACGTGCTAAATCCAGAGCACTTACCGCTGGAGTTGTGTTTCCCAAATACTACGAGCGCTTGGACCACACAAGACATTTCCAGCGAGGGATGGGGGGAACGCACATCCCAGCTAAAGATGGGAACGGGCGGGGAGCCCCGGGGAGCGCATCTCTCCCGCCTCCCCGCCGGACGGGCTTCCCTACATCCCGGCAAGGATGCCAGGAGCGTGAGAGAAAGAGGCTGGAGGGGCGGCGGGGTGGATTTGAAGAGAACGAGGGGGATGGAAAGTCATAAAAGCGCTCGGAAAGTCAATTCGCCTTCGGCAGCGGGCAGAGCCCGGGCGGCGCCGCTGCGCTGCGACTTGAGGCGCGCTCCGTGTTCCCTTCCAAAAGACACCCCCAAAAAACCCCACACCGGCCTCTCTGACCGTCCCCTCCCCAGCGGTCAAGCCTCTCTCCCCCGGCCAAACCTCTCCCGCCGCCGCCTTCGCAGGGAGAAGGGGACGGGGCTGCGCGGAGCGGGACAAGGAGGGGACACGGCGCTCACCGGGGGACGGGAAGAGCTCGATGTCCACCTTCTCCGTCTTGATGATGGTCAGATCCACCGCCGCCTTCATGGCTGGGGCAGCGCCGCGGGGGCGTCGCGCCGGGAGCGGGGGGCGGCGGCTGAGCCCCGCCGAGCGCGGAGCGGGGCGCCCGGGGCAGCGCTGCCTTCCTCCTCCCGCTGCTCTTCCTCCTTCTCCTCCTCCTCCTCCTGTTTCTTCTTCTCCTCCTCCTCCTTCCTTCCTTCCTTCCTTCCGCGCTCCCTCGCTCCGCTCCCGGCTGCGCTGCGCTCCCGGCTCCGCTTCGCCCGTCCCCGCCGCCGCCGCCCCGGCCGGGCTGAGCCGAGGGGAGGGCGCTGGGCCGGCCCCGAGCGGTGACAGCAGCGGGACCCGCCCCGCCCCGCCCCCGAGGCGGCCCCGGCG
>VWZP01000625.1:647555-828272 GCA_013396995.1 Dicaeum eximium
GAGGCGTCCCCGGCGCTGCGGGGAGCGGAGCCGGCGCTGCCGGGGGGAACGGGGGTCCGGGGGCGGAGGGGGAGCAGCGAATCCAGGGCGCCTCCGCCCCGACCTCTGCTCGCACCCCAAACACGGCGGGATAAGAGTCTGAGCATGCTGGCTGCAGGCAGTCCTGGCTGGAGCCGCTGCCCGAAACCGATGGCTCTTGAAACCAGGCCAGCTGTCTTCACCCTGCCTGTCTCGACATGAACCGCTGCCTTTCGCACTCACCCCTTCAGCTCCCATCGCCCCTTCATGCTCACATCATCTCCTCACATTTCCATCACCCCTCCACATTCCCAGCATCCTGCCTGGAGCAGCCTGATCCTCTCCCACCCACAAGTAGATCCAAAGTCAGGGGCACAGCCAGGGCAGAGCAGTGCACATTGCGCTGTGGTGCGTGACAGCCAGGGATGGTTGTTCCTGGCCTCTTTGGTAGAGATGGGAAGCCAAAGAGAGTTGGGAACTGACTGGATAAAAAGCATCTTGAAGATGCAAGATGAGTGTCACCCCAGCACGGCATGGAGTTAACAGAAGAATATCGGTTTTCACACGAAATCTGCTTGATTGTATTTAGGTAGCACAAACTTGAGACCACAAACGGCACAGCAGAAGGAGAGTATGACTCACAGATGTCAGCTTACCGGTAGGGAGAAAAAAGTAATTAGCAACCAGCTCTTGTGGTTCTGTCACTCCAAAAGTCTTTAACAGCTTCTGACTCTGGCACAGATCAGGCTGCTCTCATCGAAGACGGCTCAAGTGAACACAGGCCTGCAGGAGCAGCTACCCGGGGTCACGGTTACTGCCCAGCCCCTAGGATGGACCAGGGTCCCGCTTGCAAACACCCCTGAAAGCTCCCAAGGCCCTGAAAGATGAGCTACGGATGCAAACGCTGCAGCTCAGATTATTTCGCTTCTGCAGCGGGGCCTTTCTCAGCCACCACGGGCGTATTTATAGCAGGAGAGTTTGTGCAACTGAAAGAAGCTGCGAGGTTGCCAGGGCCAGATAAGGAGAGCCAGCTCTGGCTGCACACACAGCTTTGCCAAAGCAGGCAGATCGAGCAGCAGGAGGGCTGAAAGCTGGCAAAGCTGGACAGGGAGCTCCACCCCGAATTTCATCTTCCTCACCCAGTGACAACTTCTCACATTCCCAATTTTACAGGCAATCTTGTTTCCAATTTACCTGCAAGCTCAGTTCTGGACAACCTATTCCTGCAGCAGTGGAGTGGGACCAGCTATTTGTTGTGATGAAAAACCTCCCTCCACTGATTCCCAAGGGCTCAGGAGAACCTGAGCCATGCTCAGGCAGAGCGCAGGGCTGGAAACCTCAGCTGGTGGTTTGAAACACACCACAGGAATGAACCTGGAAATCCGAAGGTGGAAAAAGGATGGCTGCAAGGATTAAATGTGGTCCATCCCCGGGAGAGGATCATGTGCTTGCACCTGCCCTCAGTTTGGGTTTCTTTCTTCCCTGTACAGCAACAATTGAAGGAAGAAACTACAGAGAGGAGATTTAGCAGAACATTTCTAGCTGAAAATCAAAAGGGGGTTCAGGAGAAACAGCTGCCTTTCTGTCTGATCTCTGATCCCACCAGAGCAGGCTTGGACAGAGAAACCTGCTGCAGTTATCAGAGCCCCCAGTCCTTCCCTTCCTGCGCTCAGCTGGGCTGGGACCCCGCAGCAGGGAGAGGAGGGGGCTGCCCGGGGGTGCCGGTTTGTGCAGCTGCCTGCCGGAGCCATCAGAAAGCACCTGCGGTCCCAACCGTATGGAAATGACCCCCCCGGGTGGATCGTTTGCCCCGCTCGGAGCGCGGCTGAGCAAACCACAAGCCCCGGACCGAAACAGAGGAGGAGGCACGGCGAGGTCACTGGGACTCGCCCAAACACAGACTGGGACAGGCTGTTGGTGGCACAGAGCACAAGGCTCTCCTGGGCGAGAGGCCCTGGGCGGAGCTGCCACAGATGGAGATGCAGCAAGAGAGGAGGCAGCGGGTGCTCTGAGGTGTCTCTGCTTCAGCCTTGCTCCCCTGGACCGATGCTTTTGGCTCAGCTGCTCCTGCAGTGTTACAGTCTCGAGGACTGGCTGAACTCCAGGGCATCTGTACTGGACATCCTTCTCTTCTGGACTAGGACAGGGGATCTAATAAAGACCTTTCTCACAGCTTGTGTTTTTTATTAGGAGAGATCCACACGCTCCTGGCATGCCAGCTGAGCCCTGATCCCACAAAGCCGATGACACTGAGCCCAGTTTGGTGCAGGATGGCTACAGAGGAGCTCCGAGCTTTGCCTCACCCCCTTGTGCTTCTCCAAACCTGTGTTCTATTTTGCTGGTGCAATGCATGGCAACTCCTACACACAGGGAAACTGGTAATGCTTCCAAAAGTAACACCAGGGCAAAAATCCCCAAAGGAGGAGGAAGAGAACAGAGCGGCTGCGGACAGAGATTTCCTCCCAGGGCAGCTGAATCTCTCCTTCGAGCTCCATCCCAGCAGCCGCCTTAATTTGTGTTCACTTCAGAGCTGCAACATGAAAGCCCTGGCTCTGAGCTCCAGCTGAGCCGCTCAATGGCTCAGTGTTCGCAGAAGGCATGGAAGGAATCCATTGATTAGTTTCTTCAGCTGGGATGCGACCATTCCGAGTCCAAGACCTGCCAAACATGACTTCGCCTCAGCAACTGGTTCCTATTTGCTGCTCGCAGGCTTTAGGAAAATCTTTCCTCTTCCCCATCCAAGTCTCACCCTCGTTTTCCACTGTGTCGTTACCGAACGTTAATATCCATTCAGGCTGTGTCCGGGGAAGGAGGACGTGGGCTGGAGAATGGAGGGAGGATGCCCTACAGCCCAGAGATGGGTGATAACCATCTGCCCTCCCTCCGCAGTGCAGCCCCACTGTTTGCAACTGCTGAGAACAAAGAAAGGATGGGCAGTAATGCCCCATTGTTCCCAGGGCCGCTGACTAGCCTTGGGTTAACAGAACAAGAATAATTATTATTCATTCAGCACTGAGGAAAGGTGTTGGGAGAGCCGAGCATTTGCTGTATTTCCGAACGCAAGGACGGCTCTTCCCTGACCTCTCTCCTGGCTTGGATGGTTCTTTCACTTCTCCACAGCCAAATTCACTCCTGACCCAGCCCAGGGCAGCTGCTGGGTCTCCTTCAGTTGCCGTGGAGCTGGGCCAGTTTCTCCTTTCCCTCTCATTTGCCCATTCTCATTCCAGCAGGAATTAGGTGTAACTTCTGGTCTGGAGAGGGAGCTTTTCTGAGCACTGCTGCTACCAAAACATGGGGTGAAATACAACGTCCACGTAATAACGTGGAGCATCCACCCAGCTGTAATGGCCAGGAAATTAAGAACACCATATCCAATTAAAACTGCAGGGGGATATTTACGGCAGAACGTAATTAGCCGAATTGGAGCCTTCCCCAAAACTGCCATGGGATTTTTAATGACCGTGAGCAGTCAGGGATTGGGTTTGATGTTTTGTCAAGTAAACAATACCCAGAGGGCATGGGACAAAAATCAAGAGCAAAGGGAAAAGGAAAAAGAAAAAAATACTGTCCAGCAATTCCAGGGAGAAACGGAGACATGAAAGGATTTATCGTAACGGGGACATTGTTGGAAGGAGCAGCAGCCACCACTCCAAGAAAGGAAAGAGCAGGGAGGTGGCCCTGGGTGTGGAGGTGGCCCTGTGCAATGAGAGGAAAGAGCAGGCAGCCGCCACGGCCGTTCCCCTGGGAGATACTTTTCCTGGAATTTATAATGATACGAGAAATACTTTCAAGCGCCGTAATAGCTGGGAAGTATCGGAGTATTTTGGTAAGAGGAGGCTGGATCAGCCCTGCTGCCTCCAGCCCCCCGTTTTTGGCTCGGGCATGGAAGCAGAGCTCGTTAGTGGCACGTCCTGCGTGTGCCCCTGGGCGGGCTGCGGCAGCCGGGCCGCTCCCAGGTCCAGCGCAGGGGTCCCGGAGGTGGTGACCGTACCCTAGATGTGCCCCCTGGGGTCCCCTCACTGCGGGGCTGGAGGGACGGAAAGTCCCCCAGTCTGGGCGCTGTTCCTGCTGGGATCTCCAGCCCCGAGCCATCGCTGCCACAATGCTCTCCTGTGAGTGACTGTCCCCGGGCTCCGAGCCTCCGCGGCTCCTGCTCTCATTAAGTCCCGGCGGGGAGGGCTCACAAAAGCTGCTTTGTGGCCAGCGGGGGTCAGGGCTCGGCACACAGAGCCCGCGGGGCTGCGGGAGCCACAGCCCTGTCACACGCCGGGGGACCCCGAGCGAGCCTCACAGGCTGGCCGAGCATCTCCAAGAGCCTCCCGCTCCTGCCTTCCCAGAGGTGCTGATCCCGCACCCGAGGAGCTGCTCTGGGCTCCGGCAATGCCATCCTGATGGGAATTCCCTTGGCGAGAGTGCTGTCACTCACTCGTGTCCCTGCTGGAAGCAGTGGCTGGATGGAAAATCCTTGTAAGCTGCTTTGTAGCACTGTTTGCTCTCCAGACATCTTCCTGCTCCCCTCAGGTCACAGCACCGAGCTCTTGGTAAACACATCCTGAAGGGTTTTGCTGTTGAGCTCTTGATATTCTCAATTACACCGAGCACATGCAGCCAATAACATCAATTCCCACCTGCAGGACACCTCTCTCGCCTTTGCTCAGATCTCCAGGCTCGGATCTCTCTGGCCTCAGATCTCTCCTTCAGAGCACAAACAAAGCAGCCCGCTCAGGTTTAACCAGCACAGCTCTGCTTGTGGCACTCTTGGCATTCACCAGCCACTCCTTACTGAATGGATCCCTGGTAGTCCTTGAAATTCCCTTCCCTGAGATACATGGAGGGATTATTAAAGAGAGGCAAAGGAATTGTTGCTCATAAATGGTCTCCTGACAGCCAGACTGATCACTGACGCTTATCTGCCCTTTCCATTTTTCAAAGACCCATCACTACCAAAACACCACCCACTGCTTCACCAAACACCGAGGGACATCCACATTTCACTTTATCAAGGTCCAAGAGACACACAAGCACCTCCCAAGGGAGGTCAGTCCAGCTCCAAGCTCTGGTATGGAATCTACAGCCTGAGAAGTGGCAGCCACCAGGAAAATCCCATGCTCGCAGCCAGTTGGAAGGGATCAGCCCAGGAAAATAAACCACAGGACTGCAGTGACCCCCAGGTTAACACTGGGCCAGGACAGAGGGGTTCAAGTGATGGAAGTGTAATTCCTGCTCACTATTTCCATCTTTGTGCCTCCACCCCTTTTTTAAATGACACTTTCTCCCTTACAAGGAGCTGGGAATTCAGCAGTCCCAAAGGAAAAGCTCAGGGGCTGGGGACTGTGATGGGGTCTCTCCAGAGAGTGATTTGTGGGGAGAGCTCAGGACAGAGAACTGGGATTTCCATCCCTTCCTCCACAGGACCCTGAAAGGCACAACCAACCAAGAACCAGCAGCCAAGGTCCTCCCTCCATCCCAAACCACTGTCCTGCCAAGGCCGTGAGGTGATGGGTGCACACAGTCTAGAGAGATAATTCAGGAGTGGGCACGATTATCCCACGTACACTGTGCCCAGAGCACGGAAATTCCAGGATGAGACCCACAGCCCTGGAACTGCCCTCCCCAGAGAGGCTCTGCCAGCAAAGCCACCCCCAGCATCGCTCCTGGGACGAGGGATCCGCCTGCAAACGCGTCTCAAAGTGGAAAAACCCTCGCCCGGCGCTGGAAACCGCCTCTGCCCCAATTGTCCGCACTTGGCAACCTGGCCTGGCAGTGAATAAACGCCAGGGAAATATTCCTCCGTACACGTGTTTGGGTTTTTCGGGGTGGTTTTCTTGGCCGCCGCTCCTGGCTCTGCAACAATGCCCGGCTTGTTCGGCCTCGCGCTGCAGGCCAGGCTTGAATAGATCTGTCTAAAATTATAAGCGGGCAGCCCCTGGGCCCTGCGAGATCACAGAGCCCACGCTGGGGCTGAACAAAGCCCCCGCTATTTCCCAACAATTAGCCCGGCTAAAAGGACATCTATCTCCTGCCATCAGAGCCACCACGTGCCTCCCAGCCAGCCCATTGTGCAGCTAATTAAATAACACGCCTCTCTCCCCGGGAGCGTCTCCTGATTAGCTCGCCCAAGTCCTAAATCCTTGCGGGTGTGAATGGGAACAGACAGCTGCTGGGCAAGGAATTGCGGCTCCCGAGGGGACACGGTCACCCCGGGACAGCCACGGGCAGCAGCACCGCTGATTTCAGGGGTTCAAGGGACCTTAAACCTCATCCAGTGCCACCTCTGCCATGGGCAGGGACACCTTCCACTATCCCAGGTCGCTCCAAGCCCCATCCAGCCTGGACTTGGACACTGCCAGGGATGGGGCAGTGCAGCTTCTTTGTGCCAGGACCTCCTCACCCTCACAGGGATTAACTCCTTCCCAATATCCCATTAAACCCACTCTCTTCCAGTCTGAAGCCATTCCCTCATCCCATCTTCGGGAAACTGTTGAACAGAGATCCTGAGATCCAAGAGGGTTCAGCACACTCTGATTCCCTATCCACCCCCCAACTGCCTGCAGCAAAAGCCGTGAAAACAGATGATTTATTTATTATCTTTCATGCTTTGCTGGTGGCTGGGGGAAAAAATCAGATGCAAATATTTTTTCTAAATATGTTCCTGGCTGATATAGACCAGTTTGTTGTAGGGGTTTTTTTCCCTTTTCCCACACTTCTCATTGGGTTAAAGCAGTGGAAAGAAAATAAACAAGGAAAATGTTGTGTCATTCAACCAGAGCTAAAACTTTCTATTTTTGCACTTTTAATATGGGAAGGAATTGCAAAATGGAAAAAAAAAAAAAAAAAGACCCATTAAAAGTGATTTGTTAACAAGCTCTTTTCACCCAGTTAGTTCACCTCTTCGAGGAGGATTTTGTGGGAGGGGAAGGTCTTGGATGAGGATGAGGCCAAAGGGAAGCTGGGAAGCCAATTTATGTTCTGTGAGATTAAACAAAATAACCTCTAGGGCTTAGAGTTTCCTTCCAATCTGAAAAGGAGTTCTGGGAAGTGAAGAAAATCCACTCAGATGATGCATCAAACACCCCAGGTCTGCCTGAAATGTCCTGGGCCACCACAACCATCCCTGGGGGAGGTGGACATGGACCTTCTGAACACCCTACCTGCACCAGCTGGAGCCAAAAACCATGGGAAGACTTTCTCCCCATCCCAGCCCAGTTGCTCGGGCTGAGCTCCAGCACGACAGCCCAGAACCCTTAAATCACTCCAGATGTTCAGCACCTTTCCTCACACGCTCCCAAAACCCGGAAGAAATTCAGTTTCCTTCTGTCAAGGCCCCAATCAACAATAGTTGTAAATATCCCTTTTACCTTCTTTAAATCATCATTTCCCACCTCTGGCTATTTCAATCATCATTTTCACACTGGGAGAGCCTGGCTGGAGGACTTGGAAGGTGGGGCAGCAGATTAATGAGCTGATTTCCCATGGACCTGCAGCTCCAGGCTGGAAGCAGCTGGACCTGCTGCTGCAGACAGAGCTCCATCCACCCCAGGAAAACAGAAAATCCCCATTCCTCATCCCTTGTGGAGAGGAGGCAGCAGGAGGAAGGACACAGAGGAGGAGAAGGCAGATCTTGGTTTTGTTCTAATGGCAACCAAAGATGGCTCCTGTTTTCAAAACCCACACCGGGGAGCAGCTGCTGGTGGAGCTTGGGTGGGAAAAAGCTGGGAAGCTTTAGGAATGCATCAGGGAATTATTAATCAGTGTATGTGCACACCCATAGGGTTTCACTGGAAAAGCACAGAGATCAACTTGATGCACGCTGTTGTTGAAATCCTATTTGCCCTGCACTCAGAAAGTGCAAAGGTTTTACACCAAATTACCAGATTTTACAGGGATGCATCCACAGGGCCAGGAAAAACATCATTAAAAGATATGCCATGGCCCACACAAGGCCCAGAAGAGGCTACACAAGAGTCCAGCCCCAAACACAGTTTAACATAACCCAACAGCAACCTCCTCAGCCCTCTGGCTGCCTTCAAACCCCACAGTCAGGTCTGAGAGCTCCATTCATCCCAAACTCCCAAATAAAGGGCAGGAGCCAAGAAAAAGCTGCCTCCCCTCACTCAGCCAGTGCCCTCAATCCCAAAGCTCTGGGAATGGCTCCACAGCCACTTGATTAATAAGGGCCCAGGGGGGAAAACCGTTTATATAACCTCATCTTCTCTAAACTTCCTAAGTGCTTCAGAAAGTGGCTGTCCTGGAAACCTGAACTGGAAATGAAAAATATTATCCTGCCATTTATAAACATCCCTGGTGCTAATGAAGTGAGGAGCGGCAGCGACAGCCAGTGAGGGCGAGGTGCTCTTGGCAGGCATGAGAGAGCCCCAAAAACCCTGACTTCAGGTGGTTGTGGAGGGGAAAGTCCTCCCACCACGATCCAGGGCCACTGGAGCTGTGAGGCCCCGGGGCAGGGATTTGGGAAGAGAGATGGTTGTGGGAGTCTGGTTGTGCTAAACACAGGGGCTGGGAGCAAATGTAGGGGGAGAAGGGCAGGGTGGTCACAGCCAGGCAGGAGCAGGTGGGTGAAACCTCTCAAATCATTCCCTGAGCTCAGAGTGTGGCTGGGGCAAAGGAGCACATCCTGCTCCTGGAAAGCAGGGAGGGAATTTTGGAGCTTGCTGTGCTCCAGACTATGTGGGATGAACTGCCCAGGCCAGGCTGCTCGTGCAGGTCAGCAGAGCACGGCAGTTTACCCCGCTGTGCTCTGAGTAAACACAGAGCAGCCCAAATTTAGCTCCTGGCTTCAACCACTGCGCCTTGCAGCCCCTCAGCCACACATCCCAACCAGAGAGCCAGGACAGCAGAACACTCCAGCCCATTGCTCCATCTGCTTTCCCTGCTGGCATTTCCCACGGAGATTTGTTTTTGCATCAGCACCAGAAAACGCTGAGGTTTGGCTGGAAATATTTGGATTTGGTTTTGACAAAATATTGATGATTTCCGCCAACAATCTGTCAGTTTTGGCAGGAACATGGAGAAAAGTGAAAAAAAAAGAGAGGTTTTTTCTCAAGATATGGGGACTGAGCTGACACCCAGCCTGGGACCTGGCACAAAGAGAAGGCAAAGCAAAGCTACTGGGCTGCTTCATTATCCTGTCAGTCTGATTAGTGCAGAGCAAGGAAAACTGCTCCTACTTCCATGGAGTGGCTGTTTGCCTGGATGGAAACACAGCCAGAGCTGCCAGACACAGGAGGCCTCTGCTCTCCTGGGGTCAGGCAGGGGCTGGATGCAAAGCAGAGGAAGAGCAGGTCTGGTCACCTCTGAAGATGTCGCAGATACCCCAGGGTAGTTCGTGGTGAGGAGCTGGGCCAGGGCAGGAGGAGATGCCAGCTTTATTTCCATCACTGCCTTCCAGAATTAATCCTGTCTCTGGAGTCTGGAAAACTGGGTTGAAATCTCCTAAGCACAGACTCTTCTGCAAGATGCCTGGAACTGACCAAATTAGAATTTTTCCATGAACAGGCTCCCTTGGGGCATCTCTTCCTTTTTCCCTTTTCTACCTCAATGCTGACATCAGTTTGACCAAGCAAGAGCCTCCTGGCCAAACTTGAACATCAGATGTGGGGAGTGAATCACACAGACCTGGGAGAAAGGCATTCTTCACTCCTGAAAAAGAACTGCTGCTGAGTTAAGGAGAAGGAGTTTGGGCTGGATTTCCTTAGAAATCAAATCCTCTCTTTGGTCGAGCATTTTATTTTCTCCATTTTTCCTAAATACCAAACTCTGGCACAACCTGAGACTCTTTTCCCTTGTCCAGTCCCTTGTTACCCCTGAGAAAAGACCAACCCCCACTGGGCTCCACCCTCCTGACAGGATTTCTGGAGATCTCAGCTTTGCATCCCAACCTGCCCTTGCAGCATCACAGGGGAAGGAAAAACATCAAAAGAGAAGTCCTGTCTGACCCTTGGGGATCAGAGGTCTCCAAAGGCAGCTCCCAGGGCATGGAGAAGCTCCTTTCGTGAGCATAAAGCTGGAAATAAGCCCTTGTGCAAAGTCCACCCTCCATGCCAAGCTGTTCCCACACCTCACTGAAGCCACTTTGGGGACAGGCAAGCGAGTGTCCCACGGCTTTCCCCCAGAGAAAGCATCACCCCAACCCACGCAGGACCTCATTAGCCCTGCCTGCTTTCACAGAGGCCCGCCCCTCCCAGGACCAGCTGCACAGAGAGGAACCACGTTCCAACTCTGGTCAAGCAGCCAACAACTGACCCAGTGCAGCTTTTCCAAAGCCTATTGATCCCAAAGCCCATGGGGGAAGGTCCATCCGGAGGGCTGGGAAACTCCAGCACGTGCTGGGGAGACTGCAGGCAGCTCCAGGGCCGGCCACCCCAGCGGCCATGGATCACTTCAGACGTCTCCTTTTGTGTGTAATCTGAAGCACTTGCACAGCCCTGCTCTCCAGGGACCCTCAGCCACTCTCCTGACCTCACTGAATTAAGTATGGCAATAAAATGTGCACTGAATTAATCATCTGCCTCTCCAACATGAGAAACTGCTGTGCAGGGGCTCGCAGGAGCGGCTGCAGGGATTTAGGGATCTCGCTCCAATGGAAGGCAGTGGGGTTTAGATGCCTAAAGACTTTCTGGTAAGTGATATAGCCAAGGTCTTCCAAACCCCAGCTGTAAGTCTGGTCTCCTAGATATTACCTCTAAGAACCCTTCTCCCATAAAATGCCAGGCTGGATGGGACTTGGAGCAGCCTGGTCCAGTGGAAGGTATCCCTGACCAGGGAACAAGATGAGCTTTAAGGTCCCCCAGCCCAAACCATTCTGGGATTCTCTGTTTCCATGACCATGGGTGCTGGGAAGAGTCACCAGGACTGGGAGCTTGGGTGAATGAACCCCCCATGCTCTGGGAAGAGGAGATTGCACTGTGGGATCCTTGCAGTCCAACAGCTGATGCTGCAAAGCTGGGATGAAGAGGGATCTGGGAGAGCAGCAAGAGATCAGGGACCCTCTATTTCCCCCAGAGGCTCCAGGTAAGGTGAGAAACATCACAGGCACAAAGCAGGCTCTGGAAAACGAGGTGAAGAGAGCTCCTTTGGAAAGCTCAGCCCTGGCTCTGCTCGGATAAATGGAAACATTTCCATTCCCAATTGGCAGCAGAGGCAGCTCGGGCTGGTTTCTATCCCATTTTAGAGGGAGAGCAGAGAGATGCCATCCCTTACAGGGCTTTCCAGGAATATCCCTCCTAATGCTGTCCTTACTTCTCTAAGTCTAGCACTTCTTCCTGCTCTTCCTCTCTCCAGCCTGGACCCGCTCCCAGAGCTGTGCTGGGGCACAGGACAGTCCCATCCTCCCGGAAGGGTCTCTGTGTTGGAAATAACAATTAAAAGAACTGAAAGACCATCCTAATTGCCACCCACCCCCCCACCCCCAAACGTCTGACAGCAGTTTCTCAGGCTGAAGTGATGCAAATAGCTCAGATAAGGCTCAGATAAAGTATCTGTACTCTCGAGGGCTTATCTGTGCTGAGCACCAACTCCAAAAATCCTGAAATTTGTCCCGTGGGACTGTCTCCGGAGCCTGATTTCCATCTGAAGCCCCGAGCTCCAGAGGCTGCAGAAACAACTCCTGTTCAAATGCATTCTTGAGATAGCAGGGTGGGACCCGGCAGGTCTGCAGCTCCCCTACTGTGGCTATCAGGGATTTGCCTCCTGGTGGGAATGTTGCAAGAGCCGGGCTGATGGCTCAAGGAACCGGTGACGGCACCTTTCACCACCCCCGCTCACACTCCCAGGACTGAGGGAAAACCTTCTCTGCTGGGATGGAAAGATCACTTTCCCTTGGCTAGAGATTGTTCCGTGCTGGCTTTTGCTTTCAGGCCCTGCTCAGTGATTCCAGGCAGAGGGAAGGCCTGTGGGACAGCTCAGAGTGCTGGGAATTCCCTCAGGGACCGTGGCAGTGTGGGCACTGGGATAAGATTTGGAGTTCCTGGGGGCAATAGGGATCTGGGTGAAAATCTCTCCGGGTTCTGTGACAATCCCAGCCCAGCAGGATGCAAAGGAGTCAGCAATCTCTGGGATAAGGTCTGGTGGAACAGACCTGGTCCCAGCAATGGTCAGTCTCTAATATTCACTTATAACCATTCCAGCTCAGCAATCCAATCTTCCCAAAAACACACAGAGCTGCAAAAGGTGTGAGACCTGTGAGTGACACCCATTCCCAGTGCACAGCTTGGGATGGAAAAGGAGCTGAGAAGTCCAAAGTCAGACTCCCAAGAAGAATAATTGGGATCTCTTTGTAAGCTGGTACTAAGGCCCCTGGACTCTCACTTTTGCTAAGATCATTCCTTGTCCTGTGGGAGCACCAAGGGTCTCCCATCTCCTGACCAGGTCCCATATTTCATGTGCTCTATGGACACCGGAGTAAAAGAGAGCAAGGAGGATCCCTCCCTGGAGGCTTTGCGACCAAAGAATCCACAATCTAATCATTTACACACCTCATGCAAATCTGGCAAGGATGGGAAAATGGAGCTTTCTGAAAATGTTTCAAAGCTCTGCAGAAATTGCCCAAATCCCCCTGATCCAAGCAGAGAGAGATTTTCTCTCTGCAGAGGTTTGCAGCCGGCAGGCAGAGTTCTCAGGCAAGAATAATGATGAAATTCTATAGGATGGCTCATAAACCAGAGAAAAAAATTCATTTCCTACTAAAAATTCCCAACAGCTCATTCCCAAAGGGCAACAGGACTGCTGCAGAGTGCTGGCTCCCCTTCCACCCCACGTCTCACCCCAGCCAGAAAACTGGGATTGAGGGAAAACGTGTGGGCAGGTCTGGGCTCCCAGGGCTCTGCAGCACTGGCAGCACCAGGGTGAACCATGAGGTACCAAAACCAAGGGATTGAGGGAAAACCTGCAGGCAAGGTCCAGCTCACAGAGCCCCATGGCACTGGCAGCCCCAGGGCTAACCACAAGCCCCAAAATCCCAGGGACTGAGGGAAAACGAGTGGGCAGGGTCTAGCTCCTAGGACTGCTAGCACCAGAGTGAACCACAAGGGACCAAATCCCAGAGCTTGAGGGAAAACACTCCATGGATGGCACTGGCAGCCCCTGGGTTAACCATGAGGCACCAGATCCCAGGGATTGACAGAAAACGAGTGGGCAGAGCTGGGCTCCCAGCACTGGGAGCACCAGAGTGAACAACAAGACACCAAATCCCAGGGATTGAGGGAAAACACATGGCACTGGCAGCCCTAGGGTTAACCACAGAGGCGCCCTGTGAGGCAGCGATTTCTGCTTTATTTCAGCAGGGGAAGTGTGTCCCGGCCTGATTAGCCCAATGGTTTCCTCTTTTCCCATAACCTCCAGACCCCCATGGCCTAAGTGTTTACTTTCTGAAATAAAAAATCTGCCAGTGTTTTTCTTTTTGCGGGGCATGTGTATTTTGGGAGGATTCGGGGGGAGGGAAGTGGAGGGGGAGTTGAATGGGATGGAAGGCTGGCTCACACCTCCCTCCCCTCTCCCACCCCTCACCCCAGCTCCTTCCCAGCTGCAGCCTCAGAGCTGAGACTTCTGGCTTCGATGTGAGGAAGAGAGAGAGAGAAACACATTAATGAGAGAGTTCAGGCTCTTGCTCCAGCAGCCATAAACACAAGGAACATCTGGAGGGAGAGAGAGGTGCTCTGAGCTGCCAGGAGCTGAGAGGATTAGGCTGTTTGCAAGGTCCCAGATTCCCTGCTCCCCACAGCCCCTCTGCCTGCCCTGCTGTGCTCTCCTGGCATCCCATTGTCCATCCAGGGAGAAAACACAATCAGAGAATCCTAAAGGTTGGAGAAACCCTCTAAGATCATCCAGTCCAACCATTTCCCCAGCACTGCCAGGTCCACCACTAAACTGTGTGCCCCAGTGCCACATTTACACATTTTTTGAACATTTCCAGGGACAGGGATTCCACCACTTCTCTGGGAAGCCTGTTCCAAATATCTCTCCTCACTTCTGCTGCCCTCCCTGCTCCTCACCAGCCCAGCAAAGCCAAAGGGCTGCTACAAGGACTGGCCACAGGCAACCAAACCCTCTGGAGAGGGTGCTTTGCTGCCCAGTGTCCCCACAGGTCACAATTCTGAGGGGTTTTCTTGGGAAAGCTCAAACACAACACCCCCCTCGCCTAACCCCCCAGTTTTGCTTTGTGTGGCCTGTCTGAAGTGTTTGGTGGTGCAGGATGGTTTCCTCCTCTGGAAAATCAAACAGATACATCCAGCTCACCCCATCCCTATAGAAGGGTCAGTCCTGCTCCAAGGGCACCCCAAAACAAGACCTCTTCTGCAGGCAGCCTCAAGGCATCAGGGAAGCCTGGACAGGCTGTGGCTCAATTCCCTTCCTCCTGGACTCTACATCCCCTTGTCCCTTCCCCAAGGCACACTGGACCTCTCAGTGCTGCTGCTCATTTTTGCAGCTCCCAAACTTGAGTTTTGCCTCTTGCTGAGCTTCCACCGCCCTGTTATACCTGAGAATCCCAACAAATCTCCAGGCTTCTCCCAAAATCTACACACCAACACTCCAGCTTTCCCCCAGCCTCATCCCAGGGACCAACGCCCAGTTCCAAGCACAATCCCTCATCCCCAGCTGACTCCAGTTTGCAGCTCAAGTGGGAAAAGAGCTCTGAGTGCATTCTCTGCCAATGACCAAGGCATAGGGAGCTCCCTGGGGTTTTGTCTTGGACAGGCGACACAGGGAATTTTCCAGAGTCAGGCAGGAAACAAATGGAAAACTGAAAGCCTGGATTTTTGTCATTCTGTTGTCTCAGTGCAAATAATCCTCTCCAAGAGCTGAGCTGCAGCAGGTCCCAGCATCACTGAGTGTCACGGGAACACCTGTGTGTGCTTTCCTCGCCTGGGAAACAACAGGATCCACAGGAACCAGGCACTCCAGCTCCCACTGACCTGAGAGCAAAGCAGAGCTGCTCATCCTTCCCAGCAGATTCAAACACACCACAGGCATCCCACAGCCCTGCAATTCATTCCCAAGGCATAGAGGGATCTCCTCTCTCCACCAACAGACTGGGAAGTGCCCCTAACAGAGAAAACGATGTGTGTCCTTCAACAGCCCAGAGTGCCCCAGCACAGCAGCTGGGACTGGCCTTTAACTGGAGCCAATAGAATACCCAAAGGTCCACAAAGAAAAGAAACCCCCATTCCAGCCAGGCCCTAAACAGCTCCAGACCCAGAGAGGCTGTGTCACCTCAGTGGCCAGAGGGTGACAACAGAGCCCAGAACCCTCACTCAGCCCCTGGGCCTGGGAGAGCTGTGGATCAGGGAATGCTGCAGCAGGTTGGGAAAGGCAGGATTTTGTGCACGGCTTTCTCTGAGCCATGGAATGATTTCCCATCCAGTGCATCCCTCCTTGTGGGGGCTCACCTTGATTTTCCCCCATCCTGCTTCCCTTCACCTTCCTGCACATCTTCCTTTGCCTTCTCCTGGTTTGTTAAAGAGGGTGAGGAGTGCCTGGCTGGCCCAGGAAAGGTCTGGCTAGCCCAGGGATGATCCTGGCTGGCCCAGGGAAGGCCTGGCTGGCCCGGGGATGATCCTGGCTAGCCCAGGGAAGGCCTGGCTGGCCCAGAGAAGGCCTGGCTGTCCCGCAGGCAGGAGCAGCAGCTGTGCGTGCCCTGTGAGAAGGCGCCCATTCATCTCCGCGAGAGCGTGCGGGGGAGGCAGCGCAGCACAGGGGAGGGGGAAGTGTTGGAGGAGGCTGAGAAAAGGAAGGAGGCTGCAGTTAAAAATAGGATAAAAGGACATGAAGAAAAAAAAAAAACAGATTTAAAAAAAAAACTTTGCCCAAAAAATGCCTTGAAGCTGGANGGCTGGCCCAGGGAAGGCCTGGCTGGCCCAGGGAAGGCCTGGGTGGCCCGGGGATGATCCTGGCTGGCCCGGGGATGATCCTGGCTGGCCCGGGGAAGGCCTGGCTGGCCCAGGGATGATCCTGGCTGGCCCAGGGAAGGGCTCACCAGCCCAGTGATGATCCTGGCTGGCCCAAGGATGATTCTTATTGGCCCGGAGAAGGCCTGGCTGGCCCAGAGAAGGCCTGGCTGGCCCAGAGAAGGCCTGGCTGTCCCGCAGGCAGGAGCAGCAGCTGTGCGTGCCCTGTGAGAAGGCGCCCATTCATCTCCGCGAGAGCGTGCGGGGGAGGCAGCGCAGCACAGGGGAGGGGGAAGTGTTGGAGGAGGCTGAGAAAAGGAAGGAGGCTGCAGTTAAAAATAGGATAAAAGGACATGAAGAAAAAAAAAAAAACAGATTTAAAAAAAAAACTTTGCTCAGAAAATGCTCTGCAGCTGGAGAAGCCGTTGGGCTGAGCCTGGTCAGCTTTACCTTCCCCCCTTCTCCTCCTCCTCCCCAAGCCCCCTTCCTCTGAGCGTGGGCCTGGAAGACGGCCCAGAAACCGCTCACAGAAAATGTTTTCCTGCGGGGTTCTCCACCAGGAGAAGAGCAGGCAAAGAGGGGGACACGTGGGGAAAAGCAGGGAGGCTTGGCCACAGATGGGGGCAGCCCCGTGGGACCCCAGCCTGCGGCCCAGGCTGGGCTGAGAGCCGGGCGGGAAGGAGGATCACAGGGCCGGCAGGATGGGGGCACAGGGAGCATCCACCCCTGCTTGGTGTGGGGCAGAGCACACCCATGTGTTTCTCCAGCTGCAAGGGCTTGGCTCTCCTGGCAAACCAGCTCAACGCCAGGGCAGCCCAGGCTGCGAGGACTTGATACCCATGAAGCACCAGCTCTGCTTTTTGCTCTCCAAAAGATCCCTGGAATTGTTCAAGGCCAGCCTGGACATGGCTTAAAGCAACCTGCTCTGGTGGAAGGTGTCTTGGAATGAGATGATCCTTAGGGTTCCTTCCAACCCAAGCCATTCTGGGATTCTGTGATTCATTTCTCAGTGAAGCCAAGGCCACTGCCCCAAATGCTCCAGAAGTATCCAAAAGGCTGGGAATACCTTCAGTCCGAGGATGCTTATTCAGCGCAACAGCTGTAGAAACTTCTTCTGCTGGAGTCGGAGTCGTTCCATCCCTCACTTGCCATTAACAACAGTTTTATCTCCCCTATCAGTAAGGAAAACAAACCCACTCTGATTGGAAGGGACTGTTAAAGTGGCCTTGGCTCCTAAAGGCAGCACAGCCAGTACTGTGTCCATGCTGAAATTGTAATGGAATCACGGAATCCCAGAGTGGTTTGGGTGGGAAAGGACCTTAAAGATCATCTCATTCCAACTCTTGTACCACGGGCAGGATGCCACCGCCTAGACCAGGTTCTCAGAGCCCCACAATAATTTGATAATTCCACTAGCAATTCTTTTCTTCCATTCTAGTTTTACACCTAACCTTCTATAATCTAAGAAATATTCCCGGGGAGGAATATTAGGATCCTATTTCCTTATGAATTCACCATAAGGTGCTAAGTGTGACTTGCAGCATCCTTTCAGCAATGCTTTGGGCAGGCACAGGGCACCTGCAGTTGGGTGGCAGATGGAGCAGTCAAGGTGCCTTTACAGACCTGTCCAAGGAGCAGAGCTCCTGTCCTTGAGCAGCCAGCAGCTCCCCTCTGGATGGCCTTGTTCTGTCACCCTGAGCTGGGCCTTTCCCTCGCTGTGGTGATCCCTGGGCAGTGACATTCCCAACACGTGCGCCTGGTACAAGCTGACAAATAAAACTGACTCCAATCCATTTTCAAATGTTGGCCTTTCAAGCCAAAAAAGCTCCACCCCTTTTTGCTTTATCTATGAGCTAAGTCCACATCAGGCTTTCCTTTATCCATATCACAGAATAATCTTATCAGCTTCAAGCACAGTGTAAATAAACTTGCCCAAGCTTCAAAGGCAAAGCATCTTCCCTAAACGCAAGCAGCCCTCAAACTCTTAGAATGTTGTGGGTTTCTATTGCAGGAGGATATATTCACACTTGCATTTTCCTTGTTGACTTGTTTCTTTCACCAACATCAAGACCATGAAAACCAAAATAGCCTCTGGTGCAGCAGAAGAATAGATGACAAATGGTTTTCATGTGCAGCCGAGACACAAAGGAGAAATGAAAGGCTGTTCCTGGCCCCATATACAAATAAGAGTTTCCTCTCATTTAAAATTAGAAACTGCTCTAGACTAAAGAACCAGCAACATTAAAAACAAATCAGAGAAAGAGCACCTTGCATTGCAACAGGAAGAACTGAAAAGTAATTTTTAGGTATTGCAAGACACCCAAGGGCCTGTCCTGCTTATCCCAACTCACTAAAAGCTGGATCAAAACCTGTGGAAGACAGCAACAGCCTGGATTTCTTTTCCTGGCTCCACTAATGTTTGAGGCAGGCTCCAGCCTCTGCAACAAGAAAGTTCAGAGCCATCATGGAGTAAGGAAGATCTGGGCTGCAGATATGTTGGTCCCTGGAGAGTGCACTTTCACAGAAAACTGGAGAGGGTTGGGAAAAAAGGCCTAAAAAAACTTTCCAGGCACAGACTTGCAAAATGTTTGAGCAAATCCAAATGCTGCCAGGCAGATTTCATAAGAGCAGAGCTGACATCATGCTGAGAGAGGTCACTCACAGGAGTTGAGCAAATGGCTGGAATAAGGATGCCTGGGAATAGCAGAGGGGCTTTGCTCCAGCCACAGCTCTCTGTGTCCATCTCCTGCTCACACTCAAGTGCTCACCAAAGGAGAAAGGGAAAAAACCCAAATGCCTGAACCTTTGCCAAGGAGAGATTTCAAACTGTACATTTGACTGCAGCAGGCAGTGGTTCTGCTGAACTCCTCAGCTGCAGAAAGTCTCTGAACATCAGGGCTTTCCCTCCCCAGGGGCCAATGAGCACCGCTAACAAGCAGGAGCTGCTCACAGGAGAGCAGCACATGCCACAGGGAAGCTTACACGGGATTTAAGTGCTTCAGGACAGGCTTATGAGGGACTGAAGTGAAACATAAACTTCATCTTGGCCCTTGGCAAAGGTCACCATTGTGCAACTTGAGCTCTTTCTCTTGGTTCTGTGGCCAGGCCGTGCCGGGGGGTACCTGAGCCCTGGGCTGCTCCCTCCTCACTCACCCCCGGCCAGAGAACATCTGCCCTGCCAGCTGCTCATACAGGAGTCCTGGAATCCCAGGTTGGTCTGGCTTGCATGGGACCTTAAAGCTCATCTCATTCCACCCTACCTTCCACACCACAAGAAACAGCCCAAAGTGCAAGCTCAACATGAAAATTCATGTGTTGGGGCAAGAGTCTGACACTGGTGCTTTTCTGTCAACTGCCAAACTATAAAGCTGTAGGAGGAGACATTCCCGAGGCCTGGGCAGGGAGTTGCTTTAGCTGAGAGCCCAGCATGGCCTCTCCTCTCCAGCTCTGGTGACCACCAACCTCCCAAGAAATCAAAAACTCCCATAACTAGGTTGGAAGAGACCTTAAAGCCCATCCAGTGCCACCTCCTGCCATGGGCAATGACACCTTCTACTATGCCAGGTTGCTCCAAGCATCCCAAACTTGGACATTTCCGGGGCTGGGGCAGCCACAGCTGCTCTGGGCACTGTGTGCCAGTACAAAGCATTGAGTTATGAGAGACCCAAAATTACCAGCGAGTGGAATGGCAATTTGGGAATCCCTGTTTCCTTGCAAGCCTCCCTGGATGCCACTTTCCAAAGCCACTAACCAGGAGCCACGACATTAGTCCTGCAAATGCCAGGAGAAATGCAGAGGATGCAACCAGCAGCTTGGCAGGCCCACCCTGCCCATGGGATCCTCCCAGAGACCCTAGGGAGCAGCAAGCAGGGCTGCTGCCCCTACGTGCAAGGGATGTGCACACAGAACTTCAAAATTCCAAAAACCAGCAAAATCACCAGCTGAAAGGGGAGAGGAGTTCTCCCACTCCATGGCAGGGAAGAAGGAAGCTCCCAGCCTTCAACATCACTTCAATAGGAGGACAATAGATACAAAAAACCTCTATATTTAGAGGTTTTTTTCTGCTTTCTGCGCCAATCTTCACTAAGGGACACCCTTGACACTATAAAGTACCAACCTGGTGATGCTGTGCCTGAGGGAGGCACTGAGGGCAAAAACCCCAATAAATGAAGGCAGGGCTGGGGCAGAAAGCAAATCTGGAAGGACACTAAAGGGGGGACACAACAAACAGGGCCAGGTGGGGATTCAGGCTCGTTTTTCCAGCTGAGGCTGCTCCAAGCCCCCCAGCACAGGGAAGGTGCCACCCCCGTGTCCTACCCATGACACCCCCATGTCCTACCCATGCCACCCCCGTGTCCTACCCCTGCCACCCCATGTCCTACCCATGTCACCTCCATGTCCTACCCGTGCCACCCGTGTCCTACCCGTGCCACCCCGTGTTCTACCCGTGCCACCCCCATGTCCTACCTGTGCCACCCCCATGTCCTCCCTGTGCCACCCCATGTCCTACCCATGCCACCTCCATGTCCTACCTGTGCCACCCTGTGTCCTACCCATGCCACCCCATGCCACCCCCGTGTCCTACCCGTGCCACCCCATGCTACCCCCGTGTCCTACCAGTGCCACCCCGTGTCCTACCCGTGCCACCCCGTGTCCTACCCATGTCCTACCCGTGCCACCCCGTGTCCTACCCGTGCCGTAGTGCTCCAGCCCAGTGGGCACCTCCTGTGTGGCGGGCTCATCCCACAGCGGGCAGCACAGCCGGGGCTGGCAGCAGGAGGCCTGGAAGCCACACGTCACCCAGGGATCCTCACAGGGACCGGGGACTCCTTGTTTCTGGAAGGAGCAGAGGGGAACTGTCAGGGGAACGGGACCCTGAAATGTGCAGGGGGCAGTGGGTCTTCCCCCAAAATCAAGCAGCAAGTCTTGGCCTGGCAGATCCCAGCTCATCTGGCTGAGGGGTGTTGGGATGGGGCCAAAAAGGGCCTTTTTTAAACCAATATGAGAAGAAAAGTGAAGGTCAGAGCAAGGCTGAGCTTGGCAGGATTTCCACTTGAGGGGCCTCCCATGGGGACACCCTCTGTGGCAGGGCTTTGTTCCACTCCCCACAACTGGGAATGTCATTTTTAGGCAGCAGTAGTCCCCAAAAGCCCCCAAAATGTGGGGGGTCACCAGGGGCTGCAGAACCACAGCCCTGCCCAGGCACTGAGGGGGAGCCTGGTCCCAGCTGTCATATTTATGCTCCTTTTCCTATTTATAGAGATATTATTTGGGATTATTTTCTTTCTATTTGGGTTACTTGTATTAGTTTTATTGTTGTGTCCACAGATCTGTTTATACATGTGGTATACACACATGGGTATATTAGTTATACACCTCATATGAAATGTGCAGATGCATCTATAATTTTTATAACATAATGTATTATTACCCAAACATTACACAATATACTGTATTATTATGTGTTAACACACAATGCATTATAGATGTACAGATTACATGTGTGATATAAGCATTGATGCACCCACACCTATGTAATCCTAGCTTATAACTCAATATAAATTACACTCTTATTTTTATTGTATATGAAGCTAAATTTATACTTTATAAAGAAAATATGTTCATTAGACATAGATATAAAGGTATTTAGAAACATAGATTTGTTTAGATTGGGAACAAAGCTTTAATAAATGATCCCAGAATATAATTTTAATTTTATTTTGTACACACCAATTTTATACATATATATTTATGTATATATAGTGTGTGTGTATATATATGTACACACCATATTTATGTGCATCTGTGTGTATATATTATATATATATTTACCATGGACACACACACGTATACATATATACCATATAATAAATACGTTGCATTTAAATGTTTGTCTCCCTAGAAGAGGACAATACCATGCACATACTTATAAATAAATGCAGGATGTTTGAATTTTTTATCATTGTTACCATTTCCCTGTGGGGGAATAGATTTCCTTGATGGCAAATCAATATTTAAAAGCCAAATGCTTGCTCGGAACCATTTAAAGGAAAGCTATGAAGCTGCCTTGGGAATATTTCCTGGCTCAGGGTGGATTTTTCTTCCCAATTTGGGGAAAATGTTGGGTTTTAGCACAAGTTCTGTGCAGCCTGAGGTGTCAGCCCGGAGCTTATCTGACCTCTAATGCTCAGCAGCTCTTTGGACAAATGATTAGAAATGTAATTTCTCTAAGTAGAGGTCTGATTTATTTAAATATGGATCAGATTTCCCTAAATATGGATCTGATTTTCCTAAAAAAGGCTCATACCCCTGCCCAACCTGTTCCAGGATCACACTCCAACCTTTATTATACACAACCACCCATCAGCTGCAAACAGAACAGAGCTGGCTCGGGAGAGGGAGCACCAGAATGGTCCCAAAACTCCAGAAAACCAGGGGAACCTTTCCCAAATGCTGCCCTGCTCTGTGCTGATCCCATTGATCCCAGGTGGAGGTCAGCAGGGACAATCCTCCCAACACAAGAGCCAGAAATCCAGCACAGGATCCCATTTCCAGGGGAGGTTTGCAGGCTCGAGAGGGTCAGAGAAGCTCTGGGTAAACACTTGGAATTCAGGACTGCCCTGAACTACCTAAAACCTTGGATATTCAGGAGATGGCACTGAGCTGGAGAAATCACAGCAACCTGAGGTAAAACTGCTGGGGTAGGAAACCAGCCCCAGTTCCTGTCTTTTAAAGAGTTGGGGAAAGATTTGGATTGGAAGGGACCTTAAAGACTGTGTCACTCCAACATCTGCCATGGGCAGGGACACCTTCCACTATCCCTGGTGGCTCTAAGCCTCAGTGTCCAACCTGACCTTGGACACTGCCAGGGATCCAGGGACAGCCACAGCTGCTCTGGGAAAACTGTGCCAGGGCCTGCCCACCCTCACAGGGGCAAATTTCTTACTAAAATCTAATCTGTGCCCACCCTCATTCAGTGCATTGCCATTCCCCCTTGTCCTGTCCATTCCTTACCATAATTCCAGGCCAAGCCAAAGGATAAGGAGCTGCGTTGCCGATGGTTGTGTCCATATAATAACTCATCATTTTGGAGAGGCCTGCAGGAATGGAGATGGGCATTAGATTCCATGCCATAAAAACTGACAGCACCAGCTAAATCCATGCTTTCCACAGCTGTATAAAGCTTGGAGCAGACTAATGAACGTAGGCTGGAAAAGTTAAGAGAAAAAAATACCTGGATTAATAGGAAATATTGCAATTAGAGGGGTCATATCAACAATGCAGCACCCAGATGCAGGAGTATAACCAGGGGAGAGCCTGACAATGGGGAATGAATTATCACCTGCAGGCTGAGGGAGCTGCTCTGAGGGAAGATGAGATCATATTTCCTTTGCTGGAGAATCGGTGGGAAATTGTTGCCAATTTTTTTTTCTTTTGAGAGAGAAATAAAAGGCAGTTTGTTGAGATCAACACCTTTCCTGTGAAAGCTTTGTCAGGCCCAGTCTGTCTCACAAAGTACTTTGCTGTTTTCAGGACACATCCTCGGTTTTTGCACATGAGCTTAAGGTTTCCCTCGCAGTCCCACATGGCATTCCTCACACGGGATTCACTCTGCCAAGCGAGTCCTCCTGCCAGA
Source organism: Dicaeum eximium (assembly GCA_013396995.1). Lineage (NCBI taxonomy): Eukaryota > Metazoa > Chordata > Aves > Passeriformes > Dicaeidae > Dicaeum > Dicaeum eximium. The sequence goes on from VWZP01000625.1 coordinate 671,109, forward strand.
GCTGCTCATTAGCTGGGGTTTTTAACCATCAACGAACTCATTTGTGCAGCTGAGGTGGAGGAACTGCAGCGTGGCTCTGTTATCAGAGGTGTGGATGTTTCTCCCTCTCTCCTTGCAATGCCAATGGAAAACGCAGGGCCAAGGCACTGTCTGTGTTTTGGGGGCTGTGACTCCAAGGTGCTGGGAAGAAAGAGGGAAGGGGAATAGCCTGGGCTCAGCAGGGCTGGCTCGGGCAGGATGGGACCTGGAGCCAAGGGAATGGCTGTTCCCAGCCTGGTGATGCAGAGGAGCTGCTTTAACCTGCCTGAGGACACAGCTCTGGCTCTTGGGGAGCACCTCTGCATTCCTGCAGAGCCCTGGGCTGTGACCACTGCAGCTGCAAACACCCAGCTGAGTTACCTTACAACAAAATCCCAGAACCATCTGGTCCAACCCTTAACCTGGCACTACCAGGCCCACCACTATCCCAAGTGCCACTTTGCACGTTTTTGGAACACTTTCAGGGAAGGTGACTGCTCCATGCCCTGGGCAGCTGTGCCAGTGCTTGGCAAAGCTTTGAGTGAAGAAATTTTCCTGATATCCAACCTAAACGTCCCCTGGTGCAACCTGAGGCTGTTTCCTTTACTCCTATCACTTGTTCCCTGGGAGAACAGGAACTCCCCCTGGATGCCCCCTCCTGTTAGGGAGTTGTGCAGAGTTGTGCAGCCCCAAGCCTCCTTTTCTTCATGCTGAGCCCCTTCCCCAGCTCCCTCATCAGACTCGTGCTCCACATGTTTTGTGCTCAGCTCTTCTCAGCAGAACCAGCACAAGCACAACTTCCAGCCTCCACTTCTGCACTGGACCCTTGAACATCTCCTGGAGGCCCTGGGATCGTCTCCCAGCCTTCCCTCTGGTCCTTGCCCGGGGGCTTTGCTGCTGTCGGAGCTCTCTGCAGTTCTCCAGCGCCGGGGAAGGGCAGAGCTGCTTTGGCTGTGTCTCACTCAGCACCTCAGCAAACAGGGACCCCAAGAGCATCTCCCCCGTGCTCCGTGAGTAATGGCCCAACACAAAACACCTGCATGTGCACAGTATTAAATTATCATCATCATTTCCTGCTGGTTATTACTAACTCTGCCTCGAACACCAGCAGAATTTTTTTTCAAACTTCTCTATTTTAATTCACAGGACTGAAAACTACCCCTGCGTGGTGGAAGAACAACCAGCCTGTTTCTCTATGTGCTGTACCCAAAACCACATCGAGTGCGAGCTAGTGTAGCTGAGAAGCCTTAACTAACCTCAGCATCTGTGCACGCCCTGCCAGCCCGCCCTAACGAGGCGTTAAAACGCCTTGGCTTAAATCTCTCTGCAGCTGGGGCAGCTGCAGCTGGGCGAGACAAAGACGGTGCGTGGAGCCCATTGTTGCAACCTGAGTGAGCACAGAACGTTTGGGTTCGAAGGGGCCTTAAAGCTCATCCCGTTGCACCCCGTGCCATGGCAGGGACACCTTCCACGAGACCAGGGTACTTCAAGCCCTGTCCAACCTGGCCTTGAGCACTTCCAGGGTGGAGCATCCCTGGCATGAAGGGCATCCCCTAACGCAGGGCAAGGTGCTCAAACCCAGCCCATCACACGCCTGAGCCCAGCCTTCAGCACATGGAAACCGTCTCAGGTAAACACGGGCTGACCTTGTCCTCAAGCAAAGGTTGATGCTGCCAAACAAAGCAAGACAGGGCCAAATGGAGCCAGTGAGGGCTGGGGGCTGTTCAGCTGCCACAGCTGCACCCACAGGTCCAAGAGTGAGGGGTCACAGCCCTAAAGAGCAGTCAAACAGCAGACCTGAGAGCAGCTCTGTTCTCTGTTTTGCAGCTCATGTGATGGCAGCTGGTTTGGTTTGGGTTTTTTTCCCCTTTGATCGAGGCACCTCGCTCGCAGCAGCTCTCGAGAGCCGCGTTCATGCCTCGCTGGGTGTTGTTTGCATCTTTGTCAGGCTGAACCTTCCAGCAAGGCACCGCACGCTGCTGCTTGAGGCCGCGGGTGTGCGCTGACATCAGCAGCACCAAACCCATCCTGACACCCAGGACAGGCTTCATGCAACAAGGAATTGCAATAGGCTCCCACCAGAGCTGCAAAGCAGCCCCAGCAACTCCTCACCAGCCTGCAAGAGGTGAATTAGCATATCTAGACAGCAGCTCCAGCACATTTAGAGCCAGTTTGCTTTCTGGTTTCTCTTCCCCTCCAAGCTGAGCTGTTAAAAAGCACAAGAGAGGGGCAGGAACATAACACAAAATTCAGCAACAATTTGCATCCCCATCTCTGTGGGTTCAAGAAAAGTCCTGGTTAAACACAAATCAAACCAGTTCCCCAGTCTGATGCAGGTTTTGTGGGTGACAATGGTTAAAGGACAGAGAAACACAGGCTGGAGGCTGTGAAAAGGACCTAGAATCATGGAATCCCCAAAGAAGGAATCCCATTCCAAGGTTCCAAAAAGGGACCATTCCAAGCCCCCACTATGGGCAGGGATGGTACCCAGGAAGTGACACACCCTGCTGGAAAAGGCAGGTGAGCAGATCCTGTGCTCTGGAAAAGTGAGTGTGGAAGAGGAGGCAGAGACGGCACAGAGGGAGCTCTGCTGTGCTTTGTCCAGGCTAATTTTAACAGAACTTCCACCACTTCCCAGAGGAAACTACTTCACAGCCCAAAATGTCTCTCACTGTCAGCAAGTTTCCCTGATGGCTGAGCAATATTTTGCTTCTCTTCAGCTTCCTCTAATAAGAGCCTAAAGAGTTGCTCTCCTCCCCTGGATGCTCTCAGGGAGCTCATCTGAGCTCCATTCCAGTCTGGAGCTCTCCGGGCAGGTAATTTGGCTGATACTGAGGAAATCACTGCAGATTTACATCAAGATAATCCAGAGCCACAGCTTGCCGAGAGCTGCTACTAAATAGAGGGGAATCAGAACCATTTGGTAAAATCCTTAATGACTTAACAGCTTGACTTCAGCCTTATTGTTTGCTCTTATTATTCCTGTCCTATTGTGAGAACCACCATTTATTTTGGGACTTGATCAAGTACCAGCCAAAGCTATTACACTCTTGGGTCATTTCTAAACTAAATTAAAATTTTAATTTCATTTCAACATCCATCCCTCCTCTTTTACAAGGTTGTTTTGTTTTTTTTTTTTTAAGTCAATTACCAAGCTTGGTTTAAAAAGGGAAAAGCTGTTTGTGCTCATGATTAACACACATTCCCCTGCAGATGTTGGGAAGAAGTTAAAAATGGATATTAGAATAAAGTGAACTTTGTTGGATATATGAAGACACTTTACAGTATTTCCATGCAATGTTTTAGTTTTACATTTGTTTAAGGATAGGAAGAGGGAAGTGGAGCAATGCCACAGTGACTTCCCAGTGGCAGAGTCAAGTCCCATCTCTGTTTCCCAGTTTAATGCTACATCCATGGCTCTGCTGCAAGGTCCTGAGGCTCAGACTGTTCCCCAGTTTCTGAGCTGCAGCACCACACTCAGCTCTGTCCCACATCCCTCAGCCCAGCTGGGCACCCAGGGAAGGTGTCACTGCAGGGTGCCACACCTGGGACAGCCACCAAACACTGTTCGGGTGCTTTCCTCCATCCCAATAAACGGAGAAAATTCCTTTTCCATGGGGTCTGACAAGAAGCCAGGAGGATGGGACAGCATCAGCAACCCCACCAAAAATTTCTGGCTTCAAGAAGATGAATCAAGGCTTTAAAAACCTGCAGCAGCCCCTGCCACACCCCACCCTCCCCGGGCTGCCTGGCTGACCCAGAGCTGCTCAGTGATAATCACTTAATTTTTGCATCGAGCAGTAATTTATCATCTTTGAGGGGGTGGGGCAAATAGCCGGTGGAAATGACATGCTTCCGCCAGGCTTTAACCCTTGGGATCCGGGCACTTTCCAGGCCACCTGCCAGCTCCGTTCCCAGGGGAAGTAGGGGTTGTTGATCTGTTGGCATCTTAGAACCCTCCTCCCATTCATCAGCCCCTGGCACCCGCCTCGGACAAAAGGAGCATCCCTAAGGCAGGAGCGGAGCAGTGACAGGAGTGTGCTTTATACACTTACAACCATGGTTTTGAACAGATTGGCCACACTAAATTCCACATTTCTTACGATTTTATAACTTCGGAGTGTTCGCACCCGAATTCCTGCGGGGCAGTAGGTGGTGCTGCGGTAAACAATGGATAGCAGCGGTAAATAGAGCAGCAATGGCCCTGCTGAACCCGCTGGAAATACCCCAGGAGGTTAAAGGGCCGGGTAAGGTCACCCAGGGAAAGTGAGGGGGCGAGGCCGAGGATCGGAGCCCCCGGGCCGCTGGCCGTGCTGCAGGGCGCTGATTGCCCTGAGGAGCTCGCTGCAAAGGACGGGGCAGCATCCCTGGCTGCTCCGAGCGCGGCTCTTCCCTCCCCCGGTGCCTGTCCGATCTGGGGGAGACATGATGGCATCCCAAGAGCCTTCCTGTCTGGCTGAACAAACTCTGGCCGAGATGGGTGACAGCGGCCCTGTGAGAGTGCCAGGGTGGTTAAAGTTTGGCCCAGACTCACAAAGCCCTCGCTCTCTGTGCTTGGAGTAAACTGCTTTTTCTCTACATTTCTCCTGCTCTCTGCTCATTCATCGATTACTCAGCTGCTAATTAAGCTAAGATAATGCCCCCATCAGCAGCCCCAGCAGACGCAGAGCGAGCTGACAGCTCGGGTCAGGCGGGAGAGGGTTTAGGTGGGATGCCAGAGCTGTTGCCATTAAATCACCCTGCTCTGCCTCGGCTCACAGCAGCCACTAGCAACTGCAGGAGGATGTGAAGGGAGGGTTAATTAGGTCAGCTGTTATTTCACTCACGAATTGGCCTCCATGAAGCAGTAGACTCACAGCACAATGGCATGAGCCAGGCCCTCAGCTGGGGCAGAGCAAAAAGGGAATGAACAGGATCAATGTCCCACTGTTCAGAGAGGGATCCTTGCCCTCTGACACCTTCCCCCATCTCCCAGACCCCAGCCTCTCCCGTGGCACCAAGGCTTGGGCAGGGCTGGACAGCCCAGCTGGGGGCCCTCAGGATCCCTGTGGGACCTTCAGCAGGACACTGGGACCAGCCTGCCCAAACCTGCTCTGAAAATCCCGCCGACTCCTGCTCTTTCACAGGGCTCCAAACCACTGGGGAAGGTGGGGTTACCTTATGTTTCTTTGTCCCTCAGCTTGCCAGATGGGAAAGAGTTTTGTAATCTGGAGGGGCACAGGGTCCCCTCCCCAAAGCTCTGTGGTGAGCCTGAGGACAAGGGACACACACACATCCCAGTGTGGGCTACAAAAAGCACCTCGGGCTTCCACACACCCCCAGCTCCTGGGCGAGGAGAAAATGCCCAAAAAATCAGGCTTGCCAGAGCATTATTTACACGGCAGGCAGGGCAAAGCTGCAAACCCAGCGGAGTGGGGGGCAGCGGGAATGGGCTGGAGCAGGAAACCGGCCCGGCCCGGCCCGCAGCCCCAGAGGTGTCAGCTGGCAGCGCAGGATGGGAAGTTGATGGTGACTCTAACACCGAGTGAGTGGCCACATGCAAAGCAGTGATTTACAGACTAATGGGAAGGGGGAAGGCCTTGGCTGTGTTCCTCAGGGACTCAATTCCCACTGCCTCGGCTGGAGGGGAGCAGAATTTTGCTCTTCCCAAGGAATGGCAGCGGCTCGGCAACACATCCCGGCAGCTGTCACGCTCCAGCTTCTCCCCAAGGCAAATGCTGGCACCTGTGGCACTCTGGGCCCTTTAGGGGATGGCATAACCATGGAAAACACCTGGAGGGGTCACAGCAAACCCTTCCAATCATTCCTGCAAAGAAGGAATCAGCCCCGAGTCTGTCTGTCCAACCCCAAGCACTTTGGATCTCCCCTCCCTCACACCAAAGCCAAACCAAATTACACCAAAACCAAATTACAATTCAAAACAGCAAATGAACTGCAAATTTAATTCACTGTACTAATGCCAGTGCACAGACTTCTACCTCTAGGAGGAAAATAATAATGTTCTCCTAAATCTCCAGATAAAATTTATGTACCAAATATATATATATATATGTATAAATTTTTAAAGGCAAGCATCATCTGAGACATTTACGGAAGATCCTGCACTAGCAAATACACTAATCAATTACTGGGTGCGATTGGAAATTGAGAGAGGAAAAGTAAATCACCACAAACCAAATCGGAGGTGTCCTGAAAATGTCCACAGGTACCTCCAACCCCCGAAAGAATTCAAAGAGCCTCTCCCCCCACCACTTACGGCTCCGCTGAAGGACCCGGGGAAAAGCTTTATATCCTCCACGGCTTCCCGCACTTGTGTCCGCTTTCCTCCCAGCTACCTGGTGCTCCGCGCTGGAGCCGGGGAGGATGGAAATACCATAGTGTTTGAGGCAGGGCTGCTATTCAAAGGGAGGGGGAGTGGTCAGCCCCGCACCCAGGGCGCTGCGAACGCCGCCAGCCAGGAAAGAGCCACCTCTGGCCGATGGCAGGGCGCTGGGGAAACAAAACAGCCGCTGCTCGGAGGTGGGGATGGGGTTCAGCCAGCCCCGCTGTGGGGTGCGCTTTGGGTGCCGTGCCCTGGAGATCCACCCGAGGCTCCAGCCTGCCCGCCAAGTGCTGCTGCAGCCCCCAAAGTCCCGTGAGCGGAGTTTATTCGTGCCCGGGGACCAAACGAAGGCTGGCAGAGCACGGCCAGGTGAGGTTGTTGCAGCCCTGATGCCCAGATCCCAGCCGGCCGTGCCCGCGGTGCCTCAGGGCAGAAATCCCTTCCCGCTGAAGGGCCCGGCCCCGCTGCTGCCCCTGCCCCGTGCCTGTCCCAGGGCACCGCCGCTCCAGGGCTCTCTCCTCTGCCTCCTGCCTTCCCCCAGCCCTGCGAAGGATCCAGCCTGCTGCAAGCCCTGCAAACTCCTGGCATGTACCTCTGGAACCAAACATGTGCCCTGGTAGCCTCTGCTTGCTCTGAAAGCCCTGAAGGCTGAAGGAAGTCTCCTTCCGTGAGGAGCTGGGCGGGAATTTGCTCGGGCGGCGCTGGGAGCCCCTGGATCAGCTCTGCCAGGGCTGGATGGTCCCAGCCCGCATCTCTCCAAAGCCCAGTCCCAAGGCAGGTGCTAAAAGTGTCCGGGGCCTCTCCAGCAGGAGAAGGGCAGGAGAGCACGTTCCCGGCTGGCCAGGACCAGGCAGTGTGGCGGAAACACAGCTTGCAGTGATCTCACTCCTTTAACGCCCCTGTAAATTATCCAGAGGCTCTGGAAGAGCAGGATCTGGGGTTGCCTTTGCCGAACACCCCTGTCTTCATCTTCACAGCCTGGCCAGGGAGCTCCAAACGCCAGTGGCACCCCCAAATGCCGGGTGCAGGAGGACGTGCCCATCCCGCCTGTCCCTCTTTCGCTCTCCAGGCAGCAGAGCTGCCTTTTCCTCCAGGAGAGGGCTCCAGGCTGGAAATCCTGCCCGGCTCCGGCACGGATCCCACCCCGTTGTCTCCATGAGCAGCCCTGGACGAGCCCCTGCCAGGAGCAAAGCCCAGGCACCAAGGTTTCCATGTGTGCTGCTCCAGGGTTTTCCCTGGCCATCCTAACAGCGAAGTGTAAGAGAGCAGCAGCAAAGCTGCTCAGCCGTGGGGCTCAGCGCTCACTGCCTCGCTGCACCGACACCATGAAGCTCTGCTTGCACAGTATCTGCACAAGAGGGTGATTTCCAGGGAATTTAGCAGCGCCCTCATGAAAAACGAAGCAGCCTGTACATCTGAGTGCTGTCACTGCTGAAGGATCAGTGTGTGGGGAGAGGCATAAATCCTGGAGGGTCCTTCCCCAGCAGAGCCCTGGGTATTTTGAGTACTCTCAAAAGCACAGTGGACATTTGAAAAGTACAAACCAAAACTGTGTTTGCTCCCACATGGATAATTTCTGCCTGTGCAGGGCTCCTGTGACATCTCCTGCTGCCAAATGCTCCCCAGAGAAATCAGATGTGATGAACAAGTGTTCACAGATAAAAGTCCCTCCTGTCCCCCTCTGCCAGACCAGGAGGTTGCTAAAATGCACAAAGTGACAAATAGCAAAAAACCCCATTAGTTATGCACATATAACTATTCCCAGGGCCTTCAGGAGCTGCCAAATGATGAATGAATCTCTCCTTTAGCCATGAATTTAGAAACATACAGCTCCAGGTGGCCCAAATCCGTTACCTGCTGGACTTGCCAGGCACGGCTCCCTCTTGTAGCTGTTTTAACACAGGAAATGATTTACAGGGTTCCATCTCCCCAGGAAGGTTTCCAGCCTCCTGGGCTTTGCTACAAAGGCTCTGTCACATCTGAGCTCCAAAGGAGTGGAATGTGTTCAGCAATCAATTTTTATCTGGGCAACTCTTCCCGGGATAACCCTGCTGGCAGCTGCGAGCAAGATGTCCCTGCCTGGATACTCTGCTCAGGAGGGTGCTGGGATGCAGCAATCCAGACATTAACAGCTCTGGGGAGTGGCTGTGTAGCCAGCTGGGAGGCTGGGACAGGGAATCACAGAGTCATAGAATGCTTAGGGTGGGAAGGGACCCTGAAGATCACCAGGTTCCACGTGGTTGCCTGGTTTCAGGGTCACTGCTGTCACATCAGTCACCCAAACCAGTTGCTTCAGCTCACAACAAAAAGTAGGGTTAAATTTCGGGCAGCTCATGGAATTGATCATAAAGTCATTGCACTTTCCATGGCAGCTGCTTTGGGTTTGCTCTGTGCTCATAAAAAATAAAGCAATCCCTTAATGTTTCTCTGCAGCACTTATTGATGGTTTCACCAAATTGGAGATGTCTTGGGGATGTTTCACAGGTTCTGCACTCCTAGGCTGCTTAAATTTGGGGGCACTGAGGCTCCCGTTGAAACACGCAGCACATCGGCGCCAGAAATGGCCCCTTTCCCAATACGCTGAGAAATCCTCATCACCACTTGGGGTGGAAGCTCAGAGCAGCAGCACTGTGAGGGTGGCTGCAGCTGGATATGGTCCTGGTTTGTCTGCTGGAGCTGGGCAGTGAGCGTGGATCATCTGGGCAAAATTCAGCCCAGTCCTGAGTGTCACCGACTGTCATCTACCCCAATTCTACTCCGTGGCAGCCCCCAGGTTCCTCTCCAGGCAGAGATCCCTGTGCTCCTGCCTGTGGATCATAAACCACTGAAGGGGAGCCACTTCCAGAGCCCTTCATGGATCACCATTTCCATCTTACTCTGGGAAAACAGAGAGGGAACCAACAAAATGATCCTGAGCAGCTGAATCTCTGCTTTTGGTGTTACCCCAGGGCGAAGGAGTAAAATGAGGATTCCTGAGCTGGAGGAACCTTCCCAGCATTTGCCCTGGGAGAAGGTGACACAGCTGGATCAGGAGCTGCCTGTGCCTAGAAATCCATGGCAGGTTTGTGTTGCTGTTTAGTAAGAAATGACTAGTTGGAAATGAGGAGTTGGTCAGAAGGCTGAGTGGCAAAAGCACGTGTCTTTATTCAGAACCACTTCTTTTGTACACTGATCTGATGTAGGTGGACTCGATTGGTCATTTAATCAATATATTTCACTTGATTGGCTAACACAAGATGCCCATTTATAAACAATCTTATGAGAATAACAAGAAAATAGATATAGGAAAACAACATCTGCAGGTTGTTTTTAATAATTGGCTATCATTGTTTATCTCTAGTTCCCTAAAGTCTTCTAGGCTGATTCTGGAAAAGCTTATCTAGTTTTCTTGGTCTCTGGCCAGGCTGTCACATCCACAGGTTTGCCCAGGGAAATGTTCCCTCTGCCCTCCTCAGAACCCGGGTGTGACTCACAGCCTGTGCCCAGATGTTCAGTGGTCCCAGAGCTGGGCACATCTGGGATCCAGGTGCTGACACCCTCTGGAGCTGCCTGGCCTCAAAAGCCAACAGAGACAGCAGCAGAGCTCATCCCTCTGGACCAACCCCGGTGAATTCCCTCCTGTAAGGAGCCCAAGGATGCTGAATGTCTGAGCTAAGGGGAAACTTCTGCCCTCCAAAGCAGGAGAAGGAACTTTTTCTACCCTTGGCTCAGACAGGAGCTCAGATCTTGGATGTCCATTACCTTGGATGTGAAGGTGCACAAAAAAATTGTGATGAACTGGCTCATCCATGATTTATCCCAGTTTTTTAAGGGAGAACAGATCCATGTAAAAATGGGCTTTAAACAGGGAACATTTGAAGGTGTCAAGACTGGGTAAGAAATGACGTGGGAAAAAATCCATTTTCATCTCTATCCACATGGATAAAAATACATGGATGTGTACGGAGGTGAGAAACCCCAAAATCACACCAATAACAATATTTTCTTCCCTGTGAGGGTGGAGAGACCCTGGCACAGAGCAGCTGTGGCTGCCCCTGGATCCCTGGAAGTGTCCAAGGCCAGGCTGGACGGGGCTTGGAGCAGCCTGGGATAGTGGAAGGTGTTCCTGCCATGACAGTTGTGGCCCTGGATGGGGTTTAAGGTCCCTTCCCACCCAATCCATTCTGGCATTCTGACATTTGGTCACGTTTTCACTCTGGAAGTGAGAAGTTTCCACTCAGCTCTAACTCTGCTGTTAAGCAACATCTCTGGGGAAGTTCCAACCATCTCCAGCCTGAGCCCCTGAGATGCAAACTTGAGGATTTTGTGTAGTTGGCACAAAACCCCGTCCCTTTTCTAGAGGCCAATGTGAACATTTTCATTGCAAACTCCTCTGTGCAGGTGCCTGCCCCACTCACACCATTAACAAAGTCCTGAAAGCTGCAAGAACAAGGTAAATTAATCATCATTTCTGTCAACATTAACTGGGAAATCAGTCCTTACTCACAAGTTCTCCCATTGCAAGAAGAATTTGGCCTCTTGGTTGGAAGAAGGATCTTTGATTAGTCTGATACACTCAGACAAAAAACTAGCGAGGATTTCATCACACACACCCTCTTCAAACTGTAAATTAAAATCCTTATCCAGAATCATTTAATCGAGGACTATAAAGCCAAATTTCAAAAGTGCTCTTTTCCCAGGCAGGCACATAAATAGAGATTAGATTTATAAAAATGCTATCAGCCAACAATTCCTGCTCGAACACATCTGGCCAGATTTCAAAACCAATTCAGCAGCCAGTTAATCACTTGCTCTTTATTACTTAACTTACTATTAGCATTGGGGGTTAAAAAAAAACAAATGATATTTTTATTTTCTTTTATCTGTTAAAATATTCTCTACATCTTGCCGGGGTGGAATTCAAAGCCTTGATAAAAATCATGACATTTTTAAAAAGTCAACTGCTTCTCAAGCCTGTGTAGAAATGAAAGGGGTGAATTGAGATCACTTCACTGCTTCCCTTCGCAGCTTCTTGTTCAAAAAATGAGATTAGCACTGCGCTGAGAATGTCACATAAAACCCATCCAGAAAATAATCAGCAGCTTCTGAGGGATGAGCTGGGATGGGAATGAGTGGGAAGCTGGAATTCTTGTTATTGCTGGTGGTTCTCTGAGGACACCAGTGCACATCCCAAAGCTTTGTGTCCCCAGGGGTGTCTGTGGTGGAGGTGGCCCTGCCTGGACAGCAGAGTGTGGTGGCTTCAGTGTCCTGGGTTTGGAATTCCTCCTTCCTGGCAAGCAGTGACTCCAAAAATATTGGGGAAGGGTTGAGCAGCAAAAAAGCTCCTAAGGATGGAGCCCCATGGCTGGACAGGTTTAACAGAGTGGATGTGGCACTTGGGGACAAGGTCAGTGTGGGTCCTTGGCAGTGCTGGGGGAACGCTTGGGTCCTCCCAGAGAATTTCCCAGCCCAAATGATCCCGGATTCCCTGAGCCAGGGTTTGGAGCAGCACCTGGAGGAGGGGCTGCAGAGGCAGAGCCCAGGCTCTGCACGTGGCTCACTCAGGGTGGTCCTGGAGGCCTCGTGGGGTCTGCTCCCCCCAGGACAAGGACACCCTGGGGGCAGTGGCCAGCACAGGTCTCAGCTGGAGCCATGAACCAGCTCCTGCTCCCCAGGGGCCATCCCAGGCTCCATCTCCATTTTTCAGGACTCATGGCTCAACTCCAGCCCAGCTCAGCTCACCCTTTGAATCCCTGGGCTCTTCTTCCACGGCTCACATCTCTTCCCATCAGAAATGCCACTGTGTGGGGGAGGAGGAGGAGAAAGGACATGGATGACGTAGGAATGAAGAGATTTCTCTGCAGTGGGTTCCATGGGGAGCTGATAAACCTGGCAAATTCTCCTTTTCCTGAGGCCTTTTCCCAGTCTCAAAGTGACCTTTGTGCTCTCCATCAGCTGACAGACACAAGGACAGAGAGGGTTCAGTGGTTGGTGCCATGACCTCAGCAGGGTCGAGGTGGGAGCTGAGTCCCTCCTGGGTCCCACCATCCACCCAGGAATGCCCAGGACACACTCAGCTAAGGAAATGTTATCCTGGTTCTCCCATAGGGCAGGGAAGGTGTGAGATGTTCCCAGTGGAACAGAAACTGGATATTTTTCAATGCTTTATTTGCATATCTAAACCAATGCAAAGTTATCTGCACCTTAATAAACACTTTTTATTACTGGAGTGAGCAGCAGAGGGAAAAATTCCAGTAGCAGAAAAGTGAGGCTGGGTTCTGTGGAAATGAGTTATTAACATGTCCTTTACCTCTCCGTTTATTTTCCACACAGTTCCAGGTCAAGGAAAGTTTGTCTGTGACAAGGATTAGGCTTTGGGAGCAGCTGTGTCTTTTCATATTTAATTCCTGAGCTGCACCGAGGGTGTTTGGACAGATTCTCCTTTGTCTCCTCTGTCGATTGTCAGGGGAGCTCAGGCAGGATAACCGGACGCAGGTGACATCCCTGGGGTGTGACATCCCCTCCACGAAGGACACCCAGAGCTCTAGAGGAAGAAAGGGAATAAATAAGGCATGTTCTGGCTGAATCCATACTGTCCCTGTGGCTGCCTGGTGCTGCAGGGGTTATTTATGGCCGGGCTGGGAATTGCAGGGCTGGGTCCCACATGTGAAGTGAAAGTGGAAGTGTGTGGGTGGGAGGGGAAGCAGCAGCATCCCATTTATCAGCGCTGCCGGGGCCGAGAAGCTTTCCCGGATCCAGGCTGACATCTCCCAGGAAGCACTGCAGAACCCCAAAGGCATGATCCTGTCCCAGGATCCGTACTCGGGGATGGCAGGGGCAGCCACACCCACCCTGGAGAGGGAAAATCCTTCCCACTGTCCTAGAGCCTGCTCTGGGTACTTCATTAACCTGCCCACCCCCAGTGCAGCTCCTGAAAAAGCCGGCTGGGAATGCCCCAGCCTGCCTTCCCCCTTCCCAGAGCCAGCGTGGATCCGTGGGTTTCAGCAGGGGAGGGGGATGGGGCTGGAGGGAGGGGTCACGGCGGGGTGAGCTGATGAACAGCAAACAATCCTAATTTATGCAAAAAGCAGTCTGGAAAAAATGACATTCCTGCTTGTCTGCATGTGTAACATACAGAGATCCTAAAGAAAGGAGCCAAAGATGTCCATGAATCAGAGCTTTATCCTGCCAGCCCCCAGAGCCGAGCCCATGGATTTGGGGCAGTTTGCCTTGGTAATTGCCCGGCTCTCCAGCACAGGCTGCACCAACAGTGCCTTATTGGAATCAAACAGGTCCTTTGGGCCTCGGATTTTCTCTGGTTTTTCACCCTCTTAGACAACAAACAAGCCATTTATGTCTGGAAACACAGCCTGGATTCCCACTCCCAGTGCCCAGCTCAGATCCCTGCTGGGGATGCCCAGTGCCACATTCAATCCCATGTCCCAGTGCTGCTTAATCCCTCCCTGCCCCCTCCACCTCCCATGCCAGAGGAGACACTCTGGGTTCACAGCTCTGGAAATAAGATCCCAGTGTGCCTTTTCCTGATGGAAAACTTCCAATAGAGAGCAAGCACAGGCTTTACTTTTGACCCCTTTTGGCTCTCCACTGGGAAGTTTGCAGAGGATCTCTGGGCTAATTTATGGATCTGTATCTTCATTAACAGAAATCTTCTCTGCCTTGAATAACCCCTGATTTCTTCTGCTGGAGAGTCACAGACTCATGGAATGGTTTGGGACGGAAAGGACCTTAAATCCCATCCAGTGCCACACAGTGCCATGGACAGGGACACCTCCCACTGTCCAAGCCCTGTGCAACCCGGCCTGGAACACTTCCAGGGATGGGGCAGGCACAGATTCTCCGGGCAGCCTGATCCATAACTCCAAAGCTTTACCCATCTTTCCCTATCTGCAGGGTCTCTGCCCAAATCCAAACCCCTGGGCACATATCCAGAGCACCAACCTATGGAAAGCTGCAGGCTTTCCCCGGGTTTTTCCTGGCTATTCCCAGGAACAGTTGGCAGCTCCAGCTGGATGCCCTGCAGCAGGATATGGAAATTTTGGCTCAGGCTGAGAGAGGGTGAGAAGGGGAGCCCGGCTCACAGGAAGGGTGATGCAAGGAACCATGGGGCAGTGTCACTGGGCTGTCACTCCTGCTCCAAGGCTTTTCCCAGATGGGAGCCACTCCAGCATTCACCACCAGTGATAACACAGCATCAGCTTCCTCCCAGTCCCTTCGGAGAGATCCAAGCATGACTTTCCACCCTTTTTCCACCTGGATCTGCCATGCCAAGTGGTCCTGTGAGCCCTGGGGCTGGTGGTGCCCATGGATGGCAGGGAATGGGTTTCCCAGGGGGAAATGCCATCCTTGGCCAGCCTTTCCCAGCCCTGCAGGGATCTCCCACCCACAGCCCCAGCGGCGGGTGCAGGGCCCCAGCCCCGGGCGTTGCCCCTGGTGGCAGGAGGAACACACCCCGCTGTCCTTGTCCTTGTCCTTGCTCACAAGCACTCAGCTGGTGCCATCCTGTGCCTTTTGAAGTCAGCAAGAGCCCAGCCTGGAAGGTTTATGGGATGAGCTCCGGCAGGGCTGACTGAAGCTGTTTCCAGAAATCAGCGAGTGCCATTTCCAGCACACCGAGAGGAGCCGGGGCTCCAGCACTGGCTCCTTCAGTGCCTGAAAATCTCCCCCTGAGAATTCACCAGCCTCAGCTTGGAGTTTTATCTCATTTAGCCCTCATTTGCCATGGGCATGGATAAGCCTTGCAAATGGGATGAGGAATTATTCTGTTTCAAACCCATCCTGTGGGCTGAGAGAGACCTCGCTGAGACCCAACTCAGGCTGGATTCACCTCCTCCCTGAATGAGCTTCATTAGCTCCAGCTTTTCATGAATGCAACAAATGATAGAAATAAAATAAATACTAAAATCAAAGTGCTCAAACCTACGCCTTGCCTATGCCAACACAAACCCTGAATGGGAGGAAGTATTAGGCTAAATTTAGCTCCTCAAGCAAAATCCAAGAGCTTTTCTTTTTTCTTTAATTTTTTTCTTTAGGTTCATACTGTAAAACATCTGCTGAACAGTTTCCTATAACTGTTTTTGGCTTTTAAATCAAAGAAAGAAGAAACAATGTCCCATTTTTGTAGAGAGAAAAGGAGGAGGAGAATAATAGACCTTCCTCTCAAATGAGGATGACAATGAGGATAGAAATAGAAAGGGTGGAGCTTTGAAACATCTTGAGTCCAGACAAGGAGTGGGTGGATGACAGGTTCAGGTATCTCTGCTTGCTTTGGCCACTTCCCATTCTGAGAGGCAGCTGGCAGAACTGCTGACAGCCAGAGGGAAAAGCCACGGGCAGGGCAGGATCTGCCTGGGTGAAGGGGGGCTGGGAAGGGGGTGCAGTGGGGCTGGGAGTGCACAGGGAGGTCGTGGAGGAGGAAAACCAAATTTATTTAGCAGGAAAAAGAAAGAGGAGCTGTGTTTGGTCAGGATGGCTTTTCCCCCAGCCCAGAAGAAAATTCCCTGCTCCTTCCAGCATCCCATGGTCCAGCTGAGCTCCTCGGGGTGTCCCACAGCTGCAGCCACCTCCACCCACCTGCAGCGTCCCTGACACCGGTGGGTGGCCCTGCGCTGCCACATCTGTGCTTGGTCCCCTGCCAGTCTGAGGCCATCCCCTGCCTGGAGAAACCCGCCCTTCTCTGCTCTTCCCTGCTCTTCCCTGCTCTTCCCTGCTCTTCCCTGTTCTACGGAGACGACAGAGCCCCTCCTGCGGGAGGACGGGCAGCCCCTGGAGGGATGTGCAGCCCATGGGGAGGACATGCAGCCCCCAGAGAGGACATGCAGCCCCTGGAGGGACGTGCAGCTTACAGGAGGGGACATGCAGCCCCCAGAGGGGACCTGCAGTCCCTGGAAGGACATGCAGCCCCTGGAAGGACATCCAGCCCCAGGGGGTGTGCAGCCCACGGGGGGATGTGCAGCCCCTGGAGGGACATGCAGCCCCAGAGGGTGTGCAGCCCACGGGGGGATGTGCAGCCCCTGGAAGGACATGCAGCCCCCAGAGGGGACGTGCAGTCCCTGGAAGGACATGCAGCCCCAAGGGGTGTGCAGCCCCCAGGGGGGACGTGCAGCCCACGCTGTCACACCTTTCGGGCTCCTTGGCAGCGGGGTCTGCGCACAGAGGCCTTTCCTGCCAAGTCACAGGATGCGATGACGGCGCAGCTGGGAAAAGCTTCAAACCAGCCCAAACAATCGGAGATTGTCTGCGGAGAGCGGGCTCTAAAATTGGCTCCTTGGATCAGCACCAGGCTCACCCCCGGGGCTTTGTGAGGAGCGCCGGGCCCGGCAGCGCTGACGGAGAAGGACCTAATCTCGCTTCCCATCTGGGATCGGGCTGGGATTAACCCGGCCGGGCTCGTCCTGCCGTGACCCGCGGGCATCCAGCGCCCAGACAGTGGCCGGGAGCGACTTCCCGCTGGCAGGAGCCCTGCTCTGCCTGTGGGGACCGCAGCAGCGGCTCAGGAGCCAGCAATCCCATTTATTCATTGCCCTAAGGAGTTGCTTAGGAGTGTGCATCCCTATTCCTGTGAGGGCTGGGGGATGCGGGGGGGAAGAATTGAGGGTTTTTTATTGATTTAGCACAGGTTGAGCTGGATTTGCTCCTTTTAAGTAAATCCCAGTTGGGTGGTGGCACAGCCCCTCCTGTCCCTTGGGGTTCCTCATCGCATTTGTCATGAGGGGCTCTGCCACAAAGCAGCTGTAGCAGCACCAGGGGCTGGGGCCAGGATGGCAACACATTCCCATCAGCCATCAACTTTTTCTCCATCTTTTAGCCATGGCCTGGCATCCTCCTGATCCCAGCACCCCGCAGCACTGCAGAGCTGCTCCCCAGGCTGTGTCACACACGGGCAGTGTGTCCATGGCTCTGGCAGAGCCCTGTGCTGCTCCCAGCCCCATTCAGCAGCGTCCCTCCAGCATCCCTCTGCCAGCCCGGCCCGGCCCAGCCGGGGAAATCTCGGACAAAAGAAGCTCAGAACAAAATCCAGGAGCAGGGACATGGCAGGCGAGGACCTGTGTCAGATCAGCCGGATCCCAGGAGGAAATCATTGGAACAAGGCTCCAGCACGTGCCGGGGGATGGGCTGGGCTGGGCTGGGCTGGGATGGGATGGAATGGGATGGGATGGGATGGGATGGGATGGGATGGGATGGGATGTGCCAGGGATCATTCCCTGCCAGCCCTTTCTGGGCACTGCAGGCAGGAGTAGCCACAGCCCACAAGAGGGTGAGGGAGAGGAGACCAGAAAACGGGATTTTGGTGGAAAAACCTCTCTGTGACTGAACTCGGTCTCCATGGAAGGGGCTTTGCTTTTTCCAGGAGATTCCTTTCAATCCCACCAAAGCCGGAGAGAAAAGCATTTCAGGCACTTCCCAAGCATCCAGAACCACTTCTTACCATCCTGCTCTGGAATACACCTTCTTCTGAAGGCAAAGGGGGTCTCCAAACCCTAAAGACCTCCAAAGCACCCTTAATCAATCCTGGCTCTGCAGCAGGGGAACTGTGGTGGAACCCCAGCTCTGGGACAAATCTGTAAAACACATTTCAGCTCCAAAGGGATGTCTGTGAGATGAGAGGGCAGCGGTGGGGGGCAAAATCATTTGTCTTTCCAGGAGAATGAGCTCGGGGCTGTGCACAGGTGCTGGGGCTCGCACAGGAGGAGGGCAGGGACTCACAGCAATATTGGGGAAAACCACAGGAATTGGCGGATAAACAGGGCTGGGGGAGCAGTGGGGCTCCGCAGGTCCACCCCACCCTGGTGAGGAGCCACACCAAGGACAGAGGTGCGTCCCTCCTTCCCAGGGAGTCTGTCCAGGATCCATGAAGAACGGGAATGAGTTTAGATCTGTGCATGGACACACAAGCACGTCCTTGTACGTTCAGGTGCACCCCCGTGGGCAGGACGCCCCAGTGCTGGGGCATGGGTGGCATGAGGGGTCCCGTGGGTGTCCCTGCAGTTGGAGCTGGCTGTCCCGTGCCCCGGGTGACAGGGGGGTGATGCCAGGAGTGTTGCCTGCAAAGCCGAATTCCCGGGCTGGGTTTACATTCCTGCAGGCTGCCTTTGCCAGAGCGCTGATTGCAGGCAAAGCTTTGCAGCTTGGAAACTTGGACGGCTCCGGCTGTTTTCACTCTCTCGCTCTCTCCCTCCCAGGCTCTTTCATTCATGCTTCCTCTCTCTTTTCCCCAGTGCATTTCTCACTCACGCTCTCATTCATGCTCGCTCGCTCATTCTCATTTTCCTGGCTGTATTTTTAGCTCCCTCGTCGTTCGGAGGATGTGAACATTATCCCTGAGTCATGACTTTGTGAGGAAGCAGCCAGCCAGGGCTCCCATTACAGCCCATCAGGGCTCTTATCAGCTGCAGCACAGCCTTGCTGGGGAGGGGGCTTTATCTCTCTGCTCCTCTCCCCTTCCTTTCCCTCCAGCTGCTGCAGCTCTGGCCCCTCTCCGAGCCCACGAGCCTCATCCCCCCCGGCTGTGTCGTGATGCAGAGCCCGAGGAGTTAAATCAAGATTGGCAGCCAGGAAATGGGAGTAGAGCGTGGGGGCCAAAGAGCATCATCCATCCTCCATCCTCCACTCTCATCCTCCATCCTCCATCCTCCACCCTCCACTCTCCCTCCTCCCTGCTCCATCCCCGCCGCTGAGGTGCTGCCGCATGGATCGCAGCCAGGGAAAAGGAGTCTGGCAGGGCTCTGTCTCCAAAAGCTGCCGGGTTATTCCCAGCCCGAGCAAACAATCATGAGGTAATGGCACCTGTGGGCTGAGCCCTGAGCCTGCTCCGCGTTTGCAAACACAAAATGCCCCCCGAGGATTTCACTGGCTCAGCCGCGATCAGGTGGAAGCAGCGCCAGGCTTGCAGCGGCTCTGTTCCCACAGCGGGATGAGCCGTGGAAATAAAAACCATCCCACGTAGAAAGGATTGGAGCCAATCTTTAATTAGAGATTGGTTCCCGAATGCCAGTGACACACTGCGCGTCCTTTGGAGGGAACAAACAGGCGTTCCCTCGGGACAGGAGCAGCCCGGCCGGCACCGGCGGTGCCCTGCCTGCGTCCTGCCCTCGGCAGCCGAGGGGACAGCACGGACGATTGCCAGGTGCCCCGGGTCGCTGCTGGGGACAGGGGGAGGCCAGAGGGCAGATTTCGGTGTGTCTGACGCAGCCCCGAGCATCACGACAGGGCTGGGCCGGTCACAGCGCTGGGCCGGAGGCGCAGCTTCACCTTTCAGTGACATCCCGGCTGTTCTCAGCTCACTTCCTCTGCCTTTCCTCTCTAACCTTTCTGTTATCTCCCTGATACTCTCTCCTCCCTTTTCCACCCCTCGCTTATTTTAGCTGCCTCTTCCTGCCGGCTCGTGTGGCCGCTGCCCTGCCCTCAGCTCCAGGGCAGAGTTTGGCCCCATTTTCATCCCCATTCTGCCTCCCATCCTCCCCAAATGTTGCTTCACCCCCAATCCCTGGGAGTAGAACTCCTTGCCCCCTTTTCTATGCACACTGCCAGGCATGGGCAGTCCCTGCAGCCTTTTCCTCTGGCATGGATTGGCTTGTGGTTATCCCTCACCATTTCCCAAAAAAAACCCCTGTTTCTGCATTCCAGACAGCTCTTCCTGCTCCTGCCAGCCACACTGATGCTCAGCCTCGGGCTGCTCATTCCAAGTTTAAACAGATCCCTGCGGTCCTTTGCCTCCCCAGGGAGATGCTTGCAGTCCCTCATCCCTGAGCTGCAGTGATGCTGTGCCAGCAGCCAGATCGTGCTGTGCTCCACCCTCGGGGCCATTTGTCCACCCCAGGAAGACACAAAACAGATGCCACTGGAAACTGCCCGGAGAGATGAAAGGCTGACATGGGATCAGGAACCAGCTCAAGAAATTCAAGGAAGAAAAATCCACCCAGGGCTACTAAAGAAACATGCTTTGGTTCAGGAAATCCCAGTCCTGTGGCTTTTGGAGCTCTGAGAGGATCCCAGGGATGGATCACAGCCTTTTCTCCTGCTTTTATCTGTGGTTCTCAGTAGGAGCCAAGAGTGGAGCTGCTGGTTTGGCTTAGCAGAACCATTTCTCCACAGCCCTCTGGGCTGGGGGCTCTCTTCCATGGGACAGACACAGAACTCTGGGAAAAAGCAATCTGGGCAGGGAATTTTCCCATCTTGGGCCATGGCAAGACACAAGGCAGTGGAGGGGGTGCTGAGGGCGCAGGATATGACCCTGTGGCACCCTGGGGTACACGGGGGCAGGAGGGGACCTGCAGGAGTTTGGGGACTTTGCTGATTATGTTTGTGCAAGAAATGAGCCCTTTGCAGCCCTGAGTCAAAACACTCCGACAGTGGAAGCCTGGGCTTCCTGGGCTGAGCTCCATTGCTAACTAAAAGACAAAAGAAAGAGTAATTAGGTGCCATTAATTGTTGTTAAGAGGATTTTACTGGCAGCCAGCACTCCTCTCCAGGGACACAGCCCCGGCCTCACCCAGAACGGCTGCAATAACACTCACTGTGGGTTGAGGTTATTTCCAGTGCCCTGCCTGACCCTTTTCTCCCAGTCCCAGTGGCCACCGACCCTCCCATCCTCCCCATCTCCTCTAGCCGTGCTCACACAGAGGCCAGGAGTGCTCTGGGATGGGCTTGGCAGGAAAGGAGAGGACAACCTGGCACCACAGCAGGATCTGGCCCATTCCAGGCTAACCTGGAACAGCAAATCCATGCATGTTCCCAGTGTGGCAGCCCTGGGACTCTCAGCTGCCCTGATCGTATGGGGATGCAGTACAAGGGAATGTGGAAATTATTTTCCTGCAAGGAGAGGCTGAGAGAATTAAGGTTGTTCAGCCTGGAGAAGAAAAGGCTCCAGGGAGACCTTTCAGTCCCTTCCAGGGTCTAAAGGGGCTCCAGGAGAGCTGGAGAGGGACTGGGGACAAGGGATGGAGGGACAGGACACAGAGAATGGCTTCAACTGCCAGAGGGCAGGGATGGATGGGATATTGGGAAGGAATTGTTCCCTGGGAGGGTGGGCAGGCCCTGGCACAGAGAAGCTGTGGCTGCCCCTGGATCCCAAGTCCAGGTTGGACAGGGCTTGGAGCAACCTGGGATAGTGGAAGGTGTCCCTGCCCACGGCAGAGGTGGAATGAGATGGCATTTAAGGTCCCTTCCCATCCAAACCAGTCCTGGATTTCATGAAAATACTTGTGGTGTGTTTGGCTTTGAGGACAGTGAAGGGTGAGCCCTGGGGATGTTAAAAGGCTCCTGTGCCTCTGTCATTCACCTGTGCTCTGGCTTCTGTGAGTTCCCATTAGAGTTTATTAATTGTGATAGCTGTTATCTTCCTGTGTGATGGACGCAGCCCTCGGCAGGACTTGGGACACTGCCGAGAATCAGAAGCAATTTAATAACGAGGAGTCAATGCTGAGACCCTGCTTTCACTCTGCCTCACTGGTGAGAATCCCCCTGGTTCTCATCAAGGGCAGAGTTCAACCAGAGCTGTGTCCCCCCAGCTCCATCTGGGGCTTTCACAGTGGTCCTGAAACTGAGAGAGAGGAGGTTCAGACTGAAAATCAGGAGGAAATTATCCCCTGTGAGGGTGGGCAGGCCCTGGCACAGGGTGCCCAGAGCAGCTGTGGCTGCCCCTGGATCTCTGGGAGTGCCCAAGGCCAGGTTGGATGGGGCTTGGAGCAGCCTGGGACAGTGGGAGGTGTCCCTGCCATGGCACGGGTGGGACTGGATGGGGTTTAAGGTCCCTTCTGACCTAAACCATTCTGGAATTCTGTGATCCTGCTCAGAAACATTACAAACTTGTGAGACTCATGCAAGGATCTTAGCACTGCCAGATCTGCTTCCCAAGCTGGGGAAGGGGATGCCAGGAGGGAATGCAGCCCTGAGGAAAGAAATAAGGGGGTTTGGGGCTGAGCATTAAATTTTTCTCCATATTATTCTTATATTTCCTTCAGTCCTTCCCAGGCACTCCCACTTGCCCCTCCCTCCACTCAGAGCAGATCTTCCCTCCGCTGCCGAGGCCGCGGTGCAGGTGAGGAGACGGCAGCCACTGCTGGGTCACCTGAGTGACACAGAGCCCTGCAAACCACCCCAAGGGGAGTGGACATGACCCCAGCCTCCATCCCAATGAGGAAACAACATCCTTTTAGGGACCCTTGGGGTCGGGGTAACCCCACATCCCACAGGCAGCGAGCTCCGTTATTGGCAGCACTGCAGCCCCGAGTTTGTTCCCATTTTGGCATCCTAAAAGTCGAGTTTGCATCTTCCAAGCCCCAACCTTTGTAGTTCCCCGCTAGAAGCGCTTCTTCAGCTGAGGCCGGGCCGGCAGCGCCTCCCCGCAAGCCGCACTCCCGTGCTGGAAGATGCTTTGCTCTGAGCAGCAGCGACTCCCGAGCAGCTCGGGAAGCACAAGGACGCCTCCCGAAGGCGATCCAAGGCCAGGCTTCCCCCTGCTCCCGTGAGCTCCCCGGCGCTGATCAAGGAGGCTCCGCACTCCTCCGACGAAAAGAAATTTATTGTGCCCAAGCCGATCCCGGCTTTGACAAAAATCCCTGTGCTGCCCTGAGGTTTGTGCTCCCGGGGATCGGGTCGGGAGCACCCAGGTGGGGTTTTGTCCTGCTCTGCTGGGTTGGTTTTTTTTCCCCTCGCAGCATCTGGAGAAGCTCAGAGCCTTCGGGCTATTTATCTCCGCAGCACATCTGTAGGGCAGGGAAGGGCTCGCACCCCTCCGTCGGAAAGGAGGGGATTGACTCTCCAAACGTCGGCACTGGGCTGCAGGGAGAGATCAGGAGTCTGGCTCCCAGAACAGCAGTGCCAGGGCAGGCACCTCCAGGGAGCAATGCTGGAGCACCCAGCACATCGAGGAACCAGAGTCCCAGAAGGGTTTGGGTTGCGAGGGCCCTCAAAGCCCATCCCATTCCAACCCTGCCACGGGCAGGGACACCTTCCACTGTCCCAGGCTGCTCCAAGCTCTGTTCAGCCTGGCCTTGGGCACTGCCAGGGATCCACTGGCTTGGACACGTCCATGCAGGGCATCCATACACATCAGAATCAAGGACAGCACAGGACAAAGCCCTAGTTCTGCTGCAATTCTCATCCCCAGCACAAGCCAGTGGCTCCTTTACGGATTTTGTTATCCTCACTATTCAGCTTGAAAATGGAGCACAAGGAAAGGGAGGATTTGTCCACTGTCACCCATTGCTTGGCAGAGTCATTGCTGCATCCCCTGAGCTCAACAAACTCCCTCAGGCTCAGTGCAGGACACTGCCAGCGCTCCCCCTCCAACAAACACTCACACATCACTGACATTTATTTCAGTTGTGTTAAAAGCCCATTTTCCAACTCAAAGCAAGAGCAAATAAAATTGCCACAGGTGTTACAGCAAAGCCCCTCCATTCCTACAACTAAAAATCAGAATTTTCTTTCCTTTCTTTCTCTCTCTTTCTCTTTCTCTTTCTTTCTTTCTTTCTCTTGTCTTGTCTTTTCATCTCTTTCTTTCTCTCTCTTTCTCTTTCTCTTTCTTTCTTTCTTTCTCTTGTCTTGTCTTTTCATCTCTTTCTTTCTCTCTCTTTCTCTTTCTCTTTCTTTCTTTCTTTCTCTTGTCTTGTCTTTTCATCTCTTTCTTTCTCTCTCTTTCTCTTTCTCTTTCTTTCTTTCTTTCTCTTGTCTTGTCTTTTCATCTCTTTCTTTCTCTCTCTTTCTTTCTCTGTCTCTCTTTCCCTTCCTTCCTTCCTTCCTCTCTTCCTCTCTTTTTCTCTCTCCTTCTCTCCTTTATCTCTTTTTCTCTCTCTCTGCTCAGGTAATGAAATAACACATTTTACCTCCTCTCCCTTCCCCTTGCTCTCAGCATTCCATCAGTGCCACTTCCAAGCTCTCATCCATCAGCACAAGCACTTGGCTTACAACGCTATGGTTTTGTTTAAATTAAATGAAAAAGAGGAGGAAATGTAGAGACATTTCTTCGCTGATGGAGCTGCTTGTTTGGAAGGTTCAGGTGGATCTGAGCTCTTTAAGGCAGTTTTAAACTGTCGACTTCACTTTAAAGACTTAATCCTACATGAAAAGCCTGGAGCTGAAGCAAAGCCTCGAGTGCTCCAGGTGCATCTCATCACCAGCAGCATTTCCCAGCATCTCTCGTTATTTTTTGATGTATTTTCCTTTTTTCTAGGGCAAAATGTATGCACAGACTTCGCATTTTGCTTTTCCCTGAAGTGACACTACGCTCTGCTGTGTTTCTGGGGTTTTTTTAAGCCTGCAGCATCCCTGGGAGCCGTCTGCCGCCGTCCAGCCGCACTGCAGGGCAGGGCAGGGCGGGGCAGGGCAGGGCAGAGCAGGGCAGGGCTGGGGAGGGCAGGGCTGGGCGGGGCGGGGCAGGGCAGGGCAGAGCAGGGCAGGGCTGGGGAGGGCAGGGCTGGGCGGGGCGGGGCAGGGCAGGGCAGAGCAGGGCAGGGCTGGGGAGGGCAGGGCTGGGCGGGGCGGGGCAGGGCAGGGCAGAGCAGGGCAGGGCTGGGGAGGGCAGGGCTGGGCGGGGCGGGGCAGGGCAGGGCAGAGCAGGGCAGGGCTGGGGAGGGCAGGGCTGGGCGGGGCGGGGCAGGGCAGGGCAGAGCAGGGCAGGGCTGGGGAGGGCAGGGCTGGGCGGGGCGGGGCAGGGCAGGGCAGAGCAGGGCAGGGCTGGGGAGGGCAGGGCTGGGCGGGGCGGGGCAGGGCAGGGCAGAGCAGGGCAGGGCTGGGGAGGGCAGGGCTGGGCGGGGCGGGGCAGGGCAGGGCAGAGCAGGGCAGGGCTGGGGAGGGCAGGGCTGGGCGGGGCGGGGCAGGGCAGGGCAGAGCAGGGCAGGGCTGGGGAGGGCAGGGCTGGGCGGGGCGGGGCAGGGCAGGGCAGAGCAGGGCAGGGCTGGGGAGGGCAGGGCTGGGCGGGGCGGGGCAGGGCAGGGCAGAGCAGGGCAGGGCTGGGGAGGGCAGGGCTGGGCAGGGCAGGGCAGGACTGGGGCCCGACTTCCCAGGAAAGGCGGGGATGGGGCAGGAGCCCCCCGCTGCCCGGGGAGGGAGGCATGAGCTAGCCCGGCCAAGGGCAGCACAAACCACCTTCCATCACGATATCTGGCAGGTGCAGACACTTTCGGAGCTGAATTAAGGCTCCTTTTCTCTCCCCTTTTCTCCTCCAGGGAGACACAAGTCACAAGTGAGATGTTCTTTTCCTATTTAATCATGGCAAACATGTCCAAGGATTAAATCTCCCAAATTCCCAGACTTTGGTCCCTGTGCTTTTGGCTTCACCTGTGCAAGACCTGGAGCACAGAGTTGCTGTTAACAGTCGCTGGATTGAGATTTTCATCTTCATTTAGAGCTCAGTGGATTCCCTCCCTCCTGGCTTTCCCGGCCTGTTTTCCACATCCACCTCCTAAGTGCTGGAAAGAGCCAAAAATAAGTTCTCCAAGCTTGTCTCTCTTTGGCCACTCTGTTGCAGAGCTGGGGAGTTTGCTCCAGCTTCCCCTGCTGCGGTAATTAGCTGGAGTTTAATTATTGTGAGGTTGCTTGGGATGAGAGGGTGGAGGAGAGCCACCTCCAAGTGCTGAAAAGCTGGGAAGGGGATGGCTGGTGGAGAACCTTTAGCAATCATTGAATGCCCAACCTGGGAGCAGGAAGCTGGAACGTTTAGAGGGTTTGGGGGGTAGAGTGAACCAAGTTAAGTCCAGAGCAGAGATCATTTCCTGGAAATGACACTGCCTCAGGTACCAGTGAGGATAAATCTGCAGGCACTGGTTGCTTTCCAGGCAGTTCAGAGGCTTTCCCGCACCCCAGGGCGCTGCTCTGCCAAAGGCACGTGAGGAGCCTCCCACTTTGGCTGCAGATCTGAACTTGCACAGACCTCTGAGCCAGGGAGGACCATAGATTATCCAGGCTGACTTCCCGTCTAACGCAGGCCAGATGAGTCCAGCCCCTTATTCCTGCACTGAGCCCAGCGTTCCTGCCTGGCTCCACATCTCTTCCAAAATGGCATCCGGTCTTGATTTAAAGACTTCAAGAGATGGAGAATCCATCATTTCCCGTGGCAGCTTGTGCCAATGGTTATTTCTAATAGAGGAGGAAGTGATTTAGAGCTGGGCTTACATGTCAGAAGCCTCTCTGGGTAAAGGATGGCTCCCAGGCTGCCTCCCCCCTCAAATAAAGTACAGAGCACTGACAGAAGAAGGATTTGCCCCTAAGTGTGTCTGTTCTCTCCAATGTTGCAGTTGATGAACCAGTCTTTTCTCCACAAGCATCACCTTCCGAAGCCCATTGTGACTGTGAAAACATTCCCTCAGCACATTCCTTAGAAGTTGGTTATTTTTCCCAGAAAAAATCCCGTCACATTTTTCCAGTGCACACAAGAAATCCTCCCTGGGAGCCTTCAGCCATGCTGGTCCTTCCAACCCCCACGGGCTGCCAGACCAGCAGAAGTTCTGCAGAAAATGCCCCCAGAACTCCCCTGGTTCCTATAAATCCACAGCTCCTCCAGTCTCTTTCCCATCCTCTTGGAGGAGCAGGGAAGAGCCCACTGGTCCCAGCCCCGCTGGGTTATCAGGACAGACATGGATGCCTGGAGCTGCCTCATCCTTTCCAGGTTTTCTGAGCTCACATCCCTCAGCACAGGCGTGGGACAGCCCCTGGCCACGGCTCAGCTCACCTGGACAGGACACTCAGCACGGGGGAGCAGGGACAGGGGAGAGCTGCTGACAGGTGGGACATGTGTCCCCTCCCTGTGCTCCTGCCTTGGACTCATCTTAATCCTGGATTCCCATTACAGCTGACAGGGAACTGGCCCTTGGACAGACTCGGAGGACTCCCCGAGGTGCCCTGCTGTGGGCAGAAGCTGGGATCTCTCCCAGTTCCTGTCCCGGTGCCATCGGACCAAACGGGAGCGTGCAGAACCAGCTGTTCTCATAGCCTGCCTCTCTCAGGTTATTTATATCCCAGGAATATTTGACATTTCCATTTTATGCAAGGGTCCCAGGTCCCCAAGGCATTTTTCAGAGCAGTGAGGGCAACAGGAGCTCCTGGAGCATCCCGAAGTGTGTCCCTGCCAGGAGCGGTGCAGAGCGGGAGAGAGGGAGGGGTGGGAGCTTCCCGTGGTGATTCAATGCTCTGAGACAAGAATTTGTGCATCCAGGAGGGCTCTGAGGGAGGAAATTTGGCATGCACGGAGCACCTGGGTGAATCCACCTGAAACTGCAGCTGTGGGAGCTTCCTTGTTCCAGTGGATTAAACAACCCTTCCCCTGCTGGAAGAGGATTCCCAGCATTGCAGCTGAGCTTGGCTGAGAGTCCATCTGGCAAAAGGAGTTGGAGAAGATCTGAGCCAAACCCACAGAGATTTTTCACCCCTATCCACCACTGGTTGGAGGGGACAGAGCTGCCATCAAATCTCAGCTCCCTCAGATCTTCCAAGATCAGATGAGAGAGACCTCCAGGATGAGGGAAAATGTCTCATGTGGTCTCAGCTCCTCGGCTGATTGACACAACCTCCCGGCCCAGAGACCACAGGCAGAGCAAAACATGGCATGGAGGAAGAATGGGGATCAGAATCCATCTGGGAAGTTCATTGTTTGATAACCACATCCTCTGAAAGGGACAGGGCTGCTGCAGCAACAGGGGGGTGGGAGGAACAGAACTTCCACATCCCCTCTTCCCCCCGAACAAATGTACCCAATTTCTCTCTTTGCTTACCAGAATTCCATCCCCATCCATCGGGATCCGAAACAACCAGGGATTTCTCAAAGCAGCAGCCTGGGCCTCAGTAGAAATGTTGTTTTCCCAGGCTGCCACAAGATGCCAGCATTTCAGAGAGTTCCTGAGCTGGAGCCGGGCGGAGGAAGCGCAGCTCCGGAGGGCTGAGCCCCCTCTGCTCCTCCAGCTCCCCCCGGGATGTCACGGAGCCCCTCTGCCTCCTCATGGACAGGGCACGAGGATGGGCAAGGTGGAAGAGAGAGTCTCCATGGGAGGTGGAGGGAAGAATCTTCATTGGAGGTGGAGAAAAAGCATTTTTGTAGGAGGTGAGGAAAGTATCTCCGTGGGAGATGGAAGAGAGCATCTCCATGGGAGGAGATATGGGAGATTATGGGAGATTCAGGAAAACATCTCCATGGGAGATGAGGGAAAACATCTTCCTGGGGAGATGGATGAAAGCATCTTCTTGGGGGATGGAGGAAAATATCTTCCTGGGAGGTGGAGGAGAACATCTTCCTGGGAGGTGGAGGAAAGCATTTCCATGGGAGATGGAGGAAAGCCCCTTCCTGGCAGTGGAAGTCGTGGCTGCCTGGGCTGCAGGCAGAGCAGGCTCAGCAGCTCTGCAGCTCCCTGGTGCTGCCCAGCCTGGGCTCCCCTCTTATGGAGCACATCCCAGGATTTATGGATGCAGGGAAGGACACCCTGAGCCTTGGAGGGCCACAGATCCTCTGCCTGGGCTGAGACTGCCTCTTTCCATGCTCAAAGGAAACCTCCTCCTCCTCCTGAACTGTGCACATGCTTTCTGAATCCTTCCTCAGCATCCACGGGCACTTGCAGTAGAAGTTTTCCCTCTCACTTCCCCAAACAGAGAGAGCCAAATGAAGCAGTTCCCCATTTTCTTGTACCAGTTATCCCTGGCAGCCCTGGGGAGCTCCCAGCTCTCTTTCAGTTCTGTTTCTGCCCCACCTGCTCCACCCTCAGCCCTCCAGCGGGTCCCAGCAGGAGAACGGCTTTGTGGGCCCAGCTCTCCTTCAGGAGTCACTGCCAGGGCACAGAACTCCTGCATGTCCTAAACCTGAGAGTGCCACTGAGAAGGAACAGCTGAAGGGGTTTTTCCAACTCAGATGAGCTTTTTTCCTCCTGTGGAAAGACATGGAAGAAATAGAGCTCCTCCCTCACACTGATAACCTGCTGACCCCCCCTTGTTTACCAGCAGCCCCCTGCATTACCCTTGGGTAATTCCCCTAATCCTGCAAACATCCCAAACCCCATGTGGGCCTTCCCAGTCCATCCCTTCTGCAGGGGATGAGCCCCCTGGGAGAGGGGCTGCAGGAACCTGCCCACGGCAGCTGAAACCCTCTGGGCTCCACAGTTCCCCTGGGACTCCTTAACAGCACATCCACAGTGGTGGACACCCCTTGGCACCCCTCAAAAGCTCTCCAATAAGATCCAGCAGTCCCAATCCCCTTTTCTGTCCATTCCCCTGGAGATGGGACAAACCTCTGTTTCTATAAATATTTTTTCTATAAATAAATATATTCCTTTCCCTTTTTTTTGTGCTTCATGGATCTCCCTTCCCACCCAGAGGGATAAGGCAGATAATTGGAAATTATGGATAATATACTAAAAACCCAAATCCCTGCTTGCTTTGAGGGTAGCCAGCTGGTTTGGAGCTTTATTACCCAGGCCACAGCACGGGAGGACAATTTTACTTGGGAATTTGCCTTTGCAATCACAAAATTCCTCACCTCACTACAGCAAATCAGGATTGATGTCAGCAAAGAACTCAATTTTCACAGCCCAGAGCCCAGGCCAAGGACTTTTTGTACCTTGCCATGATTTTTATGCTTCCCAGTCTTCCAGCACTCAGCTTTCCAGAGCTCCACAGAGGTGCTGGATAAATTTCCTGTTTCGCTTCTGCAGCAGCAAGCCACAGCTTTATCAGGGAATATTTAGGGAGGCAGACACTGCTTCCAGACAATGCTGTCTCCATAAAAGAGAGCTGTGAAATGGGGCTGTGCAATGATTCCTTTCCTGCTCACCACAGGCTGGCAGTTCAAACGCTCTGACAGCGTGGGCTGGCCTGTGACAGACAGGGATGCTCAGAAATGGATCTCGTTTTTCCACACACACTCACATAAAATGGACTTCTCTGCTCCAGAGTGGAAAATCAAATATTTTACCATATGCTCCTAACTGATTTTTGTTAGAGAGCAACTTATATATTTCTTTAAGCAACCAAAAATTATTGATTTGTAGCTTCCTGGTAATATTTCCATTCTGCAGTTGAGGCTGTGAAGTCTTTGCACTCAGAAAATAAAGGAGTATTTCATCACCCTCCCTCAGGGAAAACTTCCTGCCAGAGCTTTTGTACGTGGCAAGTTGGAAAGACACTTTCCCCAGGTGCAGAGCAAACCTCAGCCCTAACCCCACTGATTACTCTGTACCACACCCCAAACCCAGGCTGCCTGGCACTGGGAATCCTGGAGGCTCCCCACTTTAACTGGGACCTGCTGCCAGCACTCTGTGGCTACAGGGTGCCCCTGAGCAGCAGTAAAGGCACCAAAACCTTTGGATTGTGCAGCAGAAGAAGTGGCAGAGGCATCCCCGCTCCTTTCTCTGCTGCTGTGTCACCAACGCATCACAGACGAGCCTGCAGAACAGACATGCTGTGGCCAGATGCGCAGAACATCTGCTCAGACCAACAAAGCAAAACCAACAAAAATAACTGAACAAAAAGGCAAAGGAGGAGCATCCATGGATCCTGCAGGGTGCAGGATCTGTCTGACGTGGTGGGGCTTCCCAGGAAAGGCTCGTGGCACAGTGACAGCTCAGCTGAGAGCGACATCCCTGCTCCCAGGGAAAGCACTCACAGCCCAGGGAGCAGCCGTGGGATCCAGGGGGGCTGGGACACTCCAAAGGGTGACTCCATGAGGAGCTGCATCCGTCCTGCTGCCCTGGAGTCTCGGATGGACACTCGGGGCCCCTCCCATCTGCACATGACATAACAGGGTCTGGACTTACAGCGTCCCTGGGGGCTGAGGAGGTGTCCTCATGCCCTCCTGCAGGTTGATCCCAAAGTGCAGACAGGTCCCGTGCTCAGAGCTGCTGCTCCAGGGAAATGTCATTTGGGAGTCAAGAGGGAGCAGGGCACGGCAGGGCCTTGGTGGCTCCTGGCCCAAACCTTGCCCAGGGTCCCCCACGATGAGTGGGGAACCAGGAATGTTCAGCCAAGCCCTCGGTCCTGCTGGGATGGTTGGGGATGCGCTGAGCACAGGAGAGCACCATGGGGTGTCCCTGAGCCTGCCCAGAAACACTGCCTTGGCAGCCCCAAAAACAACAACCCCCACTCCAGAGGCAGCAGGACACGGCCTCAGGAAGGGAAACGTGCTGGGTGACACCAGGGCTGGGGCAATCCCCTGTGGGCACACCCTGACCTGCTGCTGTCCTCATGGGAGATCCTGAGCTGGTGTCCTCCCCTGCAGGGACATACTGATCCACTTTTGTCCCTGTGGGGACATCCTGGATTGGAGTTCTTCCCTGGGTGACCTCAGCTCTACTGAAATGGGGCCCATTCTCAGCCTCATCCCCAGCCCACCTCCTGCACTGGTTCAAAGTCATTGATTTAGGCTCAGCCCCTGAGCTCTCCAGGTGTAAATCCATGGGAAAACTCCCATCTTTTCCCCAGCCTGGCTTCACCAATCAGTGACAGGTCCCAGGACATCAAACCCCAACCCTGCCCCTGCTTCTGTGTGCTCACAGCACCCTTGGCCACCTCAGGGGCCTGATTCTGCTTCCAGTTTTCACATCAGGGCATGTGGCTGGTTAAGAAAAGCCCGGAAACCACAGCTGGCAGGTTGAGATTGGGTCACAGACTCATGGAATCATGGAATCATTCCTGTTGGAAAAGTCATTGGAGGGTCTGGATCCTCTTGCATGATGTTCACACCCCAGTGGAGTGTGGCTCTGCTCCTCTGAGCCCCATGTGTGGGGCTGGGGGCAGGGAAGGATGTTTTGTCTTGCTTGGGCTGAGCTCTGCTGCAGCTGGGATTTGAACCCAACCCTGTGACCCTGCTCAGAGCAGCTGCCCTAGGAATGGGACCCCCATCCCAGCCCTGGCAGGGACATGGATCCCTGGAGCAGAGCCGGGGGACAGCAGGACACTCACACCTCCCAGCCACCAGGGTGGTGGGTTTGACATCTGTAAATGTCTCTCCATAAACACATTTAATGTCTGAAGTCAGGAGAAATGAATCACTTGGCAGAGGTGGAGCTCTGCTTTGGTACAGGCTCTGTCTTTCCAGCAGCTCTCCTGGAGAGACCAGGGCCTGGTGATGCAAAGGAAAATCCCTCATATGGGCAGAGTGTCCCGGCAGCCAGAGCCTACAAGAGCCACACACTGCACAGGTGACCTCAGGGGGCAATGGAAAGGTGACAGCAGAGCTGCTGCCAGCTTCAACACACAGGTGTTCTTCAAGGAGCTTTCCCCCAGCCCCTCTGGAGCCTGCCCTGCTCATTCCTCCACAGCAATTTGAAAAGGCCCAGGCAGAAATGCAGAGAGATTTCTCTGCACCAGCAAACCTGATTTCCTTGCCACTGTGCCCAGGTCAGAACTTGCCTCTGTGCATCACTGAATCCTGCTGGAGTGAGGGGTTAGGTAAAATAAATAAGGAAAACTACAGTTACGATGCTCAGAGAGCAGAAATTGGCTTCTTTGCACAACGAACATTTCTTTCTGTGGGTGCTGCTGTCCTGTCTCTGCCCGACATGGGAAGTTTCACCTCCCTCTCCTTGTCTGCCAGGACTGCTCACCTCCAGCAGGGCCCATCTGATGCTGCCCAGCCAAGTAGAAACCATCATGATGTGCACCTTTCCTTAGCAGTGTGGGGATGCAGTGAATAATCTCCAACAGCTGGAAAAGTTCCTGTGAAAGTGCCGTGAGTGAGAGCAGGAGTCTGACTAAAGCAGGGATCAGCCTCAATTCCCAGCCTCACGGAAGATATTTCCCAGTATTTCCACACAGCACCAAGTGCAGAATCCTGCTTGGAGTGACTGTGAATTTCTGTCAATATGAAGAAAAACCTGATTGTAGAGGAGCTGGCTGTGCCCAGGAGTTCTCTGGAGCTGGGACCATCCTTGTCACCTCCGCAGCGGATCTAAATTTAGAGTGAATAAATGGGTGGGGAAACTTGGAAAGAGCTGTGATCCCAACTATGCTGGGAAATCTGGATTTTTCTATATTTGAGGTAGCCCTAGAGTGGAGGGTACACACTTTTTCCTTAAGTGTTGCTGTTTCAGTGGTGCAGCCATTGAGGCCAGCTCAGCTGGAAGCTGTGCCCATTTTCTGGTGCCGATGGGGAGTGAGGACATTCAGGCTCCAGAATGATCCCTTTCCAAACAGGCAGCAGCCACAGCACTTGGCACAGAGGACTTTGGAGGGTCAGGAGCCCACAGACACAGCCAGGGCAGGCAGGGCACTGCCCAGGGCTGTGTCCACGGCAGGGATGGCACCTGCTCCTGCCTCAGCCCATGCCAAGCCTCCCACAGGAGGAAAGGTTTGGCTGTGACCTCTATAGCAAGAAAAACACCAGGAATAATTCACTCTCCTCCCGGGCTTGGGAGGTGCTGTTTGCCCAGAGAAGGGGCAAGGAGCTGTTGGAGATGGAGAGCTCCCCAGGGAAAGCTCCTTTCTCAGGGGGTCAGGAGACACCCAGAGCACCCTGGAAGCTTCATGAACACCAGAGCAAACCCTCGGGGGATCTGGGTTCATTCCAGGCCAAAACCTGGAGCATGGTTTTGGAAGGGAATGGAAAGAGAGAGATGTGGGGTGGGGGATGATGGTTTTCCTGACAGACCCGTCAGCCTGGGAGAGGGATGATCCCTGTGGTGCTGCCCAGGAGAATGGACACAAATCTCCACCCTGGGGATATCAGGGCTGTATTCCAGAATTCCCAGGCAGACAGAGCCTGGGCAGGATGCCCCCACTGCCCTGCCCTGCCCTGCCCTGCCCTGCCTGAGGCTCATCCCTCAGCCCAACC
Source organism: Dicaeum eximium (assembly GCA_013396995.1). NCBI lineage: Eukaryota > Metazoa > Chordata > Aves > Passeriformes > Dicaeidae > Dicaeum > Dicaeum eximium. Next base: position 705,194 of record VWZP01000625.1, read on the forward strand.
CTTGCCAAGCCCTCTGACACTGGGCATGCGTCAGGAAAAAAGTACCTTTGGTAAATCTTCGCATTTATGGCAGCAGTGTCATCATTTTGGTGTTTACAGCAGAAATGTCACTATCCCTGAGCTTCCAGAGCCAAACCCAGAGTTCCCCATGCCAGACACCTGGATGTGTTCTGGTCCCAGGGAGTCAACAGCAACATCCCAGTGAGAACAGGCCAGGGAACGGCCATGGGCCAAGTCCCCCAGAACAGGCAACTCCACCAAGCAGGGTGAGAAATGCACTTCCTGATTCATCAGGGATTTAGAAGCTTTGACTATTCCAGATTAAAAAAAAAAAAAAAAAAAAAAAAAAAACCTTGATCAATTAAAGAGGAATTTCCTAGATACNGGGGGGAAGGAATAATGAAAATAAAAATATTTATTTTTGACAGAATCAAACCACCTAAATCCTGAGCTGTTGTGCTGTTTTATGTAGAATTAAAGGGCTTTTTTAAACCAAATGGTTCTCACGGTGGAAATAAAAAAGCATTTGATAGCTACCAAACCAGGACACCTCAAGTTTGAAAACACCGGGAAGAAAGTCTGAAACTGAGAGACATTTGTGAGGCATTTCAGAGCTGCAAGGAAACTGAGCTGGGCCCCTGACAGTGGAAACTGGAGCAATCTCCCTGCTCATCCACCTGATTTACCTCCCTCTCCTCTCTGCCTCCTAGACCAACTCCAACCACACTCCAAAGTATGGATGATACTTTCATGATCCTAATCATGATTAAATCTCTATAGATTTTATAAAAATCGGCAGCTGGCTGGAGGGGAGAGCCAGGCAGGGCTCTCATGTTCTCCCTTCTGCTTGGCTCAGCAGGGCCAGCCCAGCCCTGGGTGGTGGGAGAGGACACAGTGGAAGGAAGGGGATGAGCAGGGAACCAGGAATATGATCCCACAGGAAAAGAGGCTGTGTTCATTTTGCTGTCCACAGAAAATCTGTAACTGAGAAAGAATTCAAAAAGCAATGGCCATGCAATGCTGTTCATCCCTTTCCAGGACACTCCTGGTACCTTTCCTGAAGCATCTTCCGCTGGGAGCTGGGGTGGGCAAGGACCAGGGCAAGGCTGCAGCCTCCCCCTCTTTGATCCTGAGTCCAGGCTGGCCCCCTCCTGCTCCCCCCTCCTGGGGCTCTGCTCTCGCTGACATTCTGCCCCTCTGTTTCTGTTTATTTGTCCTCAGTTGTGTCTTTGTCTTAGCCAGGAACTTGGAAAGCTCCTTGGAAAGCTCCTTGGAAAGCTCCTTGGAAAGCTGGCTCGGCCTGCCTTTGCCATCTGGCTGCTGCTCATCGCTGAGGATTCCAGTAGCAAACCAAACCCAAACATTGGGAAATGGTCCTGAGGAGAGTTCGTTTTTATGAGGAGGATAATGGAATGGGAAGTGGGACAGAGCCTGTCTGGTCCCAGGCTGAAGAGGAGCTCTCCCCAGGGCTCTTCCCACAGGAGCTCCCAGGGCTCCTCAGACACCTGGAAACCCCCAATGGTTTTGTATCTCCAAGGTCCCAATGAACAGGGATGGGGAAACTGAGGCACGGGGCCACTCCTTGTGTCTGTGGCAGAGCTGAATGTCCTGACCCCCAGGAAGAGCCTGGGAACCCAGCCAAGGAAAGGTGGCTCTGAGGTCACCTGCTCCCCCCCATTTTTGAGTGCTGACTGTGCTGGGGACGGTGGCGGCCAAGCCGCTCCTCCCGGGGGCATCACTTGGAAATGGGCCAGTGACAAATGGGCTCCGGCTGAAATGAAGCGATGTTATCGTGGCCTCTGCTCCTCCCTCTGGGGGGACCATGAAAGCCCCTGGCTGCCTGGGCCAGCTGCCATTTCCCTGGGTGGTCACGGCTGGCCGGGCACCGTGAATCAAAGTGTCGGGGCGGGAGCAGGAAAGGGCCGGGATGGAGAATGGGAGCTGGAACCGCTCTGCCACAAAGGGTCCAGCCAGGGAAACCTGGACAGACCTCATCTGGCTTCACCCAGGGACTCAGGGTGGTATTTAGCAGCTCCCCAGCCCTTCAGAATTCCACCTTGGAATTTTTGAGGACATTTTTTGATGACTCCGTCATAAAAAAGTTTGCAGCTGCCCTCTGTTCTCATTGCCCTCCTCCTTCAATGGCACTGTGGAAATATGAGCAGGCAAAGGATTTTCCTCGGGAAGGCCAGAGGTGGTGTGGGGAGTGATGGAGCAGAGAGTCCCCATGGATTGAGCTGCTCTTCCTTCCTAAAATAACCCCACGTGGTGTTCCAGCCACTCCCTGTGTGAGACCTGCCCCGGTTTCTCTGGGAAAGCACAGACCACATTTCACATTTGGGATGCTCTGCTGTTGACTCCGTCCTTTCCCAGCTCTGCCCTCGGCATTCCCACGTCCAACAGCACCCAGCCATGGCTGCCATGGCACTGGGCAGAGTTAACCCCTCAGGGATTCGGGAATGGAGCGCTGCTCTCGTCTCCAGTCTGCAGGACAGGCCTGTGAAGCAGACTGAGAACTGCTGGGGAGAAAGCACACCAATGCTTCATTCCCACAGCCATTCCCTGGGTCCAGAGGGTTCTGCCAGTGCCACCAGGACCCTTTTACTTCCAGAGGTTCAGACTTTGCACACAACTTGCTGCAGGTCAAGGAGCTGCTGCTTTGTCACCAGCTCAAGTCAGCAGCTCACGTTCCCCTCCCAGCTCCTGGAGCTTCATCAGAGCCTCTCTGTTCCCAGGAAATGAGTTTTCCAAATGAGGCGTGCCCGGCCCATCGATAAAGAAGGCATCAATGGCCAGCCCAATTTCTTTTTGCTTTCTTAGTCTCTGTAATGGATGAGGTGAGGAAGCTGTCCGTGCTCATGGCAGGGGTTGGATGAGATGGGCTTTCAGGCCTCTTCCAACCCAAACCATTCCGGGATTCTGGGATTCCACGATAATTTCCCCCTGTTCTGATTGTTTTTGATATGTTTGTTGCCAAAGCTGTGTAAAAATGTGGGTGTTTCCTGCACCTTAGATCTGCCTGAGTCTAAAGTGTGTCCTGAGAGGAGGATCAGCCCCTCAGGTTTCCCTGTGCTGGTTGCATCCCTGCTGTATCCCAGCTTCTCAGGGAATACATATCTGTATCTCCAAATTTATTCCCAGAGGAGGTCTAAACCTTGCAGCCAGTGGAGACAAGAGTGGGGTTTGCTGACTTCAGCATCACCAGGAGATCAATCCATAAATTAGCACAGCAATGCAGGGCTCACAAACTCCCTTTATTATTCCCTCCAGACCTGGGCTGCCTCGGGCCCTGAGCCATTACCTGATCCATGGAACCCGGGGTATCTCAGGACCTCAGAGATCAAAAGGAAACTTTGCACGGGTCAGAGAGAAGCATTCTGGGCTGCTGGATGTGCTCCCTCTCGCTTTCTCTTCTGCCAGAGCTCTGTCACTGTGCCCAAACCTGTGCTGGAAATCTCTGCTCGTGAGCTGCAGTGACACAGCTGAAGGGACCATCCCTGCCTCACACAGGGACACTGGATAAAAGGGTCATAGCCACGGAGTTCCCCCCACCCTGAGCATTTTGCCAGTGCAGGAGTGTTCCCACACCCCCACAGCCCCAGAGCAGCGAGTCCTGAGCTCCTCCTGTGCTTCCCAAAGCCTGCAGTGAGTCCTGGCCTGCTCTGGACCTGGGAAATGAAATTAGTTCATTCTGCTGATGGGAAGAGGTGACAAGGTGTCAGCCAGCACTGCAGGAACATGGAATATAGAGCACTTTTCATCCATACAGGATGACAGATTGCAGGGATAGGGGTTTCCTACCACGCCAATTTGAGCACTGGGTATAAATGTGTTTACACTGGGATTTTTGACTGATTTAGGGATCAAGTCCCACTATGGGACTTGGCAGAGCTCCTCTCCTGGGGTGTCCTTCCAAGGCATGAGGAGCTGCGTGTCACTCCAGCCAAACTTGGCCTTGGAGAGCCTGGAGAGAGATGCTCACCCCAGGGCTGTGCTGCAGAAACGCCCCCTCCCTTTGGGACTGGTCTGATGGTTGGGAGCAGGGCAGGATAACGGGAGCACAGGGGCTCCAAGGGCCTGTTGCATCAGGACCTTCGTTGAACTCCCCTCATCAATCTCCATCAATCCTCCCTCTCGTGTGTCCCAATTTGGTCTCTGAACCAGCTCCCTTCCTTTCCCCTCCCCTCCCCTCCCACTGCCCCCCAGCACACACAGGCACATTTCCTTTTCCTTAAGCAAACACTTTTCAGATTTAAAAGTGAACTCTGGGTGCAGGCTGGAAAAAGACAATGTGGCCTGGCCCCTTATCTGCTGCTATCTGCTCCCGACAAGCTGCGAGCCCAGATTGGGCCTGCAGGAGATTTCGAGTGTTTATGGGCCACAGGAGGGAGGGAGAGGAGGGGAAATCTGCTGGGGGAGATAAGTCCAGGAAATAGGCCTGGTGACTGGAGCAGAGTCAACAAAGCTGAGCGAGCAACCGGACACCTCCGGAGTCCCAAGGATGTGACTCGGTGTCACGACTCTGTCACGACTGCAGCTCCCCAGCAAGCAGAGCACATTCGCCTGCAGTGGTCCATGCCTGCCATGGAGAAGGGAAACATCCTGATCTCTTTACACACTTGGAATGTTTTCCAGTGAAGAGCCCAAATTTAAGCTCCTTGGCTCATAAGGAGGTCCCTGAAATAAACCTCTTGGTTTTGCAGGATTGGGAGCACGAGCCAGGCCCAGCAGCAGCTCCTGGCTCAGGGAGCCACACCTGGGGTTTGTAACGTGCTGTGTAAATCTGGGCCCCAAAGGATCATGTGCTCTTTGTCCATGTGCCATCAGCATGGCTCAGAACCCACAGCACGAGGCAGGAGCTGCTCACATGGGCACCAGGAGATTTTTATAACCACCGCGTTATTTTTATAATCACCTGTTATCCCCATGTGCACAAGGGGTTTGGTGGTAACTGGAAAAGCGTGTGGGCTTTGTCTGTAATGCATTTCAAACACAAAAATATCTGGGCTAATTATACCTAAGAACAGCAGCTCACATTGCTCCGGCAGCCCAAAAACTGTTGTAAGCATGGCTGTGGAATGGAAAAGTGAGGTTGTCTGTTCTCCTCTGGAAAACCAGCTGAAGGAAGCTTTCATGCTCTGACAGTTGTTTCTAAGCAGGAAAACTTCTGCAAGCTCTGTTCTTTGGGGCAGCTGCTCTGGTTTTACCTTGAACTCTATAATTTATGACAGAGCCTTCATATCCGAGCTGCTGAGAGGATAGGCAGCCTTATGGAGAGCAGAGTGCCACTGATGCCCAACAGCCTTCCACTGCAAGGCCCTGGGCCACCCCAGCTCTGTCCTGGTTCAGGTTTTACTGACTAAACTCTCTGAGTTCACAGCATTTCATTTGCTTGGTGATGGGGATTTTCCTGTGCACTGCTCAGCCCCAGGTCTGGGTGCTGCTGTTCTGCCCCACCTCGCTCCAGCAGGCTCCCTTGTGCTGCTGTTGTTGCCGTGGCCCCGGCACACATCCAGCTCCAGCTGTGAGCCCACGGTCCCAGGACTGGTGTGCTCAGGCTATGGAGCTGAACAGTGCTCCAGGCAGTGTCCCTGGCCCAGGCAGCTCTGACAGCAGTCACAGGAATGGTTTGGGCTGGAGGGAGCTGAAAGCTCATCCAGCTCCATCCCTGCCGTGGATCCCAGGATACTCCTCAGGTGCTTTCCACCATTGGCACAGAGGAAACCAAGCCTTCCCTCCCCCTTCCTACAATTCCTCTTTCACCCTCACACCTTTCCCTGTGAATGGTTTGAATCCAGGATCCATCCCCTCCATACTTTTGCTGTCTGAGGCTGGTGGAAGTTTCCCTGCCCACAGCAGGGGTTGGAGTGAGGTGATCTTCAAGTTCCCTTCCAAGCCAAGCCATTCTGTGAAATCTGCATTTCTGCCATCTCCTCTCGTTGCACAGGGAACAGCACTCCCTTCTTGTCCCAGGCAGTGTCTTTGGTTCCTGGGTTGGTCAGAGCTGCTGAGCCTTTCCTGCTGTCCCTGTTCCGTCGGGATGCCCGGGAGGCCCTGTCAGTGCACGGCAAAGCCCTGACATGGAGCCATTGATGCAGCAAACTCCCACCTCACAACATCAGCCAGGGAGAGTTCCCAGACCGTGGCTCCTCTCCAGCAGGGAGCAGTTATTCCCCCTGAAGCACTTTCCCATGGAAAGGCTGCTCCAGCAGCAGCGGGCACAGAACCCTTTAATCTGCCTGGAGCTGTTGGGGACTGTGGAGACAAGAGCCAAGGTATCAGAGCTCTTCAAGGGAAAGCCCTGTGTGGGAAGGGCTGTAAAACACCAGTTTTCTGGGTTGTTCTAAATTTCCTCTTCATTTTATGGTTCATCTGAGTCAAAGAGAAACCTTCTCAGTGGAGGAGTGGAATGGGAAACACACTTCCATGTCAAACCCTTGGAATCGCATCAAGCTCCTGCTTTACTCATTTATTTTCCTTTAATTCACCTTGGGATTGGGATTTTTAAAATCCTTTTCATTCCTCCAGCTGTTTATGTTTTTGGTGGAGCTGCCTTTCTTCTCCCTCCCTTCCCTCCTGCTCGCCTCCTGTACCATCCACAGTGAATCTCACAAGGTGAGATATTTTCAAGGAATTAATCTCTGGGAAGAAATAATGGATGTATTTGCTTGGTTGGTTGTTTTTCTGTGGAGATCAGAGCAGGTGGAGCCCCTCTAGAGCTCCAGAAAGGTCTTCATGGGCTGTCTGGTCTCTCCTGAGCTGGAGAGGTCAAGTCCAGGTTGGTCAGGGAGGCTCCAAGGAAGAATCAGGACAAGAATTTAGAATTTTGCTTAAAAATAGAGGGGAAAGAAGCAACCCCAGAGTGAGTAAAGACCTCAAGTTGTGGAGCTGGGCTAAACAAGGAGGGGAAGCTTTACCAGAGGCAAGGGCAACCTCGAGTTTATATCCCAAAAAAGAGGATTTTTATCTCTTCTAGAAGAGGTGTTTCATGTAAAATTTACTAAAAACAAAGCAACAGCAAATCTTGCAAGGAACTTGGGGTCATGGCCACTTCTCTTTTCTGAAGAGGCAAAACTCTGCTGGAGGAAGAGGTTTGTTTTTCATTTCTTTTCCTTCTTTTCTTCTATTTTTCTAGTCAGCATCAGCTGGCCAGGGATCTCTGTGGTGAAGGCACTTGGGAGGGGTGGCAGTGCTGCCATCAGGGGCCATGGCCACCCAGGTGAGCCTCTGCAGATGCCACTGCAAGGTGTGACATCATGGCCCACCGGTGTTCTGTCCCTAAATGGATGCTGAAGGGGCTGAACACAAAATTCCAGGGCTAAAAGAGGAGTCTCCAGGGCCACGTGTCCAGCAGAGAGGTCCCAGGAGAGTGGAGGCTCCTGCTGGGGACTGCTCAGGAGGGGCAGAGTTTGTGTGGGGTGAGGGTTTGTGGGATTCCTGTCCCACCTCTGCCACAAGGATGAAATTCCTGTCCTGCCTTGGCCACTACAGGATTAAATCCCTCTGTTACAGGAATTCCTGTCCCACCTTTGCCACTCAGGGATTAGATCCCTCTGCCACAGGATGAAATTCCTGTCCCACCTCTGCCACTCAGGGATTAAGTCCCTCTGCCACAGGGATAAAATTCCTGTTCCACCTTTGCCAGTGCAGGATTTAATTCTGTTACAGGAATTCCTGTCCCACCTCTGCCACTCAGGGATTAGATCCCTCTGCCACAGGATGAAATTCCTGTTCCACCTTTGCCAGTACAGGATTTAATTCCTCTGTTACAGGAATTCCTGTCCCACCTCTGCCACTCAGGGATTAGATCCCTCTGCCCCGGGATTCCCGTCCCACCTCTGCCCACCCTACAGCCACGGGGTCTGAGGTTTTATCACCCCATCCCTAAACTTTCCTTCCTGCCTTTTGTCCATGAAGCTTTCTTTGTCCAGGAAATGTCAGGGTCACCCTCCCATCCCACCCCACACAACCTCAGGAGGATCTCTCTAGGGACTGGTAAAAACCCACATGAATTGAGGCTCACACCAGTCCCCAGCCCAAACTGGTTTAACAGGAATTCCATGACATCCCACAGACAGTAAATAATTTCTTGGATATTTATAAACAATGGGAGTGGAAACTCTGATGTTTTGTAACTGATCAGGACTTTACCAACACCACCAAACTCCCACTTTTTGTAACTTCACAATAAACACTCCTCAAAAGAAATACTCCAAACGTGTCCTCAAATCCAGACAGTGGAAAGAGAAAGGTTCTTGTTCCCATCAAACAGACAGGGAACAAGGAAATTAAAATTCCTGGGGGATTCGTGAACCTTCACCTAACATTCCTTTTTCGGGAATAATATAGCATCCAACAATGACAGCAATCCCTTTTTTCCTATGCCCTCATTTTATCTCTGGAACTAAAGCTTTCCCTGTGTTTTGATAATGATTTTATCAATAATTTATGATTATTTATTTGAATACACTGATCACATCCATCACTAATATTAGAGTGAAGCATATTCTATTTCAAAGGTGTTTTTCCTGCTAGAGAGCGATTTAACAATGCTGAAATATTTGTCCCAAAAATATTTATAGTGGGTTTGCTGATTTTCAGTGGACTTCATCAAAGTGCTTTTAATGCTTAAATTAATTAGTGGAAATGAAGGAGCAGATCCTTGTTGAAATGAGGCTTTCTGAACTCTCTGAATGAAACATTTTGCATCGGTAATTTATGAGAGAAAATACTGTTCATGCTAAAATTCTAAATTTGTTGTTCTTATTGATGGAAAATGAAAATAAATTTTAACAGGGAGGATTTTTCTCTGAGACTAATAATTTAATTTCAGGAATATGGTTAATTTTAATTCAATTTTACTGCTCCTTGCAGCTCCAGCTATGCAAAAGTACCTTTGTATCAGATGCTGCTTAAAGATAGCCCAGGGAAAAGGCAGAATTTGCAGCCACAGAGGGGTTTTATCTTGTCCCCAAACTCCCCAGCAGCACAGCAGATGCAAACCCAGATGGACATTTCTCCATGGCAGTTGTTTCCCCATTTCTTCCCTGAATCCAGGAATTCAGGGGAATTCAGGAGTCTGGTTTTATTCCAGCTCCTGGACTCAGCTGTGACCTATGAAGCTTGTGCCCCTTAAGGCACAAAGCTGCAGTCCCTGCAGTGGGAGCATGATGTGGAAGGTGTTTGGAATCCTTAATTCCTGTGAGGTTCTGTTCTTGGTCACTGATGGATCTTGCCATTTTTCCCTCCCAAACACCCAAATCTGGATGTTATGGTGGCAAATTTCACTGAGACGGAGTGGTCACCTCACCTGGGGCTGCCTTCCTTGGCCACAGGCCCAGGTTTTGAGGTGCCATAAAATTGTGGGCCAAGCCTGGGAGAGGAGCAGGGGCCAGCAAGTTGTTGTCATTATTTCCCCATAGCATGTGGGACCAGTGGTGGCCAGTTAAAAACCCCACATTTCCCTGCCAGGAAAGAGAAACTGAAGCACAGCAGTGTGTGTGTGGTTCCACGTCAAGCACTGGAGCTCCATCTGCCTTCCCAGACTTTCCCCTTATTCCTAATTAACATGTTGAGGAATTTTAAAATGTAATAAACATTATTTCTAAACAATCCAAAAGGAAAACTTGCTTCTCTCCGGTTTGATGTAAACATTTATAGCGCAGCTCCATCCTTAAACAGTTAATCTTATAGTGACCTATTAAAATAAAATGAATTGTGTTATAATTCATCCTAAAGCAACCTCGGGGTGAGTGTATCAGGTAACTCCTGCTTTTGCAGCCCTCATGACGTTTTTAATCAAATTCAGCTGTAATTGCTGGAGCATTCACATGCCTCTTTTAATGCCCTGCCTCCATTTGGGACTCATATGAGTCTGTTTTCTCTTAACGTAGCTAATAAATAGAAAACATGAAAAGAGCATATTTTGCAGGGCTCGGAGCTTTTCCACCGTTCCGTTTGTCCCAGCAGTTGTCTGATGGGAACGCGGCACTTGTCAGGTCCCCGCGCCCAGGGTAAAACCTTTGTGGGGCTGGAGCCGCTGGGCTCGTGTCGCTCGCACAAGGGACAGGGGACAGGGACACGGGCGGGAGGGAAGGATTTCATTGGCATCTTTAAAAACCCACGGCCGCTGATGGACGCTGAAATGTTGCTTACGAAAAACTCACCCACGGTGTGGGCAGGAAAAGTTGAAAAGCGGGCTCTGCCTCCGAGATGTTCGTGTAAACAAAACTCCTGCAACTTTCCCTGACCAGCAGGGCAGGGGGATGGTGGGGTTGGGGTTTTTTTCAGTCTCCGACTCTACAGCTGTTTCCAATTTGCCAGCAATTTTCTTTTGGGCTAGTAAAGCTCCCAGGATGGCTGGAACTGGCCACATGGGTTTCTCCCCTCGGCTGTGGGGTTTGGTTACAAGGGGTAGCAAACCCAGCTCGGGATTCGGGGCAGGCATTTCCCCTGAACTCGGGAGTGCTTTACATCCCAAATTCCTCTTAACGCCAACCTTTAAAGGCTTTTTCATTGCAGGTTGTGCTTGTGCGCAGGGGTCCCTGCCGGAGGGAGGCTGAGGTTGCTTTAAAAGTGCAGGAAAATGAGAGGACAGAGATGCGCTCGCAGGTTCCCTGCCCCTCCAGGAAAACGGGAAGAGGCGTCAGGGAACACCAGAGCGGAGCCCTCGGGGTTCCTCCTGTGCGCCGTGTTCTGTGTAATTCACACGTGGAAACGTGAGAAAAGAATGAGCGATGACTTTGAAACGTGAGCCCGTTCAATCCCGGCTGGCTCGGCTGTGCAGAGAGTTGTTCCCATCCTCGCAGAATAATGAGATTAAGGCTTGGGAAGAGCATTTTTAACTCCGTGCACGCGATTTTTTTAAAAGCCTTTAATGATGACAACGCTGCTTTTGATTTTAGACGGTTTTTTCCGTATTCCCTTTCTCTCCTGATTGTTCCCCCGACCCCTTCTCTCCTGCTCACCTCCTGTCGCTCTGCTTTTCCTTCCATCCCAAGGAAGCTTTTCCCTAGAACCCCCGTCCCCTCACCTTGCTTAGGAATGGGTTTCTCTCGCCACAAACAACAACAATTATAATAACAACAAAGAATCCAAAGAATTTCTATATTAAAAAGTGGCGAGGTCCCTGATCGCTGGGTCCAGGTCTGAGTCTGTTTTCTTTGGAAATTGGGAGGAATGCTAAACGCCTCGTCTACCAGGGAGTAAATTGTGTGCGGAGCTCAAGGCACGGCTCCCAGGTTGCCCTTTCACCCCTTCACTTTATATGTTCCTCTTATTAAGGAGAAAAATGTTTCAATATGTTGGAATTTGGGGCAAAGCCGGGAAGGAGAGAAAGAGAATAGAGAATGGAAGAACATTTTCCAAATAGTTTTGGTAACCCGTCTGAGGGTTGCATTTAAAATTGATGTTGTACTAAAATCCCGGGAAGTTTTTTCCCAGGTTAGCGCAAAATATTGCCTGTGAAGGTTTCTGAGATGACAAAATGCACCAGGAACGTGACTCCGATGGGGAAAAAACATCCCTGGATTGAAGATGTTTCCCTTCCCTCCTGAACACGTTACTGTTTGCTAGACTCTTTTGAAATAGCTAAAAAGAGCTGGAGGTTTCGGCTTGCAGGGAGAAATGCGGAATTCTTTATCCAAAAGAAGCGTTTGGAGCCGATTCCATCCCGCTTTCCCAGCCGTGTGCATCTGCAGCGTGCTCCGTCATGCTTTCGGTCCTGCTCAGGGGGAAATGGGTTAACTCTTTTCTAGGTAAGAGTCAGGAAAGAAAACCTCAAAATAAGGTCCGATGATTTAAAAACGGATATTTGAAACTTCCTTATTTAAAAGGGGGGATTTAAAGTAGCACTTGAGCTCCACTCAGCGTCTCTTTTCAGTTTGACTCCTCAGCAACATTTTTTTTTTTTAAAGTTGTGAATTTTTTCCTTTTTTTTTTTTTTTTCTTTTTCTTTTTTTTAGTGTGTTGTTTAAAGTCGCTCATAGCGCCAGGAGGGCTCATGGGGCGAGGATGTCCTATGGTCACGAATAATCTGAGGGAACAGCTGGATATTGATAAGGGGGGAAAACGGAAATCAAATGAAAAGTAGAGGGCAGAGAAGCAAGGGAAAGGAAAGCAAAGCACGTCCTGGAGCTGCGAGCAGCACAGAAGCCCCCTGAGGAAATGCCTGCTTGATGCAGCCTGTCTGGATGGGCTGGGAATTTTAACTTCAGCGCTGCTTTGGATCCAACAAGTTTAAATCTCTCTTCTCCCCGCAAAACTGCAGCTGCAAGGGCAGTGCTCCACAGCTGGCGGGGAGTTTGGGTTTGGTCTCAACCTGGATCTTTACAAACTGCTCTGCCACTGGCTGAGGGGAAAGGCTCTAAAAGGTGAGTCCTTTCAATCGTAGCAATAAGAATAAGCGATTCTAAAAGTAGTTTAAGAGGCCTTTTTATATCGCGGCTGAAGCTGGCAGGGCGAGACGATTGATAAATAATCCACTGCAGACTCTTGGGAACTGGCTCCAAAATATGCAGATGTATTTATTTACATGCACAGGCGTAATTACAACAAGGAGGTAAAGGAGGGGAGGGGGGGGACGCTAATCAGGGGTAAAGAGGAGAGCGGGGAAAACCAATATGGGAATCCTTGACCCCAGAAAATTTACTGGCGAGGCAAAATTACCTTGTCCCTCCACTCTGCCTGCCCCCACCCCCCGTCGCAAGTTCAGAAGCAAAAGAAACTGGAATGTGTTAGGAGGGAGGACGACAGGAAAAAAAAGAATTGTACTTATCAGAAACACATTTTCCGCTTTAGAGCCGCTTGCCCTCCCTTGCCAGCTGGACGGGCAATACTTTAAAAATCAATTAAAGGGGGGTTACGTGCAGATAGTGAACTTTTATTTTCCAGTTGTTGGGCTGTGGGGGTTTTTTTTCTTGTTTGGTTTNGAGGGTTCCGTGGCTCCAGGAGCGCGGGGGTCTCCCCGGGCTTTGCGGGGTCTCAGCTCCAGCGCCGGGCACCTTCATTAGCGCAGTTCTGTAATTAACCTGGGACTGGCTCGGATTAGACCCGACCAAGCCGCGCTGAAGGCGCAGTCAGGACCCCACAGCTTTTCCTCAAGAGCTTGGAAAAAAGCCCCAAGCCAAGAGCCCGGAGTGCGGGCGGGCCGTGCGCGGCTCCCGGCGCATCCCTGGGGTCATTTCCCTGCCCTAACTCCTGGGGAAATGTCTGACCCCCCCTCCCATCCCGGGAAATCCGCACAGGAGCGCAGCCCTGGAGCGGCAGGCTGGGCATGTGTGTCAGGGTGCCTGTGATTCTTAACGATGCACTGCTTACACGTAGCTAATTACACTTAGCTAATTGTTTTCTGGCGCGTTCCAGAAGGACTAAAGACCCCGAGACGATCGGGGAGGACAAATAAAATCGGTTTGTAGGATGTTTTGGTGACTGCGGGTTTGTTTTCCCACACACCGTCACATTTTGCACCATCGTTGTTAATCTCTGCGTCTCGGTAGTGACGATTTTGGGGGCTGGAGGCAAAAAACACCCTGTTCATCAGGCGCTCATCAAGTCTTAGGAGTACAGAAAAACAGATGGGGTCCCTTGAGTCGGAGACAAAGTCTGCGCAGGACCCGAAATAGAAACGGGATTGACAGCCCCGAGAGTTCTTTTAATATTTGCAGCGAGGCTTCCTTTCGGAATATTTTTTAATTTATGGTTTAATTATTGTTGGTGAAGAAGGTTCCTTAAATCAGCCGGGGCCGGCAGGTTAATGGCTCGGGATGGTTTCAATGAGCCAGGAAAGGCAAATGTCCCTCACTCAGCCAAGGGAAACCTTGGGGTATGAGTCAATGGGGTTAACTAGGCTCGACATGAAAACACGAGTATTTCAGCTGGCTTTTAATTGTTGGCTAAGAAATTCAGTTAATCAAATGTCAAACATTTCCCCCTGCTCTGGTCTAAAGTGAAAGAAGGCTCTTTTCCTGAGGAGGAGGGGGAATCCGAAGGAAAAACCAAACTGGTATTTAGAGAGATAAACCCCTCCTCTGTGTCTCTTACTTGATTTTAGTTACTGTATTGATGCGGTTCTCTGTCTTTAAAAAGTAACACTTAAATGTTTGATCATTCCCCTCTGTATTTTATTGCCAATCTTATTATTTAAACCAGGCTTTATTACTTTATTTTTCTATATGCATATATATGACTGGAAGTGTCTTTATTATTTATTTCAGGTCAAAGTTAGGACCTTTAAATATATCTAATAAACGAGTAAGGATGTTTCAGACTGTACCAGACACTTCGTCTTACGTCAAGGTAAGACATGACAGCATCTCTAAACAGGTAATGTGAAAAATTTCAATCCTCCCAAATTCACAGTCATTTGTATTGGTTGAAAACCTCATTCCTTTCTTATTGAATTTAGCAGGAAAAAAATCCCTTGATGTTCAGTGGGAGAGGGGTCAGAGACTGAAATATCCAATGTATCATTTTGGAAATGTGCAGGGTTGAGCCCGAAGTTGTATCATGGGGACAAACAATGAGTTCAAGTGGGTTTGTCTTTTATCCTTCATTGTTGCTGGCTTTGCTGGGTTATCCTTTGGTCAGGCTGTCTTAAATTCCAGGCTGGTCCTGGTTTATTGCTCTGGAACCAACACAGCCGTGGGGCTGTGCTACCGGCTTATATCCCAGAGCTCTAAAACAGTGATTCCTTGAATTTCCTTCCAACTTTCTGCTTTCCCAGCACCCCTTAGTCCTGAACCAGAGCTAAATTTCATTTCTCTTCCCTGCCGTGGCAGCTCCTTACCTCCCTGTGCAAGATGATCTGTGGAGTTGTGTGGTTTCTGAAAGGTCCATTTCAGAAGGGATTTAGAGGGGGAAAATATTGAATGAGTTAAAGGCAAACATCTCTCTCAGTTGCTGAAGCAATGGATTGTCACACTAGGCAGTGCTGTGTAACCCTGGGATTTCTTTCTGTGCTCCTGAAGTTTCTTTCTGTGCTTGAATGTAATTTAGTGGGAAAATTAACTTCAGTTGTTTTGTTTTTGAACTGATATTACCAGATCTTGCACTCTCAATACTTGTTTCCATTTATTTATTTATTTATTTTATTTAAGTTTTTAAAAAAAAGGATCTTACAATGTATTTTGATGGACCACTTCTGCCTCTTTCTTTTTTAAAGATTAAAACTAAAACCAAAGCAGGGTTGGCACAGCCTTGTCCCTTTATACCTCAGTTGAGCTCTATATTATATTTGACATCATATAGGGGTTTTTTTCACAGCAGCTCCTAAGAATGTAAATAAACCAAGCCTGGGACATCTGGGTTACACGTTTGAGGCAAACCCTGCATGCAGCAGCACTTAGGGAAAATCTAAACCACAAGCCTCTCCTGTCTGTGAAGAAACACAGGAGGGTGTTAACTACAGCTGGGTGGATAATTTGTAATGAATAATTTATGACAGGAATCTGGTCTCTCTTTCCCCCCCTGCCCTTTCCCTCTCTCAATGATCTGTGCCTCAATTGGGATTTTCATGTGCATCCACATTCTGGGGGATGATCCACGGAATGATTCCTGTGAATAATCCCAAGGTTACGGCTCACTTTGGGCAGCTTGTTGGGACAATCAGCAGTGGAAATGCAAGCTTGGGATGATCCCAGGTTATGTGGTGTTGGGTGAGCTTGTGCAGCTGCTCCACATTACTACAGCAAATCCAACCAGGAATGGGCAGGATTCCCCATCGGGCTGATATGCCCCAAAATCCCACTCCCATCTTGGTGTTTCAGGGAATGTTGGTGAGTTAATTTTGCTCATTAAGTTTGCATAGGTCTGGCCCAGGTTCCAGAACAACAGAAATTGTGGAAAACAGTTGAAATTCAAGCCTGGGGAAGGCAAATCCCCTCAGAGTTGAAGCAAAGGAAGGTGTTCATTGCTTGTTCCTGTTCCAGTGTGTGAGTGGCTGTGGCCAGTTGGAGTTGGGACGAGTGGGAAATGTCCCAGGATATTCTGTTTGCAATGAGGAGATGAAGGCCCTGTGACATCCTCTCTTCTGGTGTCACTGCCTTGGGTTGGGAAGCAGATCCAGGGCTGCTCCTGTTAGGAGCAAAATTCCTTTGGAATCAAGTGGAAGCGAGACCCAGGCCTGAATAACTGAACATTCCAGCAGGACTGAGGGAGCCTGTCCATGTCTGGGTCAGGGCAGCCTCCTCAGGAAGTGCAGTCCTGCAGGCAAAATGCTGGGACTGAGTTTCTTTTCCCAGAAGTTTGTGCCATATCCACCAGGAAGAGCTCCCCAGGTGGGACTCACCAAGTGTGGAGGGAGGGATGAGCTGTGGGATGCTGAACTCTGCCTCTAACACAACCCTTCTTCCTCAGCTGATGTTATTTTGGACAAGGAGACTGTCTCTGCTAATTTGTCTGCAGAGCTTCTCCCACACTGATGGCACTGGGGAAATTATTTGCTCCTGTATTTAAAAAAAATCAACAGGATTTTGATGAAGTCTGATCCAAAATCTTCTGGAGACAAAGGAAATGTCTGCCACTGACTGTCAATGGTTTGAGTTGGGCAGCTCTGTCCCAGTGGGACCAAATGGTGCCTGGACAGCTCATTCAGAGCTGTTCATAAAGGTGGGAATGTGGTGAAATTCAGGGAAGTTTGAACCTTGAACACATGGGTGAGGTCAGCCTCTGCCCCACTGAGTTTGGGGCAGAGGCTTCCAGTGACTCAAATGCATCCAGAGGTAGCAGAGAGGTTCTGAAAGTGCCTGGCTTATTCACAGTAGAGCTAGGATTGATGAGTGTTCCAGGCAGTGGGAATTGTGGCTATGGATCCACTCCCTGGTGGAGTGAACCTGGTGCTCCTGAGCAGGACACCTCCACTCTCTGCTGCTGCATTTTCCCATCTTTAGATGTGGGTGCAGCTCAGCAAGGTCCCACTGAGACCCCCCCGCCTTCCTTCCCTTCCTGCTGCCCCACACCGACCTGGGAGGGCTTCCCAAGCTCTGGGGAGCACAAAGTTTGAAAAGCAGAACATTGAAAGAGAACTGAGTCCCAGTTCCTCTCTCTTTCTGTGTCTATTCTGCTTATTATTATTTTTCATGTCATTCCTTCTCCATAAAACCTTATTTGCTCTCTTATGGAAGGGAGAAGTATTTTCTTTGTTACTTTTGTGGGATGTGTACACCACCCCCATCAGAAGAGAGATTGGGATTGATCTTTTCTACAAATCCTCCCAAAGAGATGGATAGTGTGCATTGACTTCAGGTTTACCCTGTGCCTTGAACAGAAAATGCCTCATCTCCCCGAGTTGGAGCCCGCAGGGAGTGGCTGCAGGGTGTTCCACAGGAATTCCCAGGAGGAACAAATTCACCAAATATCCTGTGAGCACCTTCAGGCCACGGGGTTCTTGTCATGGCTTTCTAATTGCAGGCTGAGGGGTGAGGTGAGGCAGCTGCAGGAAGCAGAGGAGGATTTAATTCTAAAATGCCTAATTTTAACAAGGATTTTTATGTGGAGTCACTAAGATTGGAGCTCAGCTTCTTGGTGCTGAAACCTCGATTTCCATCACAGCACAGAGGAGTTACTGAAAGCGCTGATAACAGATCCCACAGAACCTCCTGCAGGGGAACCCAATCTCATGGAACTCCTGACAGGGGAACCCAAGCTTCTCTCTCATACCCATTTCTTGTCGGGGCCTTAATTCAATGGAGGGCTGGGAATTTGTGGAAATAAAAAATAATTTTGATCCTTCATGGCTTATTCTACATAACTGTTGAAGAGTTTCTATTCCTCAGACCATTAGGGACTGACTAATCTGAAAGTATTTAATAATTCACAGTGTATCAGAGGGTGCTAATCTCATCTAAACATAAGGACTTGACTTTAGTGAACGAAACAGAGAATATAATTGGGAAATTAAATTTTAAAAGAAGACAGCACTGGAATCCTGACTGGAGGGATGTGGAAAGAACTAGAGCCATAAGCAAAGCAACATTACCCCCGAATTCTGATTTTTTAATTATTACCATTGCAACGAGCTCCTCCAGCCCACAGCAGCCCTCGCTCCCCTCCTGCCCTGGCAGTCTGTGGTTTCAGATGTGTGTAAAGGTGGCACAAGGATAATTTTGGGGGTTCCTTGTTCACCCGCGCTTTTCTTCTGCCCTTGAGCAACACCCAAACGCTTCATGTCCCCCTTTTTTATCGCCTCCTTCTCGCACACTCCGAGCTTCTGCTTTCGCTTCCCGTGCCCTGCCCTCCCCGAGGCAGCCCGGGGCCGGGATGAGCCTCTCTCCTTTTCCTGCTCCTGGAGCTCCTTTTCCTGCTCCTGGAGCCCTTTTTCCTGTTCCTGGAGCTCCTCTTCCTGCTCCTGGAGCCCTTTTTCCTGCTCCTGGAGCCCTTTTTCCTGCTCCTGGAGCCCTTTTTCCTGCTCCTGGAGCCCTTTTTCCTGCTCCTGGAGCTCCTTTTCCTGCTCCTGGAGCTCCTTTTCCTGCTCCTGGAGCCCTTTTTCCTGCTCCTGGAGCCCCTTTCTTGTTCCTGGAGCCCCTTTTCCTGCTCCTGGAGCTCCTTTTCCTGCTCCTGGCACTCTCGGGGGAGTTCCCACTCGGTACCAGCCCTTTGCCAGCTCGAGGCCAGACCCTCCAGGGGAATCCCTCGGAAAAGGAGGCGAGGAGAGGGCGGTGAGGAGCGGCGGTCCCGGCATCACCCCCCCTTCTCCTCTTTCCTCTGCCGTGCCTGGAATGACCCTGCAGTAGTCCTGCTGCCCCTTGGCAGCTCCTGCGGAAAGCGGCCCCCAGCCCATGGGGAGGGCACGGAGGGGGATTTTACTCCGGGACGGAACCTCTGTGCAGGCGCGGGGGTCCCGCTTTAAGCCCGGTTTTAACGCAGCCGTAAGGTTTGTGGTGCAGCGGGAAGGATATTCATGAAAGAAGGATATTCATGGAGGGAAAAGGGGCTGCGTGGCTGGGAACAATATTGGGTTTGTTCTTGTTCTCCCTCCGTCTGGAAAGTTTACAGAAACCCTAAAGAGAGAGGGGATAAATTCTTATTTTAAGGACAAAACAGTGAAGTTTTCTTTGGAGCGGGCACTGCCAAACTCTGGCACGGACACGTCCCTTTCCCGATGAACAGGAGCAGAGGACAGGTTGCCAGGAAAGAATATCCCGGGATTTCGTTTGTTTTGCAGCGGGATTGGTGCCTGCTGGACCGAGCGAGGAGCAGGCGCTGCAGAGAGATCCGTGAGGGGTCAGCCCGCAGGTGCTCAGGGATGCGCGGGCGGAGCGGGCAGAAACCTGCCCGTGTTCCCAGGAACAGCTGGAGGACCTGAGCCCGGCAGGAAAGGGAAAACCAAAGCCTCCCTGGGCTGGTTTTTCCCGGGTCCGGGTGCTGATGTTCCTACTGAGTGCATCCTCCAGCGCTTTATCCGTTTCTGCTTTTTTTTTTTTTTTTTTTTTTTTTTTTTTTTTTTTTTTTTTTTCTTTTTTTTTTTTTTTCCCGTTCCTGGCATCCCAGAGGGTTCCAGTCCTTCTCCCCTGGGCTCGGGAGGAGGGGACAGGCACCTCCAGAGAGGATGGGGACTGCAGTAGCTTCGGGGCAGAAGCTGCTGTGAGCTCCTACGTCACTCACCTCCCGCGATCACTAATTACCTTAACACCCATTCGTTTCTTTCTTTCCCTTTTTGACACTCATTTCTCGGGGCACAAACGCTGCTAAATTGTCGGACTTGAGCAAGTCGTTGATTAACGCCTTATGACAACTTGGTGCTGAAGGATTTAGGTCTCGTTTGCACCGACCTCTCTACTTTAAAGAGAAAAATCCCTCTCCATGTCCCCGTGTCCTGCCTTTTTCCCGAGCTCAGCCCCCGCGCTGCGCGGGGAAGGGCTGGCATTGCTCCTTCCCCGCTTTACCTTCAAGACACGGCTTGAATTTAAGTCGAGGTGGGAGAAAATTTGTTTTTCTCCTGGAATCGTGGAACGTTGGAGCTTTCTAAAATAAATCGGGCACAAGGGACGAGCCTTTCCAGTGACCTCCGTCTTTAGGCAGCAGCAACCAGCCCCCCTCCCCAGCTCTACGACCTTTTAATGGCTCAATTCTTTCCCAATTTACAGGAAAAACGCCCCCCCTCTCAATATGCTGGATCCAGGGAATTTTGTATTCCAGCCCTCCCTATGGTCTCCCAGCCCCGTGTTTAGAAGGAGAGGAGGTGTGGAGGGAAAGGAGAGCAAAAAGGGAAGAAAAGAGAGAGTGAATGCTAAGGGGAAAAATGCTTTAAATCTTTCCTGTAAATCTTCAAATATATGAAGTCTGAGGAACAAATTCAAAGCAGGCACGGCCGCCTGAAGAGAAGTTAGAGAGAAATATTCTGTTCCATTCAAGCGCATCAAGGGTCTCGCTGAAGTCTTGTTTGGCTAAGGTCAGACGAGATTGGGTTCTCCAATAAAAATAAATCTCAAATTAATTATGGCCTCAAGCAAGGGGCCAGACCTTCGGAGTTAGTGCACTGCAGTCTGTTTTTTTGGCCTCCAGTATTTTTGTTTTTTGTGCCTCAGCTTTTCAATAACTGCGGGATGGGGGAGGGAGGGAGGAAGGGCGGAGAACTCAAATAAAAGCATCCAGGACACCCCCGGCTTGCCCCGCTCGCCCCTCGTTGCGGTGCAGCTTCAAAGCTCCTGCATCTTCTCACCCCACTTTTAAGACATTATGTTTTACTTAGTACCGATTAGCGGGGAATAACTTCCCGGCTTCAGGTTCCCAGATCTCCTGGGCTGTTCCTGTCGGGAGGAGGGACCCGATCCTTCAGTTCTGCGGCTACAACACTCTCCTGAGTCCCTTTTATTGCTGCAGCTGAAAGCGGAAGTTTGCCCAATTAATTGGGTCTAAAATTGGGATTCATTTCTGGGGATCAAATCCCAGGGCTGCAGTTTGGGCTTGTTTGCTTGTAAGAATGCGGGGTTAGAAAATAAACAAACACGTTGCGTTTTCCTTTCTGCGATGGGGTCAGCACCAGAGGAAACTCAGAGCCGGAGGTTTTAAACGTTCACTGGCCCCCTGCAAGTACAGAATGATGGGAATTGTACACACGCTTAGAAAGAATAGAACGTATGGCAAGTTATCTAGAAAGTAGTATTATTAGATACGTAATACACACAGTGCACCCCGAGCGGCTTATGTAAATACACGTGTATTGAAAGCTCGTTTAAAAAAGGGGACACTTTGTCACATTTAGTGGGAAGTGAGGCACTTTCTAGCGACAAAGCCAGGGCCTCGATGTTGGGGGTTTTTTTTGAGGTCCCCCCCTCTATCACCGCGTTAGTTCACAGCGACAGTTCCGGGCTGGGTTCAAGGAGAGCTCAGCTGATACTGTTGGGGTCAGAGAGGGTGACAGAAGCCAATCCCCTCTCCCATCCTCAGAAAATCATATTCCCAACCTGCAATGGAGCTCGGCAAGGTTTTCATTGTGCTTCTTCCTAGGGAATAACAGGACGGTTTTAATTATGAAGTGATGCCCGCTAATCCCGTGTGGGTAACAGACAGAAAATCCAGATCTTTGGGCTTTTGAGAGGGATTGGCACCGAACTACACCGAGGGTTAACTCCTTTGGGTCTGGGCACGAAACAGCTCCAGGCCACGTCCCCCCAGTGGCTCCTCATTCCTTTCGTTCGCATCGCGCCGAACGCGGCGTTTTCACCTTCTCCGTGTGCGGCTGCAGCCGCTGGGACCCAGCCCCAAGGACGGGGAGAGGAGGTGGGGACGTGCCGAGCGCCCGAGATCAATATGGAACTAATTAAAAACGCCGCTCGACAATTCTGTTCCATTCATTAACGGAGTGAAATAGAAAAATACTACTACTATTATTATTATTATTATTATTATTATTATTATTATTATTATTATTATTATTATTATTATTATTATTATTATTATTATGTAGTAACTGATCTCTACCAACTGATTTCTGTCCCGACGTAAGCATTTGAAATCTCCCGTGGTTGCCAAGATCAAATGATTTTCCAGATGTCTAGTGGTGACCACATTAAACAGATCCTAATTCCTTTGCTGTACGTACATCTGCACCCAAAGGGCGAGCAACAGATCCAGAGTGGCCACATCGCCCAGCCTCGTGCCCGCCTTTCCCCTGCCTGTCTCGGCTCCCTTCTTCTTGGTTAAATGCAGTTAAACAACAGTTAAATACTCAGTTAAATAACAGTTAAAACATCAGTCAAATACTCATTTAAATAACAGTTAAATTACCAGAATCACGTCACAACCAGCTAGGATGATTCAGGGCTTGGCGTACGGAGGTTATGAATATTCCAGCTTTTCCCAAAAAGTATGACATAACTTCAAAGGTGGCTTTGGGTTTGATTTTGAGGGGTTTTGGGTGATTTTTTGTGGGTTTTTTTTTTTTTTTGTTAGTTGGTTGCTTGCTTTTGGTTGTTTTGTTTTTGGTTTTTGTTTGTTTGTTTGTTTTGTTTTGGGGGCCTTTTTTGGGGGGGTGGAAGGTGGGGGATTAAAACAAAAACAGAAAGAAAAAATAAAGCAAAACATATTTTTCGTTATTTGGGAAGAAAATAGCAGATCGTTCGTCTTGTCTTTAGAGTGTGTAACACCTTCGCTCATTCTCTTATCTCTTGGATTCTCCCAAATGTTACTTCAGACCAAACACAGGACGAAAAGCACGGAGCATCCCTGACAGACCAGGTATCACAAGTGACCTGAGCAGGCTCCGTTCTAGAAATCCCCAGACATGCAAAATAAGCCCCTGAGGGTCACGGTGCCCGTCTGGCCGTAAAATGCAGAGTTGGGTTCCTAAAATATCTCCCGGTGGGATGGCGGGGGGTCTGTTTGGCAACTTCCCGTCTTTGCGAGCGCCGGGGATGCGCGGCGGGGGCCGGATTTGTTTGTCCCTTCAGCCCGGAGCTGGGCAAAGGGGGTTTGAAGATGTTGTGCTCAGGGTGTGGGCTCAGGGGGTTTTGAGGGTGTCGGGCTCCTCTCCCGTGAGCTGGGCACGTTTTCAGGTGGTTTCCCCTCACCTCTCCCGGATCCCCGGCTCCTCTACTGTCGGTCCCGCAGCCCCGACTCAAAGTGCCCTGTGAGGTCAGTGGGTGACAGAGGCTCCTTCCAGGGAATTTTCCCCCCTTCCTTTCGCGGTTGAGATCCTCAGCTTGTCCTCTCCCTCACCCCCCACCCGCGTTGTTTGTC
The DNA here is from genome assembly GCA_013396995.1 of Dicaeum eximium. NCBI lineage: Eukaryota > Metazoa > Chordata > Aves > Passeriformes > Dicaeidae > Dicaeum > Dicaeum eximium. Next base: position 728,369 of record VWZP01000625.1, read on the forward strand.
GGGGCTGGTGGGGAGAGCTGTCTAGAGAGGAAACCATTTGGGTTTTGAAAGGATGCGCTTCACTCTTCCCTTTCACCTCTCGCCTTTCTGGTCGCTGCAGCCTCCTGCCATGTGGGAACGCCGAGGGGGGAGCCGGGACCGGAGCATCGCCGGCGGGGGGGCAGGACAGAGGGCAGAGAAAAGCAGGAGGAATGAGGAAAGCAAAGGGTTAACAGTGATTTCTTTTAATTGAACTCCAGTTTTGTGGCCCTAGGCAAGAGGGGACCTGACCCCGCTAGCAGCATCCAGATGTGCTGCTCTCGGGGGACCCCGGCGCAGAGCCCGGCACCGCGGAGCAGACAGGAGAGGCCGGGGGCGCGGGGAGCGGCCGGGCTGGCCCTGCGCTCCCCCTTCACCTCCCGGCTGCAGGCGGCCTCAGTCGCTGGCAAGCAGCGAGCCAAAAACCTCCAGGTCTGGTCACGTTCAGCCCCGTGTCTGCATCCGAACTGAAAAATTGTAGCTGAATTGATGAGGCTAATTTCAGAGGAGGGGGAGGGAGGGGAGGGAGGGGCAAAGGGGATCTGCGGCTCTCTCCTGCCAGCTTCGGGCTTGGAGAAATAAAGTATTAATAAAGCATCTCTGCCGCAGTCGGGGAGAAACGCTGGTGGCATTATTACATTTCCCTTTTGGAAGGAGCAGGGGCAGGATAACTTTGGATATAATTTTGCTTCCCCTCATCCCCTTCCCTGTGGCTGGACTAAAGACAGGGGGAAACAAAAAGCCTGGACACGACTGGCACTGGACAAGGTAACGCTCTCCACCGACGGGCAGGGTGTCCTCCTGCCTCGACACTTTTCTTTCTTGGCTTCCCCCTCCTTTCCTTCCCTGCTCTGTCCCCCGGTTTGTGGAAGTGGGGCGGAGGGGCCGCCCCGGCTGTTGCACGAAGTGTTCTGCCGTGGTTATTTCGACAAGGGCAGGGGAGCAGGGGAGCTGGACAGGCGGGCATTGTCTCATTTCCCCTGCTCCTTTGGAAGGGTTCGGCTTTTCCCGGAAAAAGGAAAACGCGCGTTTCTCCTCCGCTGCTCGCTCCGGTTTGAATGAGGGGGTGGATTGCACGTCAGGGGCTCGCCAGGTCTGAAGCGAGGTTTAAAGGCTGCTGGCTGAGGGGTTTTGTTTGCTGTGCCAAGGTGCTGTGTCAGGACACGGCATCGGAGCGGTACATTCGGCTGTTCTGGAAATTATTGTGAGGTTTTGACATTTTTATCAAGTGGGGGTGTCCCCCCCGCTCTGAGAGGGTTTAACATAGCGAGGAGCTCGCACTGTGAGAGGAGGCTGGGAAAGGACTCCTGGCACCTGAAAGAAATGACGGAAAACCATCCATCCCCGTGCTTTCCCTTCCGAGCCCCATATCCCACTCCGCGAGACGAGTGGGAGTGAGGGGAAGGGGCGAAAGTGGCCGAGAGCCTGGGCTTGCCCGCAGCCCCATCCGCAGCCTGTGTTTAATCGCGGGGCCGTCTGTCTGTCCTGCATTATTGCATTATTGCACACACCGCTCGCTCCTGGCAGGGGCTGCACCCTCGGCTCCCGCTCCGTGCTGGGAGGCGTGAAGGAGAGAGCTCGAAATATGCTTTAAATACGTTTAAATCGCCAGACTTTTTCTTTTCTCCCTCCGCCTGCCGTCACCGAATTGCATTTACGGTTTTCTCCCCTTAATTTTTTGCGTTGACTGGAAAACGCATTAATAAAAAAAATCTGTGGGAAGAGACGGAAATTCAGTGAGTCAGGCTAAAGCTGCTCCAGCCAAAAGAAAAAAAACTGGCAAAACCCCACGTTAAACTAAACCGTGAGATGACACAGGCTGGCTACCACGGGCTGGGGTGCGAGGCAAGCTCTGCGCCGGCCGGGCTGTCCCAGCGACAAACAGGAGCTGTGACAGAGGTGGCCATTGTTCTGCCCCTTCTTATCTAAATGGAGCAAATATCCTGTATGTAAAATATATATATTTTCATCAAGAAGGCAGGACCAGCGTAGAGACGAAGGTTTCCTCCTCGAGTGACTTCACTTCCCAAAATTAGCAGAAAAAAACGTTTCATCCGGTTAACTGTCTCTTTTCGCTCTGCTGCAAGAACCAAAGTTAAAAAAAGAGAGAGACCGAGAGAGAGGGAGGGAGGGAGAGAGAGGGGGAGAGGGGGTACGGAGAGAGCAACAAAACCGCTGGAAGGGCAGCGAGAAGAGCGAAAAGAGAGAGAAGGATAAAAAAGTTCAGGAGGCGTCAGTCGCAGGCTAAACCGGGTCAATGTGTGGAATATTGCTGGTCCCGGCTGGAAGTTATTCCCGATGGACGGCNGGGGCTCTCCCGTCGCCTCCCCGGTGCTCGGGGGTTCGCAGCGGGCTCGTAGCCCTGGGCCAGGGGCCGTGCCCGGCTCGGGGCAGTGCCAGCGGCAGCTCCTGCTCCCCGCGGCTCGGAGCTGCCCCAGCTGTCCGTAGGTCCCTGCTCCTGCTCCTCGCCCGGCCCTGCCTCAGGGGCTCCCCGGCTCTGGTGGTCGCCCGTGCATTTCCTCCAGCAGCTTTTTTAGATTTTTTGGCCGGGAAAAAGCCTCGGGCTGGAGGAGAAACATCACCCTGGCTTGGGGGAAAGGGAAGCAGAGCGAGGCAAATAAACCACCAACATAAGCAACCTCTGGTGGCCTTGAGCAACCAGGGACGCTGCTGGGGCCGGGAGAGCGGCTCCCCCTGCGCCCCTCCGGCCAGCGGCCGCTCCTTCAGGCCCTGCAAGGATAAACCGAGCCCCTCCAAGCTCCCCGAGGTGCTTCTCCAAGCCGAGGCAGCACAGGGCTGGCTTTGGGGCACCCTTGTGTGATTCTGACGGGCTCTTCTTGGGGACCGCTGCGGAACAGAAGCCGCTCGAACAGAGGAGCCTTGAAGCGAGAGACGCTGTGGGTGTGTTTGGTTTGGAGGATTTCGAAAGATGCCTATCGCCTGGCTGGGTGGGGTGTCGAGCTCGTCTTAAAAGTGCTTTTTTATTTATTTTTTAAAAATNTGGGTAGAAAGAAGCTGCAAATGGGCAGGAACTGAAACTGTCTCCCTTAGATTGCAGCTTGTGACAAGTTCACAGTTTGGAAGGGTCTCAAGAGAAGGGGGAGGGAAGGAGATGGGCAGGAAGATAAAATGGAAAGAGGAAAGAAAAAGGCAATGAAAGGGTGAATGTCAGAAAGGAAGGGAGAAAGCAGGAGTGTTGAAAGCACAATATTTGGGAGGTATGGCTGGAATAAGACAGGTTTTCCTCTCCACCTCCTCAGATCTGTAGCAAAAGTAACCTGGGCCTCATTCAGGATACATTTAATGCACCACAAACTTCTTTGATTTGTGGAGCCCTAAATATTTTGCAGTGAAAGTGCAGAAATTCCCCATCTGTGCCTTTGCTGTGGTGCACACGTGGAGCTGCTTTTCTGCCCAGGCCAGGAGCCCCCTGGCCCATCCCCTGAGCAGACCTGGTCTGTCCCCCAGAAGCCCGGGAGCTGCTCCTCTCCCCCTGCACTGAGCTCTCCCCCCAGGCTGCGGTTTGGGGATGAGGAACTGCAACACCCCGGGCTCGGCTCAGTCACGCTGGAGGCTGCGGCCAAAGGAGGAACTCGGCCACAGCCCCGGTCACTGCCCCGGGCCTGGGCCTGCCCTTGGGCTGCTCTGCAGCAGCTCTGCCTCTGCCCCGCTGCCCTGCTGGGGCAGGAATCGTGACACTGTCGGGGCTGGGAGAAACAGGATCCAGAGACGGGGTCTCCTCCTGGGCTCCTTTACTGAGCCGTACCAGGATCAGCAGCATTTTGCAGGTCCCCGTGTCCTGTTTGTCCCCTCTGACAAGGTACCCTCTTTCTGTGCCATGCACTGAGATCAGTGCTCCTGTCCTGCCCAAAGGATTAGCTGAGGCTTCTTGTAAATTTTCATACTGGGCAGAAAACTGTGGGTTCGAGGGAGTGCCAGCCTCCCACACTGAGAGATTTGCTGCAGAGAAAGGTGAGACGCCCTTGCCTGGCTTCTCACAGGTGAGGGGCAGCACGAGGGTGTGGCTTGAGGTGCTGCAATGTTTTTGGTGTGCTGAGCTCTGTATTTAACCTGGGATGCAGGGTGAGTGTGACTCTGAGAGCACAGCAAAGCAAACCTGGGCACATCCAGAGCACGGCAATTCACCAGCAATTGTGCCCTCAGCTCTGCTCTCCCATGTAGGCATTGATTTATCTCAGAGCTCTGCATTTGTATTGGGAAAAATATGGCAGAAAGATGCACATCAGTGACTGGAGAGCAAGATAAACACAGAGAAAGGTTCTTTCATCATCTACAGCAAGAACACAGGGCGGGCCCAGATGAAATCTGAGTTCCGGGGTGGAGAAAGGCACTTCCCACCCCAAACTCAGAAATACTCCTGTCCTGTCCTTGGAGAGGACAACTGCTAGACTTGGGACAGGGCTGTGCCCTCCAGATTATTTTCTTCTTGAGCAATTTAAATTTGATAAGTGACTGTTTTTTAAACCTATGCAATCCTACTCCACAGACTATTTGTTTTAACTGAGCTGAAGCCTTTACCTGCAGACTGGCAGATGCAGGGGTTTGGGTCCAGCCTACTTTGCAAATCTCTCCCTTTGCCTGCAGTCTCCAATATTTGGCTTGTACCTTCCTCTTCATCTTTCCCCTTACCAGAAAGGGTCTAGATGACTCTGACTGCTGGTTTTGCCTCCCTAGAGTAATTTAATTGCACACCTGCCCAGCTGCAGGTGAAGGGATAAATCCACTGGAGCCTTGAGTGGTCCCAAGGGCTCAGAGCCACGCTGGGGAAACAGGGCATGGTCAGAGAATAAATGTGGTTGGGATGATCCTGGTGGACATGGATCCCATGTGGACATTGTGTGCAAGTGTGAATTGAGTTGTCCTCAGGCTTTCAGCCCAAACAGGGAGTTCCATGGATATAACATAAAACACAGGATCAGCTCGGGATCTTAAGTCATCATTCCCCACCATGCACTGACTGACATCACATGTGACAGTGCTGAGCCAATGCACTGTAAAAATGAACACATTTCTATTTATTCACAAAGGATTGTTTATCTTGAAGAGAATCAAATCACCCGCTGAGGAGGTTGGTGGCAATTTTTGCTGCATTTTCTAAATAATCTGTGTAATACCTGCCAGGAGTGGAACTGGCTGGCTTGGCAAGCGCCCCTGGAGCAATGCTCAAAGCGCTCTGTGGAGGAAGTGCAGGAAATCTTTCTGAGTTATTTCCACCTTCTGTTCATATTCTGCCAACAGCACTGGCAGATGATGATGGGAGCCAGTCAAACCCCTGACTCTTGTGTTTGCACTAATTTTAAATAGTCACCAACATTTTTATTGCACCTCTAGACATTCAAATCCCATCTTCTTTGGCTTAACATCCCACTTTGACCGACTTGCATTGTGTTTGGGGGCCTTGGGTTTCGTTGCCTCACAACAAATCAGAAAAGGGCAGGTCTCGTCAACAGCAAGATGCTCATGCATGGCCTCCCTCACAATAACAAATGGTGTGGTTTTGAACTGGTTTAATTGTTTCAGTTCCACGTTGTGTGTGGAGAATAATTAAAGAAAATAGACTTGCCAGAGATTGCCTGTTCATGAAAAAGCACATTTTGTGTGGCTGTTGCCTTCATTCCAGGAATAAATCCTGATGTTGTGGCCATCAGAGAGCCCCTCTGAGGTGAGGGACGTTGAGTGAGGATTTTTCATTATTTAAGTGGAAGACAACCGCGTCCTTGAATGGAGGACTCGTGTGTTGGCGTTGCCATAGCAAAGGGTGGAGCTGGGTTTTGGAGCAATCGCTGTCGTTTGTGAGCTGGAGGCGTTTGCACTCGCTCTCAAACTTGGCCATCGGGATCTCACACTAAGAAAATGTTTCCTTTTTGAGCAATTTTAGTGTCTGTTTGTCTCTTTTTAATCACCCCGGCTTTGGCCCCTGAGGGATGGCCTTTCCCAGCTAAAGACGGGATTCCTAGGGCAAAGCTCCTAATGGCCACATTGGAAAAATGATAAACACATCACAAAGATTTAAGGGACAGCAACTTTCCATGTTGCTGTCCCTCAAAAGCAATTTGCAACAAAACCATCTGGAATTTCCAGGGCATGAACAGCAATATTCCCTCCTACCCTAATCCCCATTCAAAGATATTTATATTGCATAATAATTTTCTAACATCAAAAACCATCTAGAAAGGCTTTATGATGGGGATATTTTGATGATTAATTTTCCCTTCGAGTTCTGTGTGCAAAAGGACATCTCCTGCCTTAGCATGAACTCCCAGCCTCGGTGTCCTGCTGGGTGCTGCCAGCTCAGAGTGTTCAGTGCTGATTCCCACTTGCCAGCAAACACTGGGAAAGCCTATTCTGAGCCTGTGGTGTATTTTTTCCTGCTCAAAAAAGGATTATTTCTCTGAAGAAAACCTTCACCCAACAAAACAATGCAACTGCTTGGATTTGAAGCCCTTGGGGTTTTGCTCTGAGGCTTTGAGGAGGTGCTGAGAGCCTGGGGTAGCTTCTCTTCACCTCCACAGGATGTGGTGACTTGAAGGAGTAGCAATGCATGTCTTGAGGATTTAATGCTTTTATTTTAGTTATTGATTTTAATTCTGGTCTATTCCTTCTGTGAGATGGGGGAAGGAACAGCTTCTATCCCTGCTCGCAGCATTTCTTCCACTGAGAGTTCTGTTGGGTGCAGGATGTTATTCCCTGCAGTGTCACCATCAGGAGTGGCACAGGGGAGGCTGCACCTCGGAGTGAGCTCTTAAATGACACCCTGAGAGGGGAGATATGCTGTGAGAAGGGCTCTTGGAGAAAACTTTGTGGGCAGCAGAGTTTATTTCCTTCAGGTCTGCCCTTCCTGGGCTTACAGGAGCTTTTTCCTCTTGAGTTCAGCTCCCATCTGCTCTGATGTGTCAGGTCTAGAACACATGAATGTTCAGCCTCAGCACAGAGCACCTCCCAGTCTTTTTTTCCCCACAACCCATCAGTGTTTGAGGGCTTTGCAGCCCCTCATCAGCTGCCCTTGAAAAATAAGTCTCTCCTTGTGCCTGAGTTCACCTGAGCACTTACAGAGAGACCCTGTGTCCCACCCCAGTGCAAACATGCACCAGCAGGAGAATTAACCATGGGAGCCTTAACTTCAGGGTTTCAGGTATTTGTGAGTTTGCTGAACCCCTAAAGCTGCAGAAGCCTGGTGTGCATGGATTTGCCCCTAGAAAAAGCAGGTCTAACACACTGAGTTAAGTTCTACAACTTGGTTTGAAGCCAATTTGCACCAGAAATGTGAAATTCTCTTCAGATCTCTCACCTGCATTGGACAGCACGTCTGTTTCCCTGCCTGTGCCTCTCCTGTGCTCTGGTGCACACCTAAACACAGGTGCACCATGCACATGAAGCTCTGGCACCTAAAAGGAGCTGCCTGAGGGCACCTCAGTGACACGAGGCCCATCACAGAACCCTGGACAAGGGCCAAGGACATTTTCTGAGTCAACAAATGTTTTCAGACAAGACTGTGGCTGCACATTCACAACTGGGTTTGAAATATAGACTGAAATATCCCCCCCAAATGTGGGTTTTTGCGTCCTTTGGGAATCGTTTGTCTGACTTTGGGAATCACTGGAGCCAAGTCGTGGGTGCTGTGTCACCTCAGACACCTGGGCAGTCAGAGTGTCCTTATCACCCTTCAAGCTGTATGAACAGCAACGTGTGTGACAGGACAGTGTGTGATCTGCTCTGCTGAGTTCCAGTATCAAAGCCTTCAAGATGTTGATGCATTTTCTGCTTGTTTTCTTCCTTCCTCTCATTACCAGGCCACATAATTAGCGATGCGTATCTCCCCCAGCAGTAACACCCACCTGGAAACCTGTCTCTGGTACTGAAGTTACCACAAACGGTGCCTCCCTCCTGCCCCTCCTCCCCCACCAGAAGCTTTTCCTTCAGCCGGAGGCAGAGCCCCAGACCAAAGGGAGGTGCAGCAGTGGGTGTGGGAGGTTCAGGCTCTCTTGACAAACCTCTTGCTTCTCCAAACAGCACCAAAGACGAGATTAGGGAATAACACCCTGACAAGGACTAGGTGAAATACAGGAAGAAGGTTTAATCACACAGGGGCTGTGCAAAATCCCAGCCTTTGCTTCTCTTCAGGATGCTGTACAGAAAATAACCCTTCATGTGTGTCCAGCACTCTTTCTTTTCCTGATTTTTCACGAAAATCCAGTAAGAAACACAGCCCAGGAGAGGGTAATGGATAAGCTTGCTGCTTTATTTCCATTAATCTCCTTCTTATTCTTCCAGCATAGACCAACCCAGGACTCCACCAGGGCTGCAAAGGAGTCAGAAACAATTAAAATAAATTAGAAAGCCTTAAGCCCAGCCTGCCAAAGCTGCACACCCAGGAACTGAATGTTACCATCCTTGTCAGTCATCCAGAGGCAGTGAAAAATAACCCAGCAGCAGCAGAGCCTCTCATTACTCATCTGCTGATTCCTCATTCAGCAAAAAAACTGCCCTTCTTAATACTGCTGGTTTTGATCTGAGGGGAAGAGATAAATCAGCAAGAATACAGTTTTTTAAGTTGGTTGATGAGTGAAAGAAAGAAACTGGAGTAAGGTATGGTGGGGTCAGGGGAAGGTGTGGTGAGTTCAGGAAACCGACTTCTGTATGATGAGAAAATACTTATTTGAATGGCTTTTATAGCATCTTTTCTTAAAAAAAAAAAAAAAAANAGGAAAAGATTAGGAGAGGTTAAAATACTCTTTTTGCAGCTAAATGCAGAATTTGGCCTCTCTGGTTTCTTCTGAATATCTCTTCTTGTTGTTCCAAGCTTGATTGACTTATAACTGCATCTGAACCAACCTCACATCAGTTCCTTTTTATCAGCCAGAGTGAGATTTCCTGTGCTCCGCAGTCTGGTTTCCTGATGTGTTTCCTTTTTCCTTTTAACAGAACAAAGGAAACTGTAACTCCTCTGCTGCTCCTGTTCCCAATCTCCTTGGGACTCCACACACTCTCACCATCCAACCTTTGCCTTGTATTTTCTCTGCCTGGAGTTCCAGTGCCCTCTTCCCCTCTGCCAGCTGCAGAGGGGCAAGAACTCAGTGCTGTTGAACAGAAACCACTGCCAGAGCTGCCACCACTGACAGCTTTTAGTAGCTAAAATGTAGTAAAGCAGAAAGGGAAACTCTTCACCCAAAGGCTCAGTGTGTCAGTGGAGATATGGGATTTTTACTGTCCTGCTGAAGCAAATATCAGGTGTCAAGGTCTCAGTGATTTGCTCAGGCTGATGCTGTGAATTTTGATACTTGAACCTGGGAATTTATGAGCTGAAATGTGTGGACTGCTGGTGGAAATGCTCCCCAAAAAGGTCATATATTCACAGTCACTGCCCTGGCACACACTGGAACTGGAAGCCCTGCATATTATATTTTAATTTGGATTCTTTTAAAACCACTACACTGAAGGGCAATTACCGACTTCTTGCACTGATTTACCCTCAGCTTTGAGGGTCCACAGCTCTCCTTCAGTCCTGCCATTCCACAAGGAACAGCCTATGGCTGCAAAATCCAAATTCTGCCCTGCAGTGAGGATTCTTTTCCTTGGGAAATCCCTTTTCCCCCAGCTGTTCTGCTGAGATGTTCCATCCCTTTATAACCCTCATATCTCAGACCTGAGGCTTTTTCTGCAGAAAAATCCCAAGTTCTTGTTCACTTGACTGACAAGAATCCCTTGTTTTTCTGTTCAGACAGAGGAACATGAGCTCAGAGCAGGACTGAGTAGATGCCTATAAAAATCCTTCAAACACAACCAGAATTCACTGGAAAAGTGTGGAGCTGATGTTAGTGCGGAGTTCAGAGCAAAGCTGGGCCTGGTTCCAAGGAATAGACATGGGATATCTGCAAATTCCCACTGAAATCAGTGTAAAGAGCTCGTGCTTAGATTTTATCCATTCATCCAAACCTGAGAACTCAGCAGGATTAGAAATGAGAAGGGAAATTGGGCTGTGCAGCCACTTGGCCACCTGGATGTGGAGGCAAAGGGTATTTGCCAACTCAGCCTGCCCAGAGCAGGCAGCAGAAATCCAAGGCTCATTTATTCAGACCATCAGCACTCAGGAATGGCAGAAAATGGAATAGGATTGGAGATCCTGGACTTGGCGGGATCCTGAATATGCCTGAACGTGTGTCTGTGGTGTGGGAGGGTGGCCAGAGCAAGGCACTGGTTACACCTGGCTGAGGCAGCAGAAGATTCCTGCACCGCATCCAGGGACAGGAGGGCAGAGTTTCCTGGGAATCCTGCTCACCCAAGACTAAGGAAGTGGCAGGAGCTGCATTACTTTAATCCAGGAAAAGAATTAATATAATTTCCCCCTTACAGAACTGCCTTTCTGCACATTTCTGTGTGCCGCTTTGAGGTGTCCTCATGCACCTTTACAGTCAAAAATGTCATTTTTAGTCATATCACTTTGGATTGCCCAGCAAAAGGCATCAGAAAATTATATCCCTACTGTAAAATCCTGGGGAAAATCAAGGAAGTTTTTGCCTTTTCTGTTGTGTTCTGTTTATGGAACAATTTCTATACAGTATAATTCAATTTCCATTAAAACTCCATTGATTTAATCCCTATTAAATTCTGAGGATTTGTTTGTGAGGGTTGGTGCTGCAGCTCAGCCTTTAGGACTGACTCCTGATTAGAACCAGAAGTTGTGGCTCTATGATTAATTCCCTGTATTATGGGAGCTGTCCCCAGAGAGTCCCATCAAAGAGAACTCTAGCACATAGGTGGAATAAGAGCCCAAAATCCAAGCAGGCAATGGGAAAAAGGAAAAACAACCAGGAGATGAAATGCAGGAAGCATCTGGTCACTCAGCAAGGCACCAGCAGAGATGCAAAGATTCTGTTCACAAGTTCCTGGCATCACAATTGCCTGGGGACTGGTGGATTTTAAATGCCTTCCATGGATTTACCACTGAAAAATCACCAGAGGCAGAAATTATTGATACAGTACAAGCTGAAAAGGGGACAGATCCCTTCAGCATTGATTCCAAAAGCCTGAGAGCTGTTTTGAGCAGCTGCTGTGGGTGTCTCCAAGGCCACTGAGGATCCAGACCAGCCTGGGCAGCCAGAGGTCCTTCAGGGCCACTTTGCTGCATCAGGGACAGTTTTTCTGCCAGTGACACTCCCAACCCAAAGCAGAATTCACATGACACGAGTCGTAACAGCCTTCCTTAATTAGATCAAATATGCCCATGTATATCTTTCCACAGCACAAATATTTATATTTAGCTGATATTTCTAAACTCATACATCTGACTTTGTTAGAATCAACCAAGCTTTAAAATAAGCACTCGCTGGAGTGATTTGTTAGGCCAGAACTCTCAGTATCATCCTGCAAATATTACCAAAATTGTCTTTAACAGCTCCAGTGACAGGAGGAGCAATGAGCCCAGCTGAAGGACAAAGAGCACAGAGTGTCTGGTCAGGGTCTGGGGTGTTTTGAACTGCACACATTTCTCCTGAATCTGTTTTTCTGCCAGACAAGGGTGTGTGCAAACTTCATGTGTTGCTCATTTTACCCCAGCGATGGTGTATTCCCCCTGGACACTTGGATTGTGGAGGAAATCTGAGATGTCTCCAGAGGGCACAAGGAGAAATGCAATGGCTTGGGCCCAGCTCCAGCTCCTGCCCTGCCCACCCTCGCACAGCCTCTGTGCACAGCCTCCCAGGACATGGCTTCATCCTGCAGTCTGGGCTGCAGGAAGGGGAGCAGGAGCACGGGCAGGTCCAGGATGAGAAGTGTTCTTACCCACACACAAATTGGACAGAGAAGATGCAGGACAGGACTTTGTGTGGCACCTCTCGGGCCTTTCCTCAGTGCTGCCCTTGGCAATGAAACTGGATCCTCTGGAGTGTGAGCAGAGTGTGCAAGGCTGTGTAAAAACCTTACTCGATATGCGGCCCCATAGGCTCCTTTTTGTGGCAGGAAAAGTGTGAATCCAATTCTAACTCCAAACCCAAACTCATTTCTGCCAGGGACAACATTTTCTGTCTGTCAGCATTAAAGTTGTGTCTGTCCCCTTTGCTGGTTTCCACAGGGCATCCCAAACCCAGCCCCACAGCTACAGGAATGCTTTCCCTGCACAGCACTCCCAGAGCAGCAGGCAAAGGTTTCAACAAAGGGACAGAGTTCATCCCCTTCAGAAAGGGAAAGCAATGCCCTGAAGTTCAAGCTCACTTGTGATAAATCCTCTGGATTTGCACCACGGCATCGGAGAGCAGACGTGCTCTCATCCTCACAGGACACAGGCTGGTCAGTAATGGATGGAATAAACTTGCAGTTTGCTCCCTGCTCATCAGTTTTGGTATCCTTCTATGTCATCTCTGCTGCAGGAAGGATGTAATTATGGTTGGTCGTTAGTGTGAGGAATTATTTGTGCTGCAGCAGTGCCTGGAGACCAGTGTGGTCTCTGCTGTGTGTAACAGGAGAGTCTTCCTCAAAATTCCTGAACAGTGAAGAAAAGTTAAGGCACTTAATTTGAACTCCAGAGTGGGAGCAGTTCTAGGGCTCTGCTCTGCTGTCAGACAGGACCACGTACTGTCATTCCTTTCCCAAAATCTCCAAGGTTTCTGTAAGGGATTTTCTTTCCACCCCCACTGCTCCCCATTGAACAGGACTTCCGTAACTTCTTCCTTCTGAGGTTTGAGCACTTTCTTCTGACTTGGGGCTGGCATTTGCTCATGACTGATTCATGCCTTTCTCATGCCAGCACCACTGCAGCACTTTCCCTTCCCAGGACTTCTGTCTCCAATGCATTTACAGACCACTGCTGTACGTCCCTCTTGCATTTGCTGGGACCAACAAAACCCTTATGATCCCATCACACCTTCCTTCTCCTGGTTATTCCTTAGCCCTCAGCTGCACCTGATCTCATCTGGATTTGCCTTTTCTCAGCATCACTGGAGTGACACACGCTTTTCCCAGGGTTTGGCTGGAAGTGCTCTCCTGATGCAATCCTGGGATTGGGATGCTTTGACTTTTTTAAGTTCTGGTGAATCAGAAAAATCTGTGCTGTTAATTGACTCCAGTCTTTGTGTCAGCAGTGCCCAGCCTGCCTCAGTCAGTTGTTGTGCCACTGCAGGATCTCAGGCACTTCATCTCTCTGTACCTCAGCTTCCCATCCGTAGGACACAGCAAATCCTCTGTTCCCTCCCTGCCTCCTCTGCCTAGTTGCAGCAATGCTCTCCCAAGCTGGGAATGACTTTGGCCATGTTCAGAGCAGCAGAGATCTCAGTGCAGGCCTGTCCTGCAGTGCCATGACATGGACTGAGAGACCAGTGGTTGTTCCCATCATTGTCCTTCATTAACATCCCACAACCTTCTGCCTGTCCTGAGACATGGGCATAGTTCCCAGCCTTTGAGGTCCTGCACATATCTGCAATGTGGCTTTGGAGAATGGCAGGAATGTTTTCCCACAGACCAAAGGCTATGCCAGAAGAGGAGGCAGAGTGTGAAGGCCTACAGGTTTTCCAGGGGTTTGCAGCAAGTGCCCTGGAGGAGGAGGAGGCAGTAGAGTCCATGTGTGTACCTGTGGAGCTGTTCCATGGATCCATACACATAGCACTGCCAGCATTTCAGCAGGGCCTAAATACCAGATGGCTTCTTGCACAAGCCAAACTTGATGTGTTTAAAACCCAGCAGCCAGCACAGGCTCAGGACTCTGCTCTGATTCTCTCTTTCATCCATCCGTTTCTAACCTTATTGCAGTGTGAGGTTCTGTTGTTTCAAAACTAACAGCTGCAGGCTTCCAAAAATAAAAAAGAATTCATTAATTAACATAACCCTAAGCCACAGAAACTCCACCTTGTGAGCAGCCCTTTGCTCACCACGTGCAGCTCTGTGCCAGGCTGGGGGAGTTCAGGTGGCCGGACAAACCTTTGGAAATGTGAGGTGTGGAAGGTGTGTGCACTCAGCAGAGAGGGGAAGTGTGAACAGAACAGGTGGGGGGAGCAGAGGAGCAGAGAGGGAGCTGGCTGCACAGAGAAATCCCTCCAAGTCCTAAAGACCATTCTCCCAAGTGCCACCAAGGTCTCTCCCTACCCAGGTCATGACCTTAGCTGTTTTCAGGTCCCGAGGGCTCCATTCTAGTTGAGCTGAGCCTCCACAACGTGTGTGCTGCTTTCACAGCCTCTCCTACCACAAGAAGAGAACAATAACCACTCTGTGGTTCCCTCATGTTTCCATCAGTGCCTCATGTCTTCCCCAGGCTCCTCTCACCCTGCTCGGGTGTTTGGGGAACCTGCAAATACAGCAGTGTGTGATACAGGTGGGCACGTGCAGGGTTTGTGCACGCAGGTCTCACTGGATGGGCAATGCCCTGAGTAAACAAAGGGCTCTGGAGTGTCATCAGCTCAGGGATTAAAGGAGGGTGGTTGTGCTCTCACCCTGTACAAACAGCAGGGTAAAGTGGTGGAGTTAAGCAAACAGCTGTAAAATGGCTCAATCTCAGGCAATGCTAATTTCATGTATCACAGAACCACTGCATGGGGTGGATTGGGAGGGACCTTAAAAATCACCTTGTTCCATCCCTTACTGTGGGCAGAGACACCTTCTGCTAAGCCAGATTGCTCCAAGCCTGACCTTGGACACTTCCAGGGATGGGGCAGCCACAGCTTCTCTGGGCAATCTGTGCCAAGGTCTCAGAATATGAATTTATGATCCAGGACACTTGACATTCATTCTTGGCTCTGCCAGTGACTTTTTGTGCAGCCTCGAGAAGCCACTGAACTCTCAGGCAGGCCTGGTCATTCCCTGTTTATCCCCTGCCTGCCCTTGCCTTGAGCTGTTTGGAATAGGAGCCACCCCCCAGGGTGTATTTGCCCAGCAAAAGCACAGGGGCAACTTAAGGGTTGCTCATCCTGGGTTGGGAGGTGAGAATTTCCCCAGGAATTGTGTCCAAGACCTGCCCTTGGATATTCACCTTCTGTTGTGGCTTAGTTAAAGGGTTATGGAGATAAGGATACTTCTAGAAGAGAAACATGTTCAGAAACCTGCCATTAGCTGTGACAAAGTTTTCTTAGCACATGAGATCCAAATCAGACATCTATTATTTAGTGAGAAGATAACAAGGACAGATCTCTCAGCTGGTATCTGCTCTGCTCAGCAGATAACAATCAGCTCACATGGTCCTCTTTAAAAACTCTCAACTTTGGATAGAATCAAACCATACAAGTGGAGTCTCCTTGGCTTTATTCTTCCACCATACCCAGAAAGCCAGAGCAAATCATCAAAGGTTTCTGTGCCTTGATTTTCCTAATTGTAAAATAATAATAGGAAATGCTCTTCTGAGGTAATGCTGAGAAGTAACAAATCTCCACAAAGAGTTTTGTAAGCCCTGGATAAAGAGCATGTAGGTGCCTGAAATGTCAGCAGAAAATCTCTGAAATCCAGTTCAAAGCAGCTGGATGCAAGAGTTGCAGCTTTTGAAAGTAGGAAAGAACTATTTATAGGACATAAAGTGTTCTGGTGCTTGTGAAACACAGAGAGAAACAGTCTGTGCTCTGCAGCCTTACAACCTAAAGCAATGCATGAACAGGAGCCTGGTGGGACACGTGCTGGCCTTGTGCAGTCCAAACCCTTCAGACTGAGCGGGGATGAGGGGAGTGCATCCCACAGCGTGTCCAGAGTCCTGTGGGATGGAGATGGCATTGCCTGCTCAGTCCTGCCCATTCTTTGGGGCACTTCTTCTCTTTCCAGTCGTGACAGTCAGAGATGCAAAGGCCACATTAGCCATGGGCTGCTTTTCCTGGGCAGAGAGGTGTGTGAGGTGTCTGGGAAGCACAGAAAATCCATGCTCTGGTGATGTGGTGACCAGAACCTGAGAGCAGCAGAGGAGCACAGCTCCCTTTGCTGTGCCCTTGGCTCTCTCAGCACTGTCATTGTTTGATTTTGGGCTGGGGGGACAGGTGCAAATCTGCTTCCAGATCACACTCGGGTACATGGCAGGCAAATTTTCCTGAGAGGCTGCAATAACAAGAAACAGCTCTTGTCTCTCAATGCTCCATAGAACAGGGGGCTCTTCTGCAGCACCTGACGAGGCCTTTCCTCCTCTGCTGCACCTTTGTGTCTGCCTGGACAGTCACTTAGCGAGTGCCATTTGTGGCGAGCTGATTCTTAAAAGACAAAGGGGTACAAAAAAAGCAGTTGAAATGAGTTTTGGTTTTTGAGCAGGCTCAGAGCCTTGGCTGGGTACAGGGGCAGTGCAAGAGTGGAGTGCAGGTGTGAGAGGCTGTTGCTTCATCACCCGGAGAGAAAAGATACAGGCTAAACAGAAAGATGCAGAAGGCAAATGAAAAGATGCTGAAGTTATAGAAAAAGATGCACAAGTTATAAAAAAAGATGCACAAGCTAAACAGAAAGATGCAGATCCTAAATAAAAAGATGTACAAGGTAAATTAAAAGATGCCCAAGTTGCAAAAAAGATGCTCAGGTTAAATAAAAAGGAGAGCCAGGCAGGCAACCTGAAGCCTAGAGGACCTGGTCCCTGATAAGGTCATTCATCTGCTCTTCTGGGCATGAATTGGTGTGTTTTAGAAAAGCACTTATTATCTCACTAGGTCAAGGACATTTGTTAATATAGGAGCTGAGAAAGGTGCCATGAAGCCCAGGTTTCCTCCCCCTGGTTGTACCTCAGTGGATTGAGGCAGGGTGGGATGAATTTCTGGAATATTAGAAAATTCAGGAATATTCTTTGCACCTGAACAGCAGGAGCTTCAATTGTTACCTTAGTGAAGGAAGCGAGGACAGCCTAAAATTTGTGGTTTTTTATGGACAGTAACATTGCAGATTCAATGAAGCTTCTGTACCCCCTCAAAGGCACAGAGAGCATCCCTGGGATGAGGATGGAATGCATTCCTTGTTTACCAGAAGAGCCTGAGGAACGTGAGGAGCTGGTGGGAGCCACCAGGCAGGTGACAGCAGCCACCAAGGCCTCTGCAGCCACTGCTCCCCTGTCACCGAGCTGGGCCCACCACAAAGCCCCGGTGTGATGGGAGTGCACGAGCCAAAGGCAATGGGATCTGGACACCACATGGCCAAGGAGGCTCTGGAAAGGCAGGGAACATAAACAAGAACCAGAAAAGGGACAGTGTGGGGCCAGTTGGCTGCTGCAGAAGGATGGAAAGAGGGATGATGGGTGACATGGCAGTGCTGCTGCCAGCTCTTGTGGGATGTAGTTTTCATCTGGGAAGCCTGAATTATGCTCTAACTGCATAAGAATATCCTTTTATTTAATAGAACTGAATTTCTTAAGATTGCAGGGAAGAGCTTGAAATGATATTCTGAAAAGTTTGAAAAACCAGTTATAAACACACTTCCATGTTCAATTAAAGCACGGCACTGGAAAGCAAAGCCCCTCATGGCTTGCTGTGTGCATCCTACTAAGGATCATCAGCACCTGTCATGAATAAAAGTGTATAAACAAACAGCAGGATGGCTTTAGGAGTCTAATTTTAGTCTGTGAGTGATGAAGTGGCAAGGGAGGGTCAGGTAGAACCTGAAGGGTCAGGGGTGGACAAGGATAACTTTAAAAAGGAGATCTGAGCAGGACCCAAACCAGACACCAGCATCTGAGGGTGCCTCGAGCCCCAGTAATTTGTAGGACGGGGGAAGAAGCCCTGGGGGCAGAGCATGGAGCCGGTGTTAGTTCTGCCTCACCCGCTCAGAGCGATGGGAGCTCTCTGACAGGTACGAGCTCATCACTTCGAAATTAAACCTGGCAAAGCCCCAGCAAAAGCCTTTTTGGGAGATGAGGTCAGACGCGTTGTTCTGCCCCCCCGCAGCCCGTTCGGTCTCTATTCTTCCCTCTCTCCCACAGACGATAAAAGGAGCAGGGGGTCGGACCATGTTTATTAATTCGGGATGACAATAGGACACCTGGACCAGCACCTGTCAGAATAGGATGCAAATGAGCCCGGGGAGCTGCTCGTGCTCGCTGCAGCCCTAATGAAGCACTAATAGCACTGATAATGCCTCGCACGGCATTCACGGGGCATTGGCTCAATTGCAGTAATTAATGCGCCCATCCCGAGCTGCAGCTCCCATTCACAGGCACTTCCTGATGCTTTGCTCTCGTTGTTTGTTTTTTAAACACACAAACCCAGGACTTATTATATTTGCAAACAATGGCCTCGTGGAGATGCTCTGATTTACTGCAGAGATAGAGGGGGGTGATGTTTGAAAGCCTAAATTAAAGCAGGATTTCCTTCTGTTTTCTCAAAGGAAAGGTTAACATTTGCTAATAACTGTCACAGGCTGCAAACGGTCTCAGTGTCATATGATGGATTTTTCTGATTGCTTTTAATCAAGGTTTTCAGATATCATGGGGTGTAAACAGAGAAATGAGCTGAGCACTCATGAGTTGAACAAACCTCAGGAGATGTGACTCAGATAAGGAAAAACTGTTCTTACAATGAAGCAATAGCATGTTCTTTGCTGCTCGAGTTCCACTTTTTATCATTATTATTTTAGCGTTCCCCATTCCATATCTGTGGCCGAGACAAACTGCTCGGCAGGGATGGACATGTGCTTGCAAAGGCTGTGTGGGAGGGTGGAGGGCTCTTTACCCCACACAGATATTAAGTTGCTGCACTGTCCGCTTCACCTCCCATATTTGGGGGTTTTTGCCTCTTCAGGGACATTTAGATAATGGGAATGAATTATAAAAAGTCTCTTTACATGTTCAAATCAGAGAGAGATGGCAAAGGTGAGGCTGGGGATATGGAGATGTCCGTGAAAATAATTACTTCTTGCTGGATGCCTCCCCTTGAAAAAGGGATAAATGGGGAGGTGTTTCAATACCCCATTTGAAAATAAAGGACACAGAAATGATTCCACAAAGAGAATTGCAGGAAAGGAGGAGTCTGTGCTGGAGAGCTGAGCTCTGATAAAACTTGTGCCATCAGTTTCTTTGTCAATAGGACCCGAACTCTGAGAATTTTTGTGTAGCTGCAGCAGGGCCTGCATTTCTCAGCGACTCGGACTGATACGTGAGAGGTTGTGGTTCTCTCCTGCCAGCTCAGGGGAGATTTCAAACCTGCAGAAAGTAAGATTTGGACCAACCTCGGTGGTTACCAGGGCTCCTGTTGACACTGGGAAAGAGAGGCGGTGGGGACTCCTGGTGCTCAGCAAAGCTGCAAAAGGCAAAGGAAAGCCGGGGGGGATGAGGGAGTCTGGCAGGAGCACACGGGGTGAAGTGCATGCAAACCTCCAGCTGACACAAGCTGTGTCCTCTCCCACGAAAAGCTTCATCATAATCTGTGCAGAACATCACTTCAGGATAAACACAATCCTGCTATAAATACCCCCGGCCATTTCCTGTTGTTCTTTCTGCAGCTTGCACAGGGTTTGTGTCTGGCTGAGGGTGTGACTGAATCCACAGAGTCACACACATGTCCCCTGCTCTGTGCTCCAGTGAAAATGGCTTTTTCTGCTTAAAATCAGGCACACTGGGGTTTGTGCCACTGAGCTGAACATTCATCTTTAATGAACAAGGAATATTCTTTATGGAAGGAATTCAGGGCAGCAAAATGGTAAATTCTCCTGCTATTGAGATGAGTTGACTTGAATGTCTATATGCACTTAACTACAGTTAAATTAATTCCACTTAATTAATTAATTACACTTTAATATACACTTCCCAGTCCCCTTGGATGGGGCTTAGGATGGAGTAACCTGGGATAGCAGAAGGTGTCCCTGCCCATGGGGTGGAACAGGATGATTTTTAAGGTCTCCCAACTCAAACCATTCAGGGGTCCTGTGCCACAGTTTGTCACATTCAGCCACATTTCCATCCCAGGTTATTTCAATTTATACCCATTCTTAATTTTGACTGTCGAAGGAAATAGAGCACATTAAAACCTGAATTGAGAGAAGCAGAAATGCAAACTCCTCCTGGCTTGTTTTATGCCTGATATTTACTGAATTTTGTGTTTTAAGTGGATTTGTTATTTCAGTGAAAATGGAAGCAAAAGTCACACTCCCATCTGCTTGTTAATCACAGAAATACCTCAAGGAGAAAGGAAACAAACTAAGGGGAGGGCCCTGGATCCTCATGTATGAATTAAGTCTTTAGAGAACCAGCCTGGAAGTTCCTGCAACTACAGAATTTTTAACTCAGCAGTTTCATTCAAACCACTTTTTTTTTTTTAATAGCATTGGTAATGTCCTTTTTGCTAAACAGAATTAACGGAAAGCCTGGGTTATAAATACTTAGGCTTTCTACCCAAATAGAGCTAAAAACCTGGGGTCATACATTAAAGATAACTTGGCCACATCCAAAGAAGATACTGTGCTGTTTGAGTCTTTAAAAGTTCCTTCCTAAATTGAAAAATAAACCCAGATTTACATTGCCCAGACATATTAAGCTTGGATCTATCTTTGTGTTTGGTTCTAATCAGAGAGTCAATCCCATCTTCATGAAACTACAGAAATTATAAATTGTTCCTTCAGTTTATATGAGAAAATGGAAAGGGAATTTTCCAGATCATGGACAGACTGAAACTGCCCCACTGGGGAAGGAACCAGGGCCCAACTGATCACTTTGCTCCTGTCCACAAAACAGACAGAAATGCTCAGAAGCAGAATGTTTTTTTTGAAGATCATAGTAAACCAATTTCCCTGTGACTGCAAAGCAGTGAGGCAGAGTGGGTGTGTGCAATGGAGCTGTTTGGTGTGAAAGGCAAGGAAGGAAATGGGAATTGCAGGCAAGGCTGGGGAGAAAAAGCCTAATGAATGAAACAGAGACAGAATGTTCTGTCCCTGCTCTGTCTGATTGAGGCTTTACCTCCATGCTATTTTATATGAGCTGAGTAAAGGCAGAGAGTAGGATTTGAGAAGATTTAAATGAAATATAAAATGTATTTGCTTGCCTGATTCAGATTTTCCCCTTCGAAGATGCCCCTGAAGAAAACTCCTTGTTTACACATCCCACTGTGGCTAAGCACCTGAGGCAGTGCCCTGGGAACCCAAATTCTTGTGCTATCAGCCTGATTTTGCTGCAGTTGTGCTGTGTGACCCCAGTAAGTGATGTCTTTGGGCCTCCTGTGACTGTGTGTCACAGAAAAGTTGTTCAGAGATGAGAAAAGCAGCATGAAATCTGCCCCTAAAGGTGACCTTGAGCGAGGGAGAGAGAGGCAGCCAATATTTTGACAAATTTAATAATCCCCACCAACATTTTTCCTTGATGAAACTGAAAAAATTGTTTCCCTGGTTAACCCCGAGGTCCCCTGGCATTCCCAAACACATTCTGTCTGGGATGACATGGAGGAGGAGGAGACAGTAAAACATCAGTGATTACATCAGTAAATGTGTAAAATGATCTGGCCATGATCTCCACAGCCTCTGCTCCCCCGAACCTACATTTATCTGTGTAATTAAAATGTAACCAATAGAGGCTTTTGCCCCACCAGCTTCTCCTGAGAGCTGACTCCTATTTCCAACCTATTCCTCCCCACATCCCTGCAAGTGCCCAAGGCCAGGTTGGACAGGGCTTGGAGCAATCTGGGATAATGGAAGGTGTCCCTGCCCATGGCAGGGGGTGGGACTGGGTGGGCTTTAAAGACCTTCCAGCCCAAACCCCTCTGTGACCCTGCGATTCTAATGTTGAAGTGCTTTGCCCATTTTCCCTCTTCCCCCTATTTTGTAGTAGCTCCATCAGGTGTTTTGTCAGCAAGTCCCCAAACAGGCCCAAGTTCCTTTCAAAGATTTGTTCTTTGTGAGTGACTGATTTTTCTACTGACAACCCTATAAACATCATCTGAAGTAATGTTTAGATCTCTTTGTTGTCCCCATGGAAGAGAAATTCCATCATCACCATCACCTCAGACCCCCAGGAAGAGGCAGGGCAGCTCTCAGGGAGGCAGTGCTGAATGGCTGAAATCTCACTCCTACAGGATGCTGATGAGGAAGGTGACTGTCAGACCTGTCATGAGGCACTTCTGCTTCTTTCCTTGGATGTTCCTGTGGGATCTTCCCAGCCAGGGAGAACCTGCGCCTTCAAAGGGGCCCCACTGAGCTCCCTGAGTGCTGAGGGATGGGACGAAAGTCAGACCCCTGGAAAACTCAGGTTTGCAAGACCTGCTCAGACCAGTCTGTACCAGGTATCCCAGGAGGATCCACTTCTCCTTTGGTCTCTTTGAGACCTCCATTGTCCTGCCAGGATAAGAATCTGATGCAGTTTGAGTCATCGTGATATCAAAATGCCAAATGTTTGTGATATTGAGGTACCTGTGCAGTCAAATGGCATCAGCCAGAGCCAAAAAAAAAAAATAGATTTTCTTAAATTATTTCTAAGCATCCAATTGCTTCTTTAGTGTTTGTATAAAGTATTAAAAAAAATTAAAATTCTACAGACTACAACTGCTTGGATATTGGAAGTTTCCCAGGACAGATCCTGTGTGAGTTGGAATCATTCTTGCATTCACACAAAGCACACAAATACACAAAGAGTTGCAGGGAAGGTTGGATCCCACATCACCCCAAAGGCAAAGCTCCCACTGCCTGTGCTGGCATGGGGAACCTTAACTTGGCCCTGTCCCCAAGGGCTGTGACAGAATTCACTGTGTTTGTACCAGGGACATACACAGGAGATTCCTGTGAGATACAGTCTGACCTTTTCCTATGTGGTGTCTTTTCCTCAGACGGATGCAAAC
This sequence comes from Dicaeum eximium, assembly GCA_013396995.1. NCBI lineage: Eukaryota > Metazoa > Chordata > Aves > Passeriformes > Dicaeidae > Dicaeum > Dicaeum eximium. Next base: position 751,087 of record VWZP01000625.1, read on the forward strand.
GCACCCAAGCCCTCCTGTTCCCTGGAAAGGCTGAGTTCTGACAGGCTGCCCTACTTCGTGCCTTCTCAGGTTTTTCAAGTCTTCCTTTGAAACGCCACTTTAGTTGGAAACTGATTGCAATATTTTAAGGAAACCGAAAAGGTTAAAATGGCAATGAAACACCCAGAATATCCAAAACAAACTTTGGTTAAATTAAGGTGGAATTACCTGGATAATAATTTTGACCTTCTGTCCAGCATTAGGATTGAAAATTTTCCCCCAACCTCCAGAATGTTCTCAGGATACAACAAGGATCTCCCACCACATTCTGGACTTTTCCATCTTACCCCATGGCCTTGACAGCCTTTTTACCCCTCATTTTACACAGAAAACTTTGGCTAGAGCTGAACAAACAACTTTGTTGCCGAGATGGTAATGAGCCCCCATTTCCCAAATGTCACTGTAGTACAGAAACCACAGGACCATCTTGTGGGCGCTTCCTGGCCATTTCCTGCTTGCTTGAAAGCTGAGGAAATGAGGTATGCTGAGGTGTGAAGTCTATTTGTTTGCATGGGGAGAGCACTAAGAGACAGAGATACAGCCCATGAACAAGGTGCTGGGCTCAGAAAAGAGGAAAAAAAATACAGCCCATTCCCAAGGGATTTACAGATTAATGTTAAACAGTGCAGCTAGATAAACCTTCAGGGACTGCCTGACACTCTCAGTCAGGGCAAAACATGGGCTTGGCTTAGGGCTATGCCAAGGTGTGTCTCAATTGATTTTCTTTGGTTTTAAGCCCTCACTTTCACTGAAATCAGAAATGGGTCTTTGAGCGGTGGTTGGCTGTTGGTTTGGTTTGGTTTGGTTTGGTTTGGTTTGGTTTGGTTTGGTTTGGTTTGGTTTGGTTTGGTTTGGTTTGCTCTTCAGTGCTCCTGTTCTCCTGCCACGACAAGAGCAGGACCATCCCTGGCTGTGACCCAGCCACAGGGACAGTGTGAAATGCCAACCCAGTGACTGGCACTGCTCAGACCACTGAGGTGACCCCCAAATTCCTTGGGCTGGGATAGCCCCTCCTCCTCCATACCTTGGAAAACCCAAGTTGATACCAAATTTTTGAATCCTCTCCAGGGTTTTAACAGCCAGCAGGTTCTCCCTTGAGCCCTGCAGGCAGAGCTGGTCTCTGGAGCATGGCTGCTGCTCTTTGCAGGCAAGACTGGGAGACAGGCTGGGTTATTAGCAGGGAAAGCTGATTGATTTATGAGAGCAGAAGTCTCTTGCTCACTCCAGCACAGGTTATTCTCCAAATGCAAACTCTCTTTCACTTCACACGCACAAAGTGGCGAGTGCTGTGTTATGAATGGGCCCCTTTGTTACCCAGGCCCGACACGACAGACTGTTTAGTTCATGTCTGTGCTTTAGCAAAGGAGGACAGGGTCTGCAAGACAGATGTGCCCTTTAATTGCAGGGAAATATTAGAAGATCGTTAAGCCATTTCTGACAGGGTTTTCCTCTGGCTCAGGGAGTGGGGAGTTGTTTTGGGAAGGCCAAGGAGCAGCCCTGTCTTGCCAGCCCCACAAACAGGACCTTGTCCTGCTCCCTCACCCCAACACTAAACAAAACCAGAGGAGGTTCAGTCAGAAGCCCCACTTTGCTGCCAAAGCTGCAGAGCTACATCTCAGAGAGAATTCTCCTTACATTGCATCTGATAAAAGGCTTTTCAACACAGCTTAGGGGACTTGCCCTGCTGGAGATAAGAGCAATGCTATCAGCTCTGCTGAGAACATGGAGAAGTGCCGAGGGTTCTGCTTCTTATTTGTGTTACTGAGCACAGTCTGAGTGTAAGAAACTCTCCATCAAAAGGAAGATGTGCTGCAGTCAGCTCAGAAACACCCCAAAGTGCAGGGGGGAAGGCAGATCTTCTGCTCTGTAGGAGTGGGAGCTCCCGGGGCAGCCTGGGGTTTGTTTAGTCTTGGTTTAGTTACACTGACACAATGACTTGGAGCAGTGTTTGGGTGCTTTGTGTTGGTTCCCATGCTGCAAAATTACTGGAACAGCCTCATCTGTGTGTGCAGGGCACCCCTGAGATGGTGGCTTTGTTTTTTGGGATCATTGCTGTGACAGAACTTGACAGCCCCTACTTCAGTTATCAACTCAGAGCTAATGATTTTCATTTGAAATACAGAAAAATAAACCAGAACAAGCCCATCACATTGATTGTACAGGTGGGGATCTGCTGAGGGATAATGTGAATCCCACAGAGGTCTGAGCAAAGATCCTGGGGATGGCAGAAACCTGCAGAATAAGCCCCAAACTGGCCCCTGGGTACACATTTTTAGCCTCACCTCCAGCCCCAGAGAAGGATGCAGAGCTGAGTGACTAGGACAAAGCCACAGTACTGAGTGGGCTCCAGGCTGGGATTTGCCTCCTGGCAGCCCTGCCTCCCAGGCCCTCCCAAACTCACCAGGAGCCTCTGCTGTAGCTCTTGTCTGCTCTTCCTGCAGCACAGCACCCAAAATCCCTGCCAGGGGCTCATCCACAGACACTGCTGCACCAGACATTGGATGGAAAACTATCCTTGAACACAGACTTGGACCATTCCATGATTCTGGGACTTCTCGAGGTGGTAAGGGACCTCATTTATCTGAGCCAGGCTCAAAGCCCTTCTCAGTACCACACTGATAAAACCAACACTCCTTCTGTTAATGGTCACTGATAAGAGATTTTGGTGAGGGTTTTTTGCTCAGTCTCAGAGGAAAGTCAGTTTTGCTTTGTCTATCAGTCCTACCCCTGGGATAACACTTGGCTGTTCTGTGGCCTCCTTCTCCAAGGACAGGGGATTTTAAAAATCTGAGCTCTCTGGGGGGCAGCATCACACAGACAGGAAAACTGTGGCATGGGGACATTAATACAGCTGTGAAAGAGCCCTTTTTTCATTTTTACTCTCACATCTGCTGTTGGGTGAGCCAGTATTCACTGCCTGGTTCTTGTAGATTATTCCTGATTCAAGCCTGGTTCTTGTAGGTGTAACACCAGAGAAGGCCTTGGATGTGTTTATTTAGTGGGAACGTTTGTCCTCAGCAAGTGTGTCCACGCTTCATGACGTTTGTGTAGCAGAGGCTCTTTCCCTGCTGCAGCTCCCTGGAGCTGATGGTGGGGTGGTCTTCTCTGCGATGTTTGATATCAGGAGGAAGAACAGCGCCTTGTCAATTCCTTTTTGTATGACAATGTGAACTTTGGGTTCCAGCCCAGATGCCAGGATGAGATTCAGCCTTTTTGTCCAAGAGGTAGGTGTGATGGCAATCCCTGAATCCTTCCAGGACCTTCCTCTTGCACCAAAGTCAAAACATCAGATCCTTTGTAAAGAAATCAAAAGCCCCTGGGAATTTCCACTGGTGTAAACTGGGTTTTCCTGTTCAAATATCTCGATCGAGATTGACAAAGAAAATATCTCAGTGTAATCCTGCTGAGCTGTTTTCCTTGGAATGCCACGGGCAGGCTTGTTCACAAAATCTCTGCTTTTGCACTAGGCGTAGGCAGAAACAATCCCATCACTGGAGCCCCAGGGGCTGGGCTCGGTGCACAAGGAAAACACGGATCCGTGCCATCCCAGCAGGGTGGCAGCCCTCAGCTGCACTGCCAGGCTCAGGAGAGCAGCTGGGGTGTGGGTCAGGAGCCAGCAGAGGCTGGAGTACTGCACAAGGGTACCTGAGTGTGCCCAGGGGCAGGGAAATGCAAACCCGGGCCAATCACGAGGTTTAAACCTGATACTTGAGAGGGATTTTAAGCACTGTGGCTCCCAGCACCTGTAAATGGGAGTGTGGTTTGTGTGACTTCAGGCTCTTTGGGAATCTCTCCCTCAGGACCTGTCCATCCCAGTCAGAGCCATTTGTGTGGAGAAGACACAGAGATCAGCCTTGGGTGCTGGATCAGGAGCAGAGATGTGCTGCTTGGGGAACAAATAGGTTCCTGTGAGTCCTGGATCACCTCCCTCCCTCCTCTTACCTCTGGGTTCTGTGTGATACAGGCCCTGACCCAGCTCAAGTAACCTGCTCTGGGCTGAAACCCCAAGTTTGTGCTCTGGGTCTTGGGCACCCAGACCCTGAGCTCAGATTTAACCCAAACCTGGCTCAGGGCTCAGGACACAAAGAGACTCAAGCCCTCACACTGGAAAACCCAAGCCACATCTCATTTAGGATTCAGCTGCAGGACTGTGTTGGACTTGTGTTTGCCCCCCCAGAGAGCATCCAGACCTTCACTATGCACTGTAGATGTCAGTGATGGATTATTCCTCATACTTCCTTTTAGCTGAGCCTTCCCATGGCTGAGCATTCCCTCAAGAGGTGCTGAGGTGCTCCAGGCTCCTGTCTCAGGCTGTGCTCGCTCCTGGAGATGCTGCTGGGATCCTTTCATGCTGTTGTTTTTCCTCAGTCTGGGATAAGTCATCTTGGGCTGAAGGAGCTTGTTTTTTCTCTGCAGATGGAAACAAAACAGCCCCCAATGGCTGCTTCCTGATGGGCTTCCTGCGATTGTGCAGGGAATGGTGTCAGGGAACAAAACAGGATACGGCGGTGGGGTTGTGAATGTAATGGGGACAATGGTATCAAAGTGGAATAAAAATAATGAATGGGCACTGCTGGAGCCTTGAGTCACAACCTGAAATATTTGTGTCTCCCGAAGCTGCCACCTCCCACCTCTTGAATTCCTGGGAGAACACTCTTTTTACAGTTTCCAGTGCTCTGGCAGTAGGAACCCAAAGAGAAAAGATAAGGTTTCATAGTTTTCACCTATTCCTTCATGCTTTTCAGACTCTGCTTTCTGACCTTTTCCAAAGCAGCCTGAGAGGAAGCCCAGAGATGGGACAAACCTTCTCTCATAACAAACCCCCGGTATTTTTGGGTTTCTCCATTTGTTGTTTTCCTTTCTAGGGCAAATAATTTATATTGAAAAGGTTCCTTTATCTCTGCATGTTGGAAACGAAACCAGCAGGATTGTCACAGTCTGTTTCTGACACATGTAAAAATACCCCCCAGAAGCTGTGCTTTGAGAGACAAGGTGACACCACTGCCACGGCAGATGCAGCTCAGAGTGAGCTCGGCTTTCCTGACACAAAGTGCTGGGTCAGTCTGCAAAGTCCTGATGGAATACTTGCCACTAGGAAGAGCCTCTGGCAGCACATCAAGGCAAGGGGCTGGGCACTGGGTGCTCCAGGACAGAACTGAGGTCAGCACAGCATTTCTGCATTTGTGCTCCAGGATTCTTGGGGTTTGTCAGCAAGCCAGACTCTGAAACTATCTTGCAGTTTCCCTCCCTGTTTCTTCAGCAGCGAAGACCATAAAAATGCTACAATAATATTTACTGAAGGGTGCATGTTTGCAGTTAGGTTCATGTGTCTCTGTTTACAAACACATCTGCTCAGAGCAAGGCAATTATTTTAAAAGCGTGAGAGAAAAAAGAAATTAAATTAAAAAGAAGGTAAGCTAGAGCTGGGTGGATTTGAGTGCTCAGCCCTGGGAAGCAGACACCCGACAGTGTCAGTGTCTGTGAGAAGGGGATACAGCTTTGGAGGAGAAAAACTATGGGCACAGAGGATTGGAGATACAAGCATAGGAAAGTGGCTGAGGGGAGTGTTAATACCTGGCAAAGGCTGATTGATTTTCTGGGAACATGACACAGCTTGGAAAAGATCTTGTGACATCATACAGTCCTCAGCCTGAGCAGGGTCAGGCTGATGAATCCACAGAGGTGAATCCTTTTGTGCTCTGTGTGACTTCAGGCTCCTGGGAAAATCTCCAGCTCAGGAGTGTCCACCCCAGTCGGAGCCATTTTCTGGCTTTTATCAGATACCAGATTTCAAGTGATTCAGTGAAATTACCTGCCAAGATAAGAAACCTGGCCCAAGCCATGCCAAAGGTAAAGATTCCAGCCCTCAGGACAAGTTTCACACTCTAGCCTCATCCTGAATCGTCTCACATGTCCTGGCTGGCAGAGGTGGGCAGGGAACAGAAGCCAGGGAATTCTCTGTGAATGGCAGCCAGAAGCTGTGGTTTGTCCCACTGGACACGCACCTCATCCCAGTGTCAGTCCCAGCAGGGTGGGAAGCACTGGGGAAGGCAGGAGGGCTTGGGGAGTTCCCTCTCCACAGCCCAGGGATGGCATGAGCCAGCTGGAGACTGGCAGGGCTGCTCCCTGCTGCAGGCACGGCTGCTGCTGCTCATGTTCCAAAGGAAGAGCTGCAGCACACTCCAGGATTTCAGGATGTATATGATGGGGACGGGATGGTCCCTCCAGCCTCAGCTTTCACCACATTTACTTTCCAGAGGTTAAGGGCCACAGAGATAATTCGGGCAGGTTCTTTTTAAATTCTACTTCCATTCCTGGGCCTGTGCTGAGACCTCACAGAAGCTTTTCCTGGGGATTTCCCACAGTTTCAGGCCTGGTTTAAGCCTCCTTATCATTATGCTTAATGCAGCAACTTGCTGGGAAGGAGAAACTGTCACCTGGTTATTCCCAGTTGGCTGGAAACAAACAAAAATAGGCCCTGAAACCATGAATGTGAAGTCTAGACTGAGGAAAAAAAAAAGTCTTTGGTCCAGATCCTATAACCGTGTGCCTGAAGTAAAGTGTTTTTCTGAGAAGTGAAGTACAGAAGCATGATTTAAATTTTTATCCTTTTTAAGTCTGCTTTTGGGGATCTTGAAATGAAAATAATAGAGCATTGATTTTAACAGCCTTCTTTTACCCACTTGATACAAAATTTCATGGGAATAGTGAACATAAAAATAACCCCCAAAAGATAAAGATATATTTTTTGTTTTCCTTCTGAAGAGTTTTGCCAAATCATTTTGCCCCGATTTTGAGCTGTCTAATTTCAGCATGATTTTGATGGTTTTCAGTGTTTTTGCTGTTTCTGCGGCTCTTACTCCTGCTTTGTTTCCCCCTATCATGAGCTGCCATATTGTGGTTTCCCATTCAGTTGAATTGTGAAGGAATTACAATGTATTCCAAGCTGCCAAGCTACCCTTGGATGGAGTAGCCTGGGTGCAAAGAGAAGGAAAGGGGAGGAAAGGGAAGAAAAGGCAGCCTGGGTCGAGTGGGTGGCACTTTGTCCTCACTGTCCTGCTCTGTGACTCTCAGCGAGTCTCCAGTGCAGACTAGGGCAAAAACCTGCAGTGTGGATGCCCTAAAAATATTAAATGAAACCCCTCCTTTATACCCACAGAAATCCTCAGATCTGCAGAGACTTGGCACAGTGTTAAAAGTTTTCTGCCTTCTTAACCCTGAGTGCTGCTGCAGCAGGGAAAGGGGCTTGGAGCAGCCTGGGATAGGGGAAGGTGTCCCTGCCTTTGACAGGAGGTGGAATGGGATGAGCTTTAAGGTCCCTTCCAATCCAAACCATTCCATGATTCTGTGACAGAATCTGTCTGGACATGATTCTGTCCCTGGGGCAGGGACAGCTCTGAGCAGTGATTCCAGCAGCTGGGATGTCCCAGCCTCACCACTTCCAGTTCAGCAGGGAAATGCTGTGAGCAGCACAATGTGGCACTGGGCAGTGCTGCAAAGTGGGTACAAAGGGGAAGAACCTTGGAAGTGACAGCTCTCATCCTGCTGCACCCACCAGCGAGAATGATGGATCTCCAGCTGCAGCCAGGAAAAGCTCCTAAGCAGGACTTCAGTGGATTGTTAAGGGCACTAGATTGGGTTGTGGTTGTTGGCAATCACATGTTCATGATTACAGTTTTCTAGGGGGAGTTATGGGGAGTCCCAGCCCCAGTCACATCCTGTAAGGAAGGTGGAATAGCAGGAGCAAACCTCAGGAAAAGTTGTCTGGAAAAGCTGCAGAGGGAATTCCTGGTTTGATTGGGAGCAAGGGAAGAGTGGATGTCTGAGAGCGTGTCCAAAGGATTCCTGTCAGTGTTCCAGAGGCAGACGGGCCAGGGCTCAGTGCCTCACAGTGTGCACAGCACAGGGCAATAGAGGAGGAACAAGGCAGGGAGAGGGGAATGCTCCCTAAAGATGATGCCAAAATCGAGGGTAGGGATGAGAACACTGTCTTCCAATCCAGTGCCCAATCCATCCTAAGGTACTGCCCCAAAATCAGCACAGATCCTGCTCCTTTTTGAATTTCTTGTTTGACCCATTTTCTTGTGAGTTTGATGTTATCTCTGTGCTCCTATGAGATGTTGGCAGCAGAAATGCTGACTTGTAACACTGCAGTGCCAAAGTCATCTCTACTCCAGGGTTGCTCCTTGGTGCAAACCCTGGGCCGTGTGTGAGGCTGCTGGACCTCGGATTTTGGTGTTTTACATCATTAGGTCTGGGCCCTTCAGGTCTGTGTAGGCAACATTCTCTTTACAAAAATATTTCAGGAGTGATTTTCTCACAGGACCAGGAGTGGTGAAATCCTGGGGAGGGAGGGAAAAGGAAAGAAAACAGCCACCTCTCTAGCGGTGGAGTCATCTCTCCGTGGCACAATGGTGCAGGACTGTCTTCTCTTCTAAGTCAGCCTTTGTGGAGGAGGATGAAGCTTTGATCTTTAGCAATGCCTTTTAAATGTGGTTGTGGCCAGAAAAGTGAATGTAGAGAGCTAAAAGTGGATGTTCAGTGAAATCTCACTGCACACACATGGAATAACCTCAGTTACTGGGGACTCCTGGAGTGACAGCACTGACTTACTCACCTCACCAGCCCTTGTTCCCCTGGCCCTTCTCCTTTCTCAGATGTCCTGTTCAATTCGTTAACTAAGTGAAACCTTTGCTAAAGGGTGCATGTCATCTCCCTTTGCAAAGAGATCAGGAAAACTTGGTTGAAGCACTGGTGGCTTGTCAGCCCTCCCCGAATGTCAGACTGGCTGTTCCTGCCCTCTGGGCCAAAGCCAAACTTTCCTCCCGCTATGTCCCACTCATACCTGGGAGCTGGGTCAGGATGGCTCATCCAAATAAAGGCAAACCTGATCATCCTCTCTCTTACAACTGGAAACTGCTGTATAAATAAGAGCCACACCACAGATTCCTGCCTGAGGGCTGCAGGAGTGTGTGCCAGCTCCTTGGGAGTCGCGTTTGTGGCAGTCACTGGTGAGCTGCCCTGGAAAGGCTGGGGCTGGGCTGCCCAGGGAGCTGGACGAGCTGCGAGCTGCCACGGCAACATTTATGCCAGGAATGTGATTAAAACCTGGAAAAACTGAGGCCAGCCTATTCCCAGAGGCACTATATTGTAACATATATGCCAGAGTAGCACACACAGCCCCTGTCTCAGCCTCAGGCTGGCCGGCCCAAGGCCACAGGCTGAGGCAGCACCGTGGGGGGACCTGGCAGGCTGTCCCCTGTCTGGGCAGGCTATGTTGGCACCTGGGACACCTCAGAGTGTTTTCCCAGTCTCCAAACACGAAGTAGCTCTCAGTTCCAGGGGGGAGAAGCTCGGTATTTCATGGAGCTGCTGCTCTCTGCCTCAGCCAAACCCCTCCTGACCAGGCTGGGCCTTGGAAGGTGGGCCTGGCCAGCTTTGTCTGGGGAGCTGAGCCCCACAGTGAGCCCAGGGAAGGCTGAATACGTTCCCACAGCCTGGAGCCCAGCTGTGGCCCCTTCCAGGAGAGCTAGCCTGAGTCCCAGGCAGCCCTGGCATTATCCAGGGCATCCCCAGCCAGCAAAGGCTGCCTGCTGATTGCTCCCCATGTTTTTTCTGTGAGCTATGGATGTGGACACAGGGCTGAGCTGTGGCAGCAGGGCTGGCTCAGTGCCACCCGACTTGCCGTGCATGTCACCAGCACCGCTCGTGCTGTGCTCCTGGAGCTGAGCAGGTATCACCAGCCCTATCTCTCCTCATCTGCTGGGGTGGCTCAGCTCAGCTGGGGCTGAGCCTTTGTGCTGCCTCCAGCTCGGGTTTAGCTCAAACCATTCCTGCACCCAGGAGCTGCCAAGAGCAGCAGGAACATTTGGATTTCTTCTCCTGTTTTCAGGACTGAAACTGTTCATGCAGCACAGGGCAGAGCTCAGTCCTAGTGCCCCAGTGAGGTTATTGCTGTCCCAGTTAACACCAGTTGCATGCAGGCAGGTCTGAGCAGCCAGTCTTTCAAGGAAGATCCTTATCTGAGGAGGTTCTCTGCCACATACTCTGTGTCACAGAGCAGTGTGTACTTGCTTGTGCATGTAAAGTTGTACTTTGTGCAGTCCCAGGATCTTGGTCCAGGTTTATTCTGTGCAGTTTTGATAGGTTTGTGGGGTTTTGGGACAGCCAGAGAGATCCCTGCTTTCCAATTTCTTTAACACCAGAAAATTTCTTCAGAAGATGAATGGCTTTAAGCACAACAAGCAGCCTGGAATTAAGAGTGCCTGACTAAGCTTGAATTCAGAAGAACCCTCCAATCCCTGCATAAGTTCTGCTGTATTGTCAGTAAAAATCTTGTGAGCGACCTCTCACACTGATTTTGTGGGATAACTGTTATTGTAGTTATTTTCCCAGATATTGTTTCCCTAAACCAAAAACCAAGTTTGTGTATGTTTTTAGATTATGTTTTTGGACTGGAAATCTCTAAACCCAAAGATGCAGAATCTTTACCTGATGAATTTGCAGTGGTACTCACATTTCCCTTGTCTCTGCCTAGCTGAGGCTGGGTCTAGAGGACCCTAAGCCAGTCCAGCAGCCCAGTGTAGGGTTCACCCACCACCTAAGGTACAAAACCTGACATTTTTTGTACTGCAAGGAAGTAGAAGGCTGCAGAAAATGTGTCATTTGGGAACCCCTGCCTGGGGTGAATCCTGATCTCAGTGAATCAGAGGAACAGCAAATCCTGATCTCTGATGGAAAGGTTTTGCTCCCTTTTAAGACGGAACCATCTCTTGTTCATGTACCTTCCTGCGCAGGCAAAATTTTCAGCCTGGAGATAATGCCAGCCCTTTGAGGGATTTCTGACACAATTCACACCAATCCTTCCCATGGACACCTTCCACTCTCTCCCTTACTCCAAAGCTGAAAAAGGGAGGGGTATTTTTGAAACGTGAATCCACCAAGGAAAAGCTGCAGGAAAGGCTGAACACAGCGTGAGCTCCTTTCACCAACCACCATTGGGCAGTGTGGGGTAAAACTCTCCTTCTTGCTGTTTAGTGGTTGTAACCAGTGTGAGATGTTGACCACAAAGTGCAGCAAATGCTGGAACTTCAGGAGGATTTATGCAGATGTTTGAAGGTTCCTCTGAATTCAAGATTAGTCAGGGCCACTCCAATTCTAGGCCACTTCGGCTTGTTTGGGTTTGTTACATGATCTGAGATCAGAGATAGGAAAGTGCTGATTTTTGTAGGCCTGAGTCTCTTTAAGTGGGTTAACTTCAGGCTGAGGGAGATTTTCATGTTTACCCAGCAGACTCTGAATTACTGACGTTTTTTGTGACAATATCATGAGCCTGGTGGTATCTGATTTGTGCTTAGATTCTCATGTCATTCCAGGAGCTGCACTTCTCTAAGCTTTCAGAATTTCTGCTTCCCTCCCTGGTTATAGAAGAATTTACAAAACAAAGCTCCGAAACAACTACTTGGGAGAAGGGAGGGGGGGTGGGGACAGAGCAATAATCTATTTTTTTAGAAGCTCCCTGCTCAGGCAGTGCCCTGTTGAGCATGGGGGGTTAGCACATACCAGGTTTCAGCTGTGTGTTCAGTGACCCCCTGCAGCCCACACACCACTGCTGGGTGGCTTTTGAGCGCTAAGAGCCCAGAGTAGGTGAGTCTGTAGCTTTGTTTTGAGTCTGCTCCATCAGCTCACATTGAAGTGGGGTCTGCTTTCGGTGAGGGAGGTTCCTCCTTCGGTTTCTGCCCTGCCACTCATAAAGGCAGCTGTGTTGTGTGTGGTTAACTGAGCTCCCTCCAGAGCAGGCAGCCCTTGCCAGATGCACTTTGAGTCAGGCAGGGCTGTGCCAAAGCCATCAGGAGCCTGGCACCCCTCGCTTGGAGAACCCGAGCACATCCACACAAGGAAATTGATAGTCAGAACTTTTTGTCAATATTTGGAGTTTCANAATTTCCTGTTTTTAAGCATTTCTAGAAATGCACAGTTGGGTAACACACCAGTCCTTCACTTCCCACAAAATAAACAAAAAGTGTAAAGTAATGCATTTTTTCCCCCACCACAAACACCCATAACTGTGACCTGCTCCAGCTGCTTCTCCTTCAGCAGCAACCTCAAAAGACAAACAGCACAGAAACCCTCCGAAAGGAGCTGTAGAGACCTTCACATGCCACTCCAGAGGTGTTCCCACTACGCAGCAGTTGGGCTGGAGCAGCAGCACAGCAGGTGGGCAGGTCACTCACTGGGGCTGGGGCTGAAGCTGCTCACAGCGAGCATTGGGGTGACACAGCCCCCGTGAGGTGACAGCCCCAGCAGCTCCTCCAGTGTTTGCAGAGCTCCAGTGAACCTGAACGCTGCTCCCACCCAAAGCCAGCAGCCAGCAAAGCAGAGCAGAGCAAGCCTGGTTTGCATAGGGGTTCCTAGACCCCAGGGCTCTTGTTCCTCTGGCAGGTGGCGGTGGAAGCCAGCACAGGGCAGCTGCGGGGCCCTGCAAGTGCTCCCCAGCTCAGAGGGAGAACCAGAGGGCAGTTCCTGCTTTAGTCATGGCTCTGAGGGCTGGTTCTGTCTCTCCCCAGGAGGCTCTGTCGGTGGTGAGTGACGACCAGTCCCTGTTCGACCCCACTTACGGCGCGGCCGCGCAGCTCCCCAAGGACATGACGGCCTCCGGCAGCCCTGACTTTGGGCAGCCCCACAAGATCAACCCCCTGCCCCCCCCACAGGAGTGGATCAACCAGCCCATGAGGGTCAGTGTCAAACGGGAGTACGACCACATGAACGGATCCAGGTAAGGAAAGACCCTTTCCATGCTTAAAGAGTCTTAATCACGGAATCACAAAATATCCAGGTTGGGAGGGACCCGCAGGGGTCATTGAACCCAACTCCTGAATCCAAAGCCCGAGTCCAAACAAAGGCAAAGCACACACTGTCCATTTGTGCTCTTGTCCTGCACATCAACAAACCTCTCTGTGCAGGACCATGCCTCACTCTCCTACAATTCCTTCTTTTGTGACTCATTTTTAACAGCCTGAGCATCCTGTTCATGCAGTTCTGCAGGATGTGTCCCTCCCAATCTCCATGAACATTCCACAGACTGGGCATGAGACTGCCAGGGCAGAGCTCATGCTGCAAATTCTGCTGTGAATCCCCCCTTTCACCTCTGAGTTCAGCACCCCATGGATGTGCTGTGGTTCCAGGGGCTCACAGAGGGGAACATGCAGCAGTAATCAGAGTTTCTGCCAGTGAAGCACTGAAAGCTGCACTACTGCAAAGGCTTCACTGAAGGACACTTTTTATTTGTGCTCTACCAGGGCATAAGCAAATTTCTGGAAATGGAAAGCTTTCTGATAGAGAAAGGAGAAGGAGGAGACTGAGGTCATTTACGGAGGTCTGTGAGGTGGAACAAAACCAAAGGCCTGTGCCACCCCTTCTGAGTGGACAGACATGACACAGGGAATTCAGGAATGTGAACCCCCACAAGGTGACTGGGAGTGGTGTAACCTGCCCAGCTCACAGCCAAAGGACAGCCCAGCCCCTGTCATTTGTACTTAGAAGTGAATAATTTCCCTAGTCAATGGAAAATCGAATGGCTTAAAAATACTTTGTTATAGCAGCTCAGGTAGCCCCTTTTAGAAACATTGCCACATGTCCACAGCCTGGAAACAAATTTCACCTTCTTGGACATAATTTTTAAGTGCAAAAATTTCAAATTTTTTTCAATTTTAAATATAAATATAATATAGATACACTTTTGGTTTTTAGCAAAAGCTTTTAGAGTTCACGTTAATTTTAAATGTGATTTGAGTTTCTAAGCCACAAATATCTCTGCATTTGTAGTGTTTCATGGTGAAACTCTCAAGGGTTTTTCTACTTTAGGGTGAGTTTAGCAGCACATTTTCCTGGTTTCTGAGAACACACCAGAGCACAGAGTTGGAAAGAGAAAGCACCCTTGCACTTTCAGCCCTCTACAGAGAGATGAAGCTGTTAAAGACATCAAACAGCAGCATGGTGTTTTTTCCTCGTGAGTGTACAGTAGATGCTGATTTTATGCTCAGATAAAGGCCTTTGTGGCAGTTGTTCTCTTGTGGAGATCATTTGCAGGCTGAACTCCATCTCACCCTGATTGTACTTCAGTAGCATTTCTTGACTCCATGAAAGCAACATGGGTATTTGCACTGTGTTCCCAATCTCAGAATTGTGGTGAAACATGGGAAAATTAGTTATTTCATGAAAAAGCATAACACAGAGAGAAGGATGGATCTTGAAAGTGCCTGGGGTTTTGATAATCATGGGAGTTACCTCTGGCTACCAAGGATGGTCTTAGGAAAAGGAGGAAGGAGCTTTGCAGCATTGCCAGGCTGCCCAAATCAAGGATGGGGCTTGGACCAGCCTGGGGTAGTGGAGGTGTCCCTGCCCATGGCAGGGGATGGGATGGGATGGGATGGGATGGGATGGGATGGGATGGGATGAGCTTGAAGGTCCCTCTCAATCCACACCGTCCCAGGATTCTCTGTCTGCTGCAGTTGCTCACACCACAGTGCCAGACCCGCCATACAGAGGGGCTCCTCCCTTTCCACTCCTCTGTCCCAGGGAAATCTGGCAGGGAAAAGGAGCCCTCCACATCCTCTGAGCTGCCATAAGCCACAGGTGCCTGTGCCCTGCAGGTCCTGTAAGCACAGGCTCTGTATCATTCTGAGTGTGCCCATACTTGTACACCCAAATTGTCTGAGTGTTCCGTGTGATCTGGAATGAAACGTCCTGGGCTGTCCTTTCGTGGTGATTCCTGTGTGCTCATTTCCTCCTCTGCTCAGAAAAAAGGGAAATAGCTCTGCCTGGACAAACTGATTCATGAACAACTGTAGGAGCCCTGGGAGCCATGGAAAAGGCCCTTGGAGTATGTTGGTTCTGGGAAAACAGGAAACTTTCATTACAGACTTGCACAACACTCCAAGGTTCTTGGACATAAAATATGTGCTCAGTGTCCCTAAAGAGAGGTAACCTCCTGTCAGGAGAAAAGGAAAGGCTGCTGTGAATGTCAGGGCCATGCACTGCCAGAGCTCCCACCCTGCCTCTGGATAACTCCTTAGCATGGGAGCTCCAGGGCACCCAGGACAGGAGATGATTCATCCTCCATCCTCCATCCCCTCCTCCCTTCCCTGCATGTCCATCACAGTCTGTAGGGACGGACTGGGCCACTCCAATCACTCATTGCCCTGCCCATCAGCTGCCTGGCCAAGCCCACACGCATGTGAGTGGCCAATCCCAACCCCAGTGCCGATGCCAAACCCAACCCCAACCCCAACCCCAATCCCAACCCCAATCAATCCCAACCTCAATCCCAATCCCAACCCCAATGCCACTTAACTCCAGCTGCAGGCTGAACAGCACTCAGTGCCCCCCTGCCTCTGTCTGTGCCTCTGTTGTTCCTCAGGTCCCTGTCCCCGTGTTGCAGGTGCCTCTCCAGCAGGATCAGCCTGTGCTGTGCTGTCACTGGGGCTGGGAATGCTGCCGGGGGCTCAGGAGGGTTTGTGTGCTCTGCAGGGACACAGCTCCAGGGACCAGGCACTGCCACAGCTGGGGACAGCAGGCACAGGGCCTGGCTTTTCTCTTAGAGAGCAGAGGCAGGGCTGAGGGTGTGATGAGCTGGTTTGGTCCTCAGCAGGGTGGGAGAAGGGTCTTTGAAGGACCTCTCCAAGTGCTAAACAACATGGAAAGCCCCCCCAGCTTTCTACCCCATGTCAGGATCCCCTGGTTTACCCTCAAACTGGAAAGAATTTTTCAGATAAGTGCATCCTAACTCTGTGTAGGGGATGTTGAGGCAGAGATCAATGGTTTTGGGGAGAAGATGGGAATTCTGCATTATTGCAACATTCAGATGTAGAAATTTCCTTAACTCCTCTACTGTTATCAGACCCTGAGACATGTTATGGCCTCAAAATCTTCCCTTGGCCTCAGACAGCACCTTGCTCAGAGCAATACCCATTTAAAATTATATTTAAAAACCAAAACAAAATTAAGAAAAAAAAATTTCACATTTGAAATTTTACTGAATAAAGGAGGAGGATTATTTAGAGGAATGCCTGGTAAAGTTTAACCCAATTTACAACCAATGTTAATAATAGAGTTTTCCTTATATTTTGCATAAATTCAAAATGAACCAAGCAACAGGAAATCCAGATCTTGACTGTATTTACTGAGCTTTCCCAAATCTGCATTTGCAGCTAAACTCAGTGAGCAATTTTTAAAAAGTATTACAAAATATGTCTGATCTTCAAATATGTAAGAAAGTTCTTCTGTGCTGATGGATGTGGGCAAACTTCCCTGGGCAATCCCAGCTGTGGCACGGATTTTGTCCAGCTGAAATAATGAAGTTGGTGCTTTGGAAATGCTTTGAAGCCGTTCTGCACAGACATCCCAGAGCAGTTGTGGCTGCCCCATCCCTGGAAGTGTCCAAGGCCAGGTGGGACAGGGCTTGGAGCAGCCTGGGATAGTGGGAGGTGTTCCTGCCCATGGCAGGGGTGGGACTGGATGGGCTTGAAGGGTCCTTCCAGTCCAAACCCCTCTGGGATTCTGTGATTTGATGTTTCTCTTGCTTCAGAACATGAAAATAACGGCAAGGTTCGGGGATCCCCAAGGTGTTTGTGGCCCGGGGGCTGTGGCAGACCAAGGCAAGGGGACCTTGTGTGGTGTCCGCAGGGCTGAACTCCCCGCGGAGCAGCGTGTGAGCCCTCTAGTGGGATTTGCCGGGTCCTTCTGCCCCAGCATCTCCCTCCTGTTTGCCTTTACCTGGCTGGGACAAACAACCTGAACTTTGCCTTCCTTTTGGCAGTTCTGCAGCCTCTTTCAGTGGGAGTTTCCCTCCTCCCGAGGCATTCCTGAGAGCAGGGCTGAAGTGCAGGCAGATGCAAGTTTGGAGGAGCTGGCTGTTCCTTCTGTGAGAGGGGACCATAAGCAGAATCCCGGTGTCTGCTCTTCCTTCACTCAACAACAACAACAACAAATTAAAATGGGGGTCCACACCAAAAAGCACCAAATTTAAAAAGAAAAGAGGGGTGGAAGAAAGGAGGAATGAAAGGATAGTAAAAGAGGGGTAGAAAGGAGGCAGTATTCCCCCAAGTCAGGTTCAGAAATTCCTGAAATCCATTATTTTGCTCTTTCATGCAGAAGTCAAAGATGATTCCTAGACAGAGACCTGGGACAGAGATTGTTTTATTTCCACACCTCTGGAGCCCAGGCTGGAGCTGTACAGAGCATTTACTGGTCAGTGCCAGGCAAGATGCTTGTCCATTTTGGCCAGTCTAGGAAAAACTTTCCCAAACAAAAGATGCAAACTCTTGGCATCCCCAGAGAGAGCTGCTGAAACAAGGAGCTTCTGGACAGTGGGAGCGAGTCCTGCTTCATGTTCCTTGTACTCTGCCCCTGCCACAGGAACTGTGTTCCGGAGAGCTTGTGAAATCAGCCTGTACCCATTTACCTGTGTGCATCCTCAATGCTTCCTGCCAGAGCCTGAGCAAATCCAGCATGGAGAGCCACTGGAACGTCTGGAGTCTCTGGGAAAAGTCAGGGATTGATCTGGCATCTGAAATGCCCTTGCACAAACCCTTTCAAATGATGAGGGAGTATTCTATGAATCCCATCCTGCCTGTGGGTGATGCACGAGCTGAGGAAGGAGCAATATTCCATGAATACACCATCCATGGCTCACAGCTCCCTGCTCTCCTCTGACCCTGTTGTTGTACCCCAGGCTGAATCCTTCCCTGGGTGGCCACAGCTGCCCCCCCTCCTGCTGGGATAAATCCCTCACCTGGGGCTGGGGCAGGGCAGGGGCTGCAGGGGTGACTCAGACTGGCAGAACTTCTCAATTCCCAAGAAAAGGCTTTGTTTGGTAAAAGGAAATGCTGGGTTCCAGAGGACACAAGGATCTGCTCACTTGCTGTCACTGAAGATTCCATGGTGCTTTCTCAGGGACAGCTTAGGCTCCGGGTTAGTTCAGTTTGGGTGATGCTATTCCCAGTTATGTGTGTCCTACAGGGTTAGCTCTGGATGCAGCCATCCCAAAAACTTCCCCAGAGGGAAGGGAGGCAGCTCTGCAGCCACATGGACACGACCCTGCCGGGCACCTGGAGCACATTCCACGTCCTGCAGGATTAATGGAGTGGCTGCCCACAGTGCTGCTAGGGGCACCTCAGTCCCTTAAAGTTCTCTTCAGACCTTTCTGCCAGAGGTTTCTGGTACTTGGCTGTCCAGGTTTGGCTGCTGAGACACAGAGCAAGGGATGGGCAGGGGCTGAACTGCCAGGGCAGAATCTGTCATGTGAAAAATCATCCCAAAACCACCGAGGGGATCTCACAGACCCGGGGTTATTTTGGTTACTTCATTTTGAGGGTCATGTGGGTGTGCACGATGTGAGCAGGGAACACAGCCAGCCAAGGACTCTGCTCTGTCCCTGTGCTCATTCCATGCCAGCAGAAATATGGAAAGGTTCTGTAGAAGATGTTGTTGGCCACGAGTCTGGATATCACAGAGTCACAGAATCCCTGAGAGATTTGGGCTGGAAGGGACCTTAGAGACCATCCAAACCCAAACCCCTGCCACAGGTAGGGACACCTCCCACTGTCCCAAACTGCTCCAAGCCTCATCCAGCCTGGCCTTGGACGCTCCCAGGGATCCACGGGCAGCCACAGCTTCTCTGGGCACCCTGTGTCAGGGCCTCCCCACCCTGACAGAGAAAAATTCCTTCCCAATATCCCATCTAACCTTGCCCTCTGGCAGTGGGAACCATTCCCTGTGTCCTGTCCCTCCAGACCCCTGTCCCAAGTCCCTCCCCAGCTCTCCTGGAGCCCCTTTAGGCACTGGAAGGGCTCTGAGCTCTCCCTGGAGCCTTCTCCTCTCCAGGTGAGCACCCCCAGCTCTCCCAGCCTGGCTCCAGAGCAGAGGGGCTCCAGCCCTTGGAGCATCTCCATGTTCTCCTCCGGATTTCCTCCAGCACCTCCATGTCCTTCTCATGTTGGGGGCCCCAGAGCTGGACCCAGCACTGCAGGTGGGGTCTGTGCTGGAACAGTTCCCCATGGAGCTTATGAGTGAAATATATAGAATTATTTGATCATAAATAGTGCCTGTCCCATCTGCAGGGCATTTTCCAGGGAAATTTTACCCCAGAGCAGGATGGGAGAGAGAGCTCTGGTCTCCAGGCAGGGCAGGAGAGGAGGTTGGTCACTCACCAGGGACAGTGACCTATGAGCACAATAGTCTGAGCCCCTGGAGAACATTCTGAGACCCTGGAGAACAATGTGAGATCCTGGAGCACAGTGTCACATCCTGGAGCACGCTGTGACAGCCTGGAGTACAATGTGACAGCCTGGAGCAGGATCCAACACCCGGGAGCACAGTGTCACAGCCTGGGACACTGTGTGACACCCTGGAGCATCATCTGACACCCTTGAGCACAGTCTGACACCCTGGAGCAGGGTGTGACTTCTTGGAGCACAGTGTCACACCCCTGAGCACAGTGTCACACTCTGCATCACGCTGTCATACCCTGGACAACAAGGTGACACACTGGAGGACAGTATGAGCCCCTGGAGCACAGGCCACACCCCTGAGCATGGTGTCACACCTGGATCCCTCTGTCACACCTGGATCACACTGTCACACCTGGATCATGGTGTCACACCTGGATCACTCTGACACACCTGGATCTCGATGTCACACCTGGATCATGGTGTCACACCTGGAGCACACTGTCACACCTGGATCCCTCTGTCACACCTGGATCCCTCTGTCACACCTGGATCATGCTGTCATGCCTGGATTATGCTGTCACACCTGGATCACGCTGTCCCACATTGTCACACCTGGATCACGCTGTCCCACGCTGTCACACCCGGATCATGGTGTCACACCTGGAGCACACTGTCACACCTGGATCCCTCTGTCACACCTGGATCATGCTGTCATGCCTGGATTATGCTGTCACACCTGGATCACGCTGTCCCACATTGTCACACCTGGATCACGCTGTCACACCTGGATCACACTGTCCCACTCGGATCTCGGATCCCCCCTGGCCCTCCCCAGCCCAGGCCGTGCCCAGCAGGACTCAGCTCCTCGGTGCTGCCCCGGGGCCGTTTCCTGCGGCTTTCCCAGCTGACAGGAGCAGTCCCCCCGGGAACCAGCCCTGCTGATTCAGCCTGTGAAGTCCTGTGTCCTTGCAGCTCCTCAGCCCCTGCCCGGCTGCCTCGGGGACATTGAGCCTTCAGCAGTTGCCTCTCTGAAGGCGGATTTTGGTTCCCTGCCTGGAAAAACAGTAGGCGAACTAGTAAACCCTTAAATTCGAACATGTGTAACTTATACATCTTATTTCCATTTTCAAGCAACATTCCCTTCGTCAGACATGAGGAAAAAATTACCGTCTGCCTTGGAATATCTCGGTGGAGCATTTATCTCCCGGCCATGATAGCTGAATTTCAGGCACTTCTCCCTCCCCCCCAGTTCAGGTTAAGAGACAAATTTGTTTAGTGTCCTGCTTGGAATTCTTGCCAGCTGAGCTCAGAGGGTGGGATTTGTGCACTGTCACCGTTTTTACCCTTCGGGGAATGGTTCCCTCCCAAAGCCCTTGGCTTCTGGCAAAGGAGGAGGGCAGCTCTGGGATTAAAGCATGGCCTAAACTGCCCTGGAAATGGCTCTGGGATTAAAGCCTGGGCAAGCTCTGTGTAGAGGTTGTGCACTAATTCCCCATTTGGAAAGGTGAGGGCAATTATGTGCCCTTCCCTGGAAGTCCCTTGAGATGGGATGTGCTGAGTGTGCCTGGCAGGCTCGGGGCTGGGCTTTGAAGGGACAAAAGGCAGGAGCTGCTCCTGCAGCTGGAGAAAAGCACAATCCCTGGGCTTTGGAGACTCGCAATTCTCCCAGAGTCTTCCCAAGGGTCTGCCGTAGGCCAGGCCTCAGCACAGTACCACCTGAGCCGCTGGATGTCCCCTCTTCATCACTCCAGCACCTCAGGAGTTAAACTGGGGCCAGAACCCTTTTCACACCCTGTACTGGGGTCTGAAGTTCCTGGCTCATGCCTGGGGCATCCAAGATTCCCAGATTTCCTCACCAGGTAGTGAACTGTGGCACTGTTAATCAGATAATAATAGAATAATAGAATAATTGAACAATGGAATAATAGAATAATTGAACAATAGAATAATTGAACAGGCTGTGTTGGAAGGGACCCACAAGGATCACTGAATTCAACTCCTGTCCCTGCACAGGACACCCCAGCAATCCCACTATGTCCCTGAGTGTTATCCAAATGCTCCTGGAGCTCTGGCAGGCTCCAAGAACAGACAAGTCCCTGTTCAGCCCTGTATAAATCAGTCTCTGTGCTGCCACTGGGTGTTCTCTGGGGACAGCCCTGTTGCTTTCGGTGGGTGTTTTGGGTTCTTCCTTAATGTCATGAAATGGCTGCCCCTGTGTCCCTGTGAGCTCTGCAGAAACACCTCAGGGCAGGTGAGCAGAGCACCTGTGTGCCACTGCCAGGCTCCACTGCAACACGAGGGGTGTTTTAGCACCATGGAACAGCCCGACAGGGGCTCCCAGGAGCACCCAGCCTGCCTGCAGGACTGCTGGAATGCACTGAGCAGCCAGGGACGAGGGAGTGAGGTACAACCCACAGACTGGTGTAATAGGCACTGCCTCCTTACCTGGTTTGGGAATGTCGGTATTTCAGAGCCACTGCACACATTGCCTTGTCTGGAAGTCATTCCCTCGGAGACTCCACCTGGGTGCATTATCAGAGATCCCCTGTGTGACTTGTGCCCCACAGACCCCCTTAGGAGACCCAGTAACAGGGCAGGAATGGCTCTCCCACATAAGGGAGCTGCCCAAATGTCCCACCTTGGGGCTGTGTCCATGTCTGAGGCAGGCCCCTCCCGTGCTGCAGGGATGGAGAGGGCAGGGGTGGTGATCCAGCTCTCCCTTTGCCTTTCAGGGAGTCCCCCGTGGACTGCAGCGTGAGCAAGTGTGGGAAGCTGGTGGGAGCAGGGACCGAGTCCAGCCCCATGAGCTACAGCACCTACATGGATGAGAAGAACGGGCCTCCCCCCAACATGACCACCAACGAGAGGAGAGTCATCGTCCCTGCAGGTACTGCCACGCTCGGGGCAGCTGGCCTTGCTCTGCCTGGAAGAGTTTTTTGTTCAGTTTGTTTATCTGCTCCCAGAGGAATATTCTTTCTTACAAACCATGCAAAAAATAAGGACACTATCAAATTTTCTGGCTAGTGGGAATTCCCACATCCCAGTGCATCATCTGAGTCAGGATAGGCAGCAGATAATTCAGTGTTGTTGGCTTTTTTGTTTGTTTGTTTGTTTGTTTCGGGTTTGTTTTGTTTTGTTTTGTTTTTTTCCCCCCAGAATTAAGTGTTGTTTTGGTGTGCTGAACCAAATCCATCTCCTGTCATGTGTTAGAGAAGATTCTTCTTCCTGGGACACACTGGGGATGATCAAAGAGGAATGAAATGGGCCCAAGTTATAACTCCCCTGGTGCTCTCAGGATCCAGCTGCACTTTCAAGTCACACTGATTGATTCAAAATGAGCTATTTTTTTTCCTTTTTTTATTTTTTTGTTAGAAGTAGAAACACAGAAAAATTATATTTTGCAGGAACTGCATTATCCTTCCAAAAATTGTCACACAGAAACATTCCTGTCCAGCTTTGTTTGTGTTTGGTATCCACATCTGCTGCCTGGAGTTGGCAGGATGCTCTGGATGCATTTGGACACTCAGGGGTGAGAGCTGCTGTGGGGAGAACGGGTGAAGTGGAGTGAGGAGTGAGGAGTGTTTCCCTATGAAGTTTGTAAACAGTCAGGGCCAGGAACTTTCCAGCAAAGGAGCCAAGTGCTGGCCCAGTGCACATCCCAGAACTCGCCCTCACTCCGAGGGTTTCACCAGGGCAGGGAGGGCTGGAGCCAGCCCAGGCAGACACAGTGCTGGCAGAAGGAAATGCACTCGTGGAATTCAGCTCCTTTCTCTGAGCATGGCTTGACCACGAACAGATGACAATTCCCAAGCATTCGTTTGCCATTTAGGATGAAAAGGAAAAGCTTGAACTGAATGCAGTGAGGGGAAGCCAATAAAAGATTGATGGCAAATCTCTAAGTCCCATTGGAGCTGATGTTCGAGAGACTGGCTGAGCTGCCTGGGGACAGCAGCACGATCCTGTCCAGTGTCACCCTGCCTGGAAAGGTGGAGCTGGCACCAACCAGTCCCTGTGTTAATAAAGATGTTCCAGGGGGAATATTTATCCTGTATGTTTAAAAAAAACCAAGGGTGAGCTAAAGTTTATCATTGTTGAAATAGGGGAAATTACTTTCAGTACGCCCAGTGGAAGAGAAGGTTTGGAGGAAAACCTTCCTCCTCTTTGAAGGAAAGTGAAGAAAAGGACTTTTCCCCTTATGACCATCCACAAATCAAACCCTTGAGATACTTGTGAAAGAGCAGATATTTACCAGACTTTGGAAGACAATAATGAACATCATCCCAGATCTCTGGCTGCAGGAGACGAGGCCCAAGTCATCCAAGAAAGGCATTTGGATATTTTAATTTAATCCAGAATGGAGATTTACAGCGCATTAGGGCAAAGATAAGCAAGAATAATGTCACATCAGGCTTACAATAGTACCAATAATGAGCTCTAAGCCATGTTTTAAGAAGGCAGATTTTCAGACACCATTCAATGTCTTTTACAGTGTTTAAAGGGAGGCCACAAATTCACTCTACCCTCTAGATGTTGGGTTGTTTTCAAAACTCAAGACAAATAAGTCTTTCAATTAAAAAAAAACCAAGAATCCTCCCTTGAATACTTGCATTGTAAAATTTGCAGCCTTTTGCCAGTGCTTAGAAAGCAGAATTTCAATTAACTATTGCCAAAACCTGAAGGAAATCCATCTGTTGTTCACAGAGCAGACATGCAAAGGTGTGGGGTTGTAAATTCCATGTTCTGAACTCAGCTTTCAGCAGCGTAGGTTTTCTGGAGATTCAGTGGAGAAAGGTCTCAGTTATAATTTCAGTTCCCTTGGTCTCAGTTCCCTGTTTGGTGCCATTATTCCAGGGCTCAGGTGCCCAGGAATGCCAGGTGTGGGCACTTCCTGACCTTTAGTGCCCAGGGATGCCCTCAGCCTGAGCATGCAGTGTCCAGCCCTGGGCAGAGGCATTGCTTTATACCTCCTAAAATCCAGGCAGAGGCATTTCTTGTTCTGCCCAGAGCACCCCCACAGCCCTGTGCATGTTCCTGATCCATGTTCTCAGTCTCCCAGGATCTGAGGTGTCTGAGGTTGGTCTTAGAGCTGAACCAGCTGTTAATGACACATCAGACATCTCCAAAGTTTAAATTTCTTTGCAATCCTCTCCAGCAGAACATGAATGTGCAGCTCAAACTTGGAAATAGGATATGTGGGGAGCAGCAGCACAGGAAACATCTGAAAATGCTGATATGCTCTGAAAATGACTGTCAAGTATTGTGGCACCAGCTCTTGCTGAGGCTCTCTGATCTAATGCCCTTTTCAGAATTCAAAGGCTGATTTCTTTTTTTAACCACTGATGCAGCCACTCATCTCCACGGGGCCTGAGCTCCAGCCGGGCTCAGAGCGTCTCTTACGTCACCAGCAGCAATAAAGATCCCACAGCTGGAGCTCTGCTGACAGTCAGGGATGCCCAGACAGCACAAAATCCATCCTGCCCTCGCACAGCTGGGTGGGTCCACAGGGAGAGTGGAGGTAGAATTGTGCTCCTGCCCCAGGGTGAATAACTCTGACTCACACCCAAGTTGCTCTGGTTTAGCAACACCATTTTATTTTATTTTATTTTATTTTATTTTATTTTATTTTATTTTATTTTATTTTATTTTATTTTATTTTATTTTATTTTATTTTATTTTATTATTTTGAGTCCCTTTGCTGACCATGAACACCCCCATGCTCAGGGTTTCTCGTGCCAGCTGTGGGGCTCCCTAATGCCCATGGTGGGACTTGCACAGCCCTGATGTCACTTCATAGCCTTGCAGAGCCACAGCTGGGACAGGAACTCCCTCTCAAAGGGATCAGCTTCCTTTGGGAAGTTTTTTCCAGGCAGAGAAGAGTGAAATGTCACCAGTGCTGTTCCCAAGCAGAGGAGGGAGGTTTGGGCAGGTGGGGATAGCCAGGACTGACCACAGCAGGTTATCCATCCTGAGCCCTGCTCCAGCACAGTGCTTGTTCATCCTGGCAAAGGGGATCAGTAAATTCAATATATCTGCTTGTGCAAACAATGACTCATGCTCTGCCAGGGCTGCAGGGAGTCTGAAGGTGTGTGTGTGCCAATCCTCTGTTCTCTCCTGTCAGATCCCACCCTCTGGACTCAGGAGCACGTGCGCCAGTGGCTGGAGTGGGCTATCAAGGAGTATGGCTTGGTGGAGATTGACACCACCATCTTCCAGAACATGGATGGCAAAGAGCTCTGCAAAATGAACAAGGATGACTTCCTGCGCACCACCTCCCCCTACAACACAGATATTCTGCTGTCTCACCTCAGTTACCTCAGGGAAAGTGAGTATTGCCCTGGCCCATCCCAGCCCCTCCTGCTGGGATAAACTGCCCTGGCTGTGGAACTCCCAGGGCTCTTCCTGCAGCAAAGGAGAGGGAAATGAACAGAGAAAGGCAAGCAGAGAGAGCAGACTGGGAAATGAGGAATAAAATTGGGTTGGAAAGTTCAGACGAACACAGATGGAGCTACTGGTGCTATCAGGGAGGTGAAGAAGAGCAGGGTTCTGAAGGAGATTAGATAAGTCTTACAGATAACAACATCTGTGACTATGTGATAAAAATACACATATTTGCCACAGAGATTAAACTTGACATTAACTGATTTGTCTCAGGCAAATGATTCCATAGCTTTACAGTTAGAGGGCTGTGCCCTCCCCATAAACAGGACCCACAACTGGCCAGGGCTGGAGATTTCCTGTGTTCCTGCAGGCCCAGGTTTGTTGGAGAGAGTTGAAAATCGAAGAGTGATTCCCCATATGTAAATGTGCTGGAGCAGATGTTGTGCAAATGACCCAGGACTCTGAGAAAAATGTTGTGAAAGCTTTTATTGCTCCTTTCTGCCCCACATGAGTATGGGGTGGGTCCAATCCCCCTTTTTGCTCTATTAAGCCCCAAACCCAGGAGCTGTGAGCAGTCTGGAAAAGCATTATCCCAGCACCCAAACAGGAATGATCACCTTAGGGATGGCACATGCACCTGATGCTGTGAGTCTTAGATTTCAGCTTTTCCAGGACTTCTGTGCAGTAACGATCACATCCACAGCTTCTAAATATGTCCTCTTCACCTATAAATGGAGCTAAAAGCATTTCCTTTCCCCATAAAGGTGTGCTAAGAGTAATGGTGCTGTGATGAGCCAGAGAACTGGAGCTAGGCCCCATGTGCTCTGCTATTTTTCCAAGTGAAACAGGTTTTATAGAAGTACCCTTATCTAAGCACTCAAAAATCAGCAGAAGGTGCCATAAATCAAGGTGGAAGTATAGGGAGAGAAAGGCAAAAGTGTATTTTCTCCACTAGAAAATGCAATTGGGATGAAAAGGCAGCTGAAGATGTCTCCTCTGGCCAGTGAAGCAGAGATACAGAATTTAGGGTGTTTCTTCAAAGTTGATCTCTCCCTGCCTAAAATCAGCGGGAGTTTCACAGATTCCAGTGGCACAGAAGTTATACCACAGATGGGTGCCTCTGGAAGACCCACCTTTATTTTTCTTGAGAAGTCGAGCCAATAAATGATTCACAACAAAAACCCAAATTGTTGGATTTGAACAGTTTCTGTCCCTTGTGACTGAACAATAAAATAATTTCCCATCCAAAATCATTGGCAAATTTAATTCTGTTTCATCAGAAAAGAGCTGCTAGTCCAAAGGAAGCTTTCAAAGGTTTGCCTGTGGAATTACACAATTTCCTGGGAAATGGGAAGGCAGTTTTGTGCAGCCAGCAGTGCTTTGGCCAAACCTGCTGGCTGGGGCTGGGGAAATCAGGCACTTTGTAACTGGAAACACTTCTAAATTCCCACAAGATAAACATGCAAGTGAGACACTTGAATTGTCTTATTAATAAGGCTTGAGAATTGACAGAGAGATGGAGTTGTATGGGTTCAAAGCACATGAGCAGGCTGAATTTGGAAAGCTCGGCAGAGGAGTGGAATTCTCTAGGTGGCGTCGCTGGGATCATCCCCAGTGTTTGTGTCCCATTGTTTGGGCTGATCAAAGACAGCTGATCAGGGGAATTGCATTGTTGATCTCACGGCATGAGCCCAAAAACCTGGGTTCAGTGGCCACTTTTACCATCTGCTGCTGTCCATTTGCTCAGGAGCAACTTCCTGCTTGATCCCACCTACCCTTGGATACTGAAGTCTGGCCACACTGATCTCCATGTCCAGCAAGGAAGCACCAGGGCATGCTGACATTCAAGACAGAAGTCCTGGGTCACATCTTGCCTTTAAATACCTGAAATTAGGAGGTTTTGCTCTCTGTAAGGTGGCACCAGCCATCCTGCCCTCTCACTGGGCCCCTCCATTGGGATGGTGGATCTGTGGAGCAGGGGCTGTGCCTCACACCTCCCCAGCCCAGCACTGGAGCCCTGGTGCAACAGCAATATCTAAGTGTATGTAATATTTAACTGCAATAATGATCATCAAAATATCCTGTCCTGCCAGGGCAGTGCCTGCAGCGATTTCTGTGCTATTAAGCCACTGCAACACCTGAGGAACTTTGCTGGATTAATGCAGACTACTCAGTCCTTTTTCACAGGGAATCCAATCCCAGTCCATCCCCAGCTTTAGGATGATGAATCTGTGTGGGCTGAACCTCAGATGTGCTGCGAGTGCTGTGCTCATTAGAGCAGCTCCTGTCTGCTGGAGCTGGGCAGAGCATTCCTCCTTCCCTGCAGTTGTTCCCAGCCCGAGGACAAGCTGCTCTGGGGAGTGCAGGGTGTCTCCCTCATGGAGTAACACCTTACAGAGGAGCTGATGGCTTTTCCAGACCAGCTTCCAGTGGAGGTTCAGTGCTGAGCCCAAATCTCAGTGCCATGGGGACATTTTATTTTCATAAGTTTTCCCCTTTTGGAAGGGTGTTTGTCCCATAGACATTCAGCTCTGCTCCTGCTTAGGGTAGGGAATAGGTGATGGCCACAAGCACAGGAGGATCTGGGGGAATTGCAGACCTACAGGCTGGATTGCCTCTGCCCAGGCTCTCTAAAGGTGTTTGTGGTCTCAGTATGTTAAGCTGGATATGTGATGATTTATGAATTCTCAAATTTGGGGTTTGTTTGCCAAGAAACAAAGCTGATCTGAACTTTCTGAGCTGTTTGCTCACCCAACAAGGAGACCTCCTGAAAATGAGCTTTCCGAGAAGGTTCTCAGCATTTTTCACTCCTAATCAGGGTAAAAACTTCCTTCAAGCTGCCTATGAAATACATTATTTTGGCACATCTGAGTCCAGACTGAAAAAATAAACCAGCAACATCTGCATGACCTCAACAAAAACTCAGTTTTAGCCATGGAAGGCTCAAGGTAAGCTGTGTAATGCAGTTGAGAGTAACCCAAACTCATTCCACAGCACCTTCAGTCTTCGGCTTAGGCCTGGATCAGAGTAGTGCAGTTGTTTCCTGTTGCCACAAGCCATTGAAGCTGGCAGGAATTCCGGCATCTCTGATCCTCAGGAGGTTTCAGAGTGCAGAGCCCAGTCCTGCAGCACTCTCTATCCCTTGGAGCCTCCCCAAATACCGCAGTGGCTTTTTCAGGGAACTCCCTGTCCACCTCCTCAAACAATCATCTTTCTTTGCATGTTTCTTTTAGTCCCCTCTCCCAAATCGTGAAGCCATGCCTTCTTTTTGTTGATCCCCACACACTTTGGGGCTCCAGGCTGATCTTTCTCAAGTACATTCTGCCTGGTGAATCCTCTCCAGGCAGCTGTTGGGCAGGGGGAAGGGAGTTTTGGATGCATGCATGCTGTGTTTGGAATGAAGATCAAAAGAAGCTGAGCTGCCACCTCCATTCTTTCCCTCCCTGGTGGTGGGGACCAGGGTGTGGGGTGTGCACAAAGGAGAAGAGCCTGTAGGGGAAAGAATGAGGCCGTGGTGAGAAGTAGAAAACTGTTCAGTTTGGTTTCAAGCCATGTGTTAATGCCCAACAAAAACATCCTGCCAAGTGCAGCAGACCTGGATTCCAGCAGGAGCCATGCAGGGAGGACCCCAAGGCTCAGGGAAGGTGAAAAGACTTTCAAATTCAATAGACCCCAAGGCTGTGGAACCAAGATGTTCCTGCCCCTCTGAAGGGTGAGCTGCCTTGTGAGAGGGAAGGGTTTATGGGAAAAAAATGGTCCTGGTTTTCAGCCCTTCTCCATCTTTTTGTAGTGAACAAAGGGGAAATAAAAGAAAGGGAAGGGTTGGGGGTGCCATAAAATAACATGTTTAAATATTAATTATGGGAGAGCAGCTCTCAGTGCATTAACCATACCAGAGAGAGCTGATCCATCCATGGTGTCGCTGACCCAGGGAGGGGGAATAGGAACAAAAATGAAAATTAATCACAGCCAAAGATCTGCTCCCGAAGGAGAGAGGGAGGAGCAGCCTGGCTTGTGTCTGTCTGTCTGTCTGCTTCCTTCTGTCCTGACCTGGGTCTCTGCCTTTCTCCCTTTCCCTCCTCCATTGAAACCCTTAATAGGAAACACATTTCCCTCTCTGTGGTGTTCCCACCAGAAACCTCAGACTGCCGGGCAAAGGTGAGAACTTTGAGCAATTAAACCGGGGGAGGCGCCGGTCCTTTCCAGTGGCTTGGGCTGCATTTTTTAGCCTAAAGTAGCTATAGGTTGATCCTGCTCGCTGAGTGCTATTCGTCACCCCACCCCCACCGCCCCAGCCACTCATTTGCAGCCCATTTAGTCATAGAAAACCACGTTTCTGAATTCCCCAGCACTTCCCTGTCTGGCAGGGGGAAGCTGGGCTGGGCGTTGCACTCAGGATTGCTTTAAATAACCTGAAAAGGAGAGAGTGGTGGACAGGAGTTTCCTCACAGATATTCAAAAAAGAAATGTCAAAGCCAGAAACCATCTGATGAAAACATGAGTTACATGGACAGAGTTGTTTCAATTTCTCCAGCAGCCAATCTCTCTAAATATTTCAGCCAATCCCTTTGGCTATTGGCAGCTTTCAGAGCCAAGGTGCCCTTGGGATCCTCCTGAACTCTTTACCTCCTCGTTTCACCATCCATCCTGGTCTTTGGAAACATCCCCTGACTTGCAGCATCTGGTACCATCCATCCTCCCTCCCTGGGAGCAGCTTTGTTTCCCAACACCTCCTGCCTCCGTGTCCTTGCTGGCTCGTGCAGTCTCTGGCTTTGTTTGCGTTTGGGGAAGGACAGAAATCAGAGCAGAGGGCAGAGGGCCGGCAGGATCCAGCACCTGCAGTGGCTCTCAGATCTGGCAGGGAACAGCCTAAGCCTCAGCTCTCACAGGAAAGAGACACTCTGTGAGTACTGAGGGGCAGCTGAGGTCATTTGGGATCATGTGCACCAGAGGAACGTGGGACTGCAGGGCTCAGCCACAAGATCCTGCTCAGCTGGTGCTGCAGTACCTGCAGAGAGGTGTTCCTGCCCTGCTGAGGGGCCTGGGGATGCTTAGGGGCAGGAGCCTGTTCATCGAGGGCATCTGGAGAGCTGTAAAAGCACTCTCAGGGCAGGATTGGTGCTGCTCCAGCCACACATTCAGCACAAAGAGGACCCTCTGCCTTCTCAGGGGTGTCACTGACACAGCACAAGCTGCTCCAAGAAGCTGCAGGGACGGTGAGCCCAGGGGATGATGTGAGCACACTTAACCAGACAGCCATGAAATGTGTATTTCATGCTGGCTTCCCTGAACTCCCAGGATCTGAACTTCCAGGACAGTTGGCAGGAGAACCAGAGGGAAACCCTTAGAAAGGAACATTTCCCCCACAGCCTGCTCAGAGCAGAGACCCTTCCAACAGGTTCTTTTTGTGCTGCACTTGTTTGCCAAGTGGGGCTGGATGGAAAGGCCTCTCTGAACCAAGAGACCTGCTCCCAGATTCCCCAGAGCACAGGAGATATTGGAATCCCAGTGAGAGCTGTGCAGCTGCTGGCCCCAAACCAAGCATGTGACACTCTAAAAATGGCCAGGTCCTGACAGTGCAATTTGTGTGTTTTCTCCTGCCTGTTCCTCAAACAGGAAATTTCTCTATCGCATCCAGAGAGAGAAAAGCTTTTTCCTTATCCTGTCACACAATCTGTGCCACAGGCATTTCTGGAGGCTGTGCTGGGATAGATTCTGTACCTGTACAACCTCACCCTTTAAGAGCAGTGTTCAATGGAGGCCATCAAGGCATTCAGTGAAGGAGACAAATATCTTTAATTTTTGCAAGTGAGGAAACAGCAGCACATGTGGGCCTGCAGCTACCAAGTTTTTAGATGAATTTCACAGAAAATGTGTTTCTAATTAGCAGCAAAATTAGTTGTTTTCATGTCATTAGCAACATTTCCTACCTGCCCTCATGGCTCCCTGTGGCAGAATGTGCCCAGACTGCACTAACTCCTTTTCATTGCCTTGCAGGTAGCTCACTGCTGGTCTACAACACTCCATCCCACGCAGATTCCTCACGTCTTGCCACCAAAGAAGGTCAGTGTTTTGCATATGAATGTCCTGGGTTTGATTTGGTTAAAACTAGACCTTGTTAATAACATTCTTGGCATGAAAATGTTCTGCTCCACTCTGCATTCACAGCAAGGTTGAAAAGGAATAATTCTCACTGTGCAGCCCCACCCAGGCTGGAAATGCCATCCCTGCTTGTCCAGCCAGCACCGTGGCATCAAATGTGTCACTGTCACTCTTGTGTTTTGCTGAATTGGTGAACTGGTGGCACATTTTCTGTTCCTGATGTGAACAGTTTGGAATCTCACACACAGCAAGGCCTGAGACACTGTTTCTCTCTGAGCTCACATTTGAAAGGATAAAATCTTCTCACAATATATTTCACTACTGTAAAGGCCACTCAGGTATTCCAAACCCATCCATGGATCTGTAGCTTGTTTCAACCAGCAAGGAAGACCAAATGTATCTTTTTGACACTTTCATTTTGGAATAGTTTGGTTTTCTTTTTTGTTTCAAATAACCCGATTTTTTTATATATAGTAGAAATTCTGACCATGTAGCTATAGCTTAGAAACCTTGAAGTTTAAAAGTTAATAACCCTCGAGGCTCCTTCAGGCTTTGGAGTTGTTTGTGGGTCCTTCAGTCAGGTGTTTCAGGTTTTCCTCTGCAGCTCCAGCCCTGCTCCTTGTTCTTATTTTTATTGACAAACTGGACTCTCAGTCAGGATAAAGTTGTGAGCACTGGTGTGATGGGTGTGATCACAGAATCCCAGAATGGTTTGGGTTGGAAGGGACCTTAGGATCATCTGGTTCCAGTCCATGGCCATGGGCAGGGACAGGATGAAGCACATCCCTTACCTGCATAGAGAAGCTGAATTGATACAGGCCAAGTAGGGTGATAAAAGCAAAAATCCATTCTGTGCTCTGTAACTCCTGTGTAGGGACAGGAGCCTTAAATGGGGTTTTCCTTTCCCTTTGTGCTACTGAAGGAACATTGGGTTTTTTCCCTGTGCTCTGTTCAGCTCCTCCTTTGAGAAGTTTCTGGGAAAGGGTGAAATCTCCTGCCTACCCCACCTGGAGCCATCCTGTCCCTGAGCCAGTTCCCTCACTGTCACAAATGGTTCTTTGCTCTTCAGGAGAACGTGGCTTCATGGACGAGCCACAAGTTTGGATTAAAAAGAGCAGTGGGGAAAGGCAGAAGGTCTTTTATTGAAGCAGCTGGAGAGCCAAAATCTCCTGTTCCACTGAGGGGCTGCAGCAAACAGAACCCACTTAACCAGCTCCTGCATGGAGGGTCTGGCTGCCTCCTTTCTGTGCTGCTCTCAGAGCCCTCCTTTCTCCTTGCATTTCATCCCCAACATCTGCCTTGGACTTGGACACGAGATCAGGGCTGCTTCTTCCAGCAGCTCCTTTTGTCCAGCATGTAAACACCCACTTGAGCTCCCTGCACACTGTTCTCTCCTCTGAGGCAGCATCAGTTGATGAAAGAGGGGCATTACAGGCACAGAGCCACTCAGGCTTTGCTCTGACTGCTGCTTTGACATTAACCATCCTCTATTTAAAGTTCACCCGAGCTGGGCTTGCACTGTGTGAATAAAGCAGGGACATGTGCTCCTTCACAATTTCCCTTTACACCCAAACCTCTGCTCATTCTGTCTCAAGCCAGCAGCTGCTAAAAATAAAGCCAAGTCTGATTTTTTTTTCCTTTAAGAGAAAAATCTCTGTGTAGAACTGCACTCCTCTGAATTTTTGAACACTTTGTGACTTGGGCCTTGAGTCACTCAGGCTGAAAGAAATTTGAGGGGAAAGTGTCCCTCCCCCTGCATATTTAGTGGCCTCGAGAGTGTCTCTGTAGTGCAGCTGACAGAGCTCTGGGCTCACTGCTGTCAGTGCAGGGCCCTCAGCTTCACATGGAACTTTCATCCTGTGTCAATAAAGGACCAAGCTCACCTAGGAGAGAGACAATTAAAAATTAAGAACTATGTAGAAATGTTGAAATCCCATCTATTCCTCCCCCATTTCTTCCTATAAGACATAAATTCCATCATTCCTTCCACATTGGATGTTGGTGTAGCATAAACTGTCCCACACCAACCCACTGCAGCTGACTGAGGTTACTGCTGAGATAAGATGTCAGGAAAAGGGGCAGGAGAACATGACAGGCTGGCAGATAAGGAACTGGGGGAACACAATGAAGTGGCTCATCTAATAGCACAGCAGAAACTCACGATGCTCATAAAACTGGACATGGAATTCCTCAGTCTGGTTTTTTTAGGAAACAGGATTTTCCTTGTTTCCTTTTTAATGGGCTCACTTCAAGATGATAGTCTCACTCCAAAAGATTCTATTCTTTTGGAAAAGGAATTTCAGGTTAAAAATTATGGGGTTTTGTTACAATTTTTTAACTTCTCAAAAGAATAAAGAGTTTTCTTCATGTCAATGCATCTGGAATCTACCAATCCTGTAAATATTTCTCCTCTCCACGCCTGTGAATAAAAACAGACGAGTTTTTCTAACCACCTTCCCCTGAGGATTCAAAAGCAGGTGATGAAATAGTACCAAACATGCCACAGATAGGAAAAAAATACCATTTTCTTCACTCCTCCTCTAGGTTTTCTACATAACTAGTGCAAATAACCTGTTTGTGCAGATTCCAGGGAGAGACAGGAGCCCTTTGCATACATTTACACTGTGCTGTACACAACATGTTCTGTCCATGGCTGGAAAAAAAGAACCCACATGTTAAAAAAAAAAAAAAAAAAAAAAAAAGTGCAGCTGCAGCACCGAGAGCTGCAGATGTTCCAGATGCAGTACATGGCTTGCTTCCTCCCCAAGGACGATGTCCCTAGGAGCACAAGGAGCCTGGCCCGTGTCCCAGTGCCATGCCTGGGCTGGGTTTGGTGCCCTGGCTCTGCAGGTGGAGCTGCCCTGGCTGCAGCTGCTTGACTCCCTTTTCCCCTTCTGTTTTCTGCCCTCTCACTCCCTGCAGCGCCAGCTCTGCAAACAGAAGGAGCTGCAGCTCTGCTTTAGAAGAGCTAAAGCGCAGATCTCTGTGGGAGGAATCTTGAGAATCTTTACAGCAGATCCTGTAAGTCCCACAGCTGGGGCCCAGGGCAGCTGAGTGTTCTCACAGCAGACAGGTAGAACCCTTGTCCTGTTCCAAGGACTCCTGCTGCCTCAGCTGCTCCCCTTCCAGCCTCATAAACACTCCAAAGGATGGGACTGAGCGTCACTGGGACAAATTGTCTTCAGCTGCCTCTGAGGAGTAAATTGCTATAATGAAAATCACCAGTATTTTTTGGCTGGAGAGCAATTTTCTGGGAAGTGAAATGAGGCTGCTCTCATGGCTGAATGGAAAGAGCTGTGTCCCCCTCCCACTGCAGAGATGGTCTGGGTTATTTTCTGGGACTGTTTGGAGAAATGAGTGATCTGCTGTGGGTACTGGAGACAGGGACAGGAATCTGAGCCCACAGATCTGCCCCAGTCCAGGGAGACCTTAAACTACTCTCCTGCAGAATGGTGTTGTTTGAGCAGGTCTCCATAGGGAAATGGAAAGAATATTCACATACAACAACATTGGGAGGCCAAAGGGCCGTGTCCCCAAAGGACTCTGAGCTTTCTGGCCTCACTCCAGCACATTTTTAAAGTTTTTAATGGGTCGGGGTCCGTGCAATTCATGTGTTTAATAGACAAGCAAAATGCTGTGCAGGAGCTGA
This sequence comes from Dicaeum eximium, assembly GCA_013396995.1. NCBI lineage: Eukaryota > Metazoa > Chordata > Aves > Passeriformes > Dicaeidae > Dicaeum > Dicaeum eximium. The sequence continues at coordinate 786,484 of VWZP01000625.1, forward strand.
AGCCAGGGCAGAGCTGGGGGCAGAATTCTGCAGGCAGAATCCTGGTGTGTGGATGTGTGAAGTTTCCTGTGTCCATGCAACCTGTGGGAATGCCTGGGCTGGGATGTGTGGTGCTTTCCAACACGTGCTGATCCCAGGGAAGTGGTGTTTGTGCAGGGAGGTGGCATAGGGTGAGAAGGGAGGCTCAGCATCACAGGTGAGAATTAACCAGAGGGGTTCCTGGGGCTGTTTGTCTCCAGGTCATTCAGGATCTTGGTTCAAAAGCTGCATTCAGCACAGGTCTGACCTCTGCACATGCTGGGCTCAGCCCAAGGCAATAGAATCCCAGAATCATTTAAATCAGAAAAGTCCTGCCAGACCATCAAGTCCTACCAGTGAACCATCCTCACATTGTCACCCAGCCCAGAGCACCGAGTGCCACCTCCAGGTGTTCCTTTGACACCTCCAGGGATGGGGACTCCAAGCCCCCTGGGCAGCCCCTTCCAGTGTTTAACAACCTTTGCAATGAAGAAATTCCAACCTGAGTCTTCCATGGCACAGCCTGAAGGCGTTTCCTCTTGTCCTGTAGTTGTTCCTGGGAGAAATCCCACCCCCACCTGGCTCCTGTCAGCGAGTTGCAGAGAGGGATATGATCCTTCTTGAACCTTCCAGATTTAGTTGAGAACAGTGACAAACCAGCCCAAAGACTCAGAAATGCAACCAAAACTCAAGCAGAGCAGAGGAAAAAAGGGATGTGGTACCTTCCAAAGAGGGAAGACATCTCTATGTGAATAGAGGGATGGAGGGGGGGAATTTTAAGGGTTTATGCTGTGGCTATCACATATTTATGTTAACATTATAGAAGTTGTTGTGTGAATAATGAGGATGTTTGGGTACAATGTGTGTGTTTGTGTGTTTGGTGGGGCTGTTGGCAAATTTAAGAAGACAAATAAATAAGTGAACTCTGAAATCCAGTGTGATTTCCTGGGGCTTTGTACCAATGTTCATTGTGAGGCCCTAAGAAAGAGTTTCCTGGTGTTGGAGCATCAATTAAAATCTCTCACTCCAATTCCTTGGTACCTCACAAAATATGAGTTTCTGGAGCTGCTTTTCTCACCATGAGGGCTGCAACCTCTGCTACCTTTAAACTGATAGGAACTCCTCAAAACTCTTCTCTCCCACTTGTCAAATTGAGTGACAATTTGGGGTAACAGGTTCAGATTTTGGGGGACTGGGGAAAGAGGGGCAGAGACCAAAGGGAATGTGGTCACATAAGCACAGTTGCCACAGGAAAACATTATTGAATTCCTGCATAAAACCCTTCTCCTGAAAATGCCATTTTTCAGATCTAAAATGTTGTAGTGAAAAATATTGACCACATTCAACAAACTCTCCTCTGAGTGTATCAGTGCAGCCCCTTTTCACAGCAAAGGTTTTAAACTCTCCAGCTTCAGTTGTGGCCGAGGAAGAGCAGCTGCAGCTTTGTGCCTTCCTAATTGTCTGTACTTGCTAAAACATTTCTCGATAATATTTGTGTGCCTGGTGATGAAATATCCCATTTTTAGCTCAGCAGCAGAAAAAGGGGAGGCTTTTTTAGGTCTCCTTTCATTTTGGCTGTGCGGCCAAGCAGGGATTTATGAGTTCAGGGGAGACAGTAGCCAGCGTGCTCGGATTTTGCTTTTTATACTTTCTTTTTTTTTTAATTGTTTTCCTTTGAAATTCCAGAGTTAGTGTTTTGTCTGCTTTCTCCCTGACCCTCTTCGGAGGCAGGCGTGTGTTTTTTCACCAGAAAAACTGGAAACAAAGAATCGTTGTCTTTAAGCTGTAGCAGGCAGGAAACCCAACTCACAAGGGATCACCCCGAGCCAGCGCTGTCCCAGAGTAGACTCCAGTTCTCTGAATTCAACCTGACAGCTTGTCTGGAGCACTTTCTAAGTAACCATTATCCTTCCTTTTCCCCCAGCAAAAGAGCCATTATTATTTTGCCTGGAGTGCAGTGCAAGGAGTGTTTTTGCACTGGGGGGGTGGCACATGTTTGCTGGGGTGCCAGGCTCTCCCTCCCAAACCCTTGGAAGTGCTTGGGCTGTTTCCTAAAACAAGAGTTAATTTGTTTCCTGATGATGACTTAAAAGCTGCACAACTGCCATGGCTGTGCATGTATGTCTTCCCTTTTCTCTCATGTGTGCGTGGCATTTTTCTGCATGGATATGATGTTTGGGGTTTTTTTACTTTTGCATTTGTGTGTTTTTCTACAGGAGCAACCTCCAGGCCTCTCAATGGTTTGGTTTTACACCCTGTGCTGGGGATAAAATCCATGCAGTGCTGTGGGCACATTCCTGCCCGCTCTGTAGGTGTGCAGAGGATGTGCAGCTGTGCCTTGGCTGTGGCTGCAGCCCTGTGTAGCTCAGAAACACCTCTGCTGGCTGGAGAGCATCTGCTTTTCCAAGCCGGCTCTGGGAAGGATTCTCAGGACACATTCTTCAGTCTCTGTGCGCTGTGCATTGGGATTTCTGCTGCTGATATTAAAAAAGCAACAACAAGGAAAAAATCTTCTCATTACTTCCTCCTTTTCTTCATAATGTGTCTTTGTGAGGCTTGCACGGGGTGAGGCAGACGTGGCTCAGGAAGTGCCAGCGCTGCATGGCTGGGGATGTTTTTCCAGCCACAGGCACCACTGGGGGCTGTCGCCTCCGGCTCGGAGCAGGCAGGGAGTGACTCCGGGTCTGAGTGGGGAGCAGAGCTGGGGCCTCGGCTGCCATGGAGGAGCTCCTTCCCTGCACCCTGGCTCTCAGCAGGGACAGGGCACAGCAGAGACCTGTCCTGAGCACGCCCTGCCTGGGCCAGCTCAGGAAATTCCCTCTGGAAATCACAGAGTCCCAGGATGGGTTGGGTTGGAAGGACCTTAAAGCTCACCCAGTTCTCACCCCTGCCATGAGCAGGGACACCTTCCACTAGCCCAGGTTGCTCCAAGCCCTGTCCAGCCTGGCCTTGGACACTTCCAGGAACAGGAATACTGAAGCCTAGTTCTATTCCTACACCATCCAGATCTTGTCTGACACTGGAAATAAGTGGGCTTCAGCACAGGGCTTTAATCCTGCACTGATTTAGAACAGGAGTTCAATCAGAAATGTTTGATCCCTCTGATCTGTATTTCTATAAAGGCAGCAATTCATAACCAGGTCTCAGCTACTTTCATACACTCCCCAAGCTAAATCTGTTCTTCACATCCATCTCTGCAGCAGATTTCTCACCTAAATCCAGCAAACAGTCCCTTTGCACTTGGTTTGAGTTGACTTCAGGTCAAAACCCAGTGTTGTTCCAGGCCTGGATCTGGGATCTGTGAAACAGGTTAACAGCAATGTAGAGAGCAGAGAATCACATAATCATTCAGGTTGCAAAGACCTCTGAGGTCTTTGAGTCCAACAGTGCACCCAGATGGATGCAAAAGATGGCTTGATAATAGTTTTCAATTGTGAAATAATCAAATTGCCTGATAATGTAAAATAGAAGTAATTTTGAAATCATTCTACACTCAGTGAGTTGCTTCCTCTTAGTGAAGAGACTTAGAATTACTGATTTCCACCTCTGGCCCTGGGAGTGGTGATTCCTTAGCGCAAGGAACAGCACATTGTACCTCGAAGGGGAAAAGAAAGAGTTTGGTGCTGAAGGACCAGGTAGCCTCGTGTAACCACGGGAACAGTCACAGTAACACTGGCCAGGGATGACAAAGAGCAAGACATGCGGCAAATGTGTTAATTAATTGTTTTAATTAGCAGAGATAGTAAGTTGGAAAGCAGTTCCTTGCAGGACAAGTGATGCTGTGATGTTTTGAGGCCTCAGTGTGCTCAGTTGCAACACCCATGTCCCTGGACCAGGTAAATGTGATGAGAAGTTGGCAGAGCCATTGGAAAAGGCCACAGGAGTCCTCAGACCCTGCCCTGCTCCAATGCCTGTCCCACCATCCCTGCCCACACCTACAGACACGTGAGAGCCCAGAGCCTTCACAGCTTTGTGCTGAGAGGAGCTGGAGCTCCTCTCTGCTGACCCTGGGAGGTTTGCACTGTGTGTGGGGGACAGTCAGAAATGTCCCGTGTGTGAGGCAGTCAGAAATGTCCTGTGGGTGTGTGGGGAACAGTCAGAAATGTCCTCTGTGTGTGGGGCACTCAGAATGAGTCCATAGAGCCAGGGAAGGCCCTTATGGGCTCCACAGCTTCAGTGTTTGCTGCCACCATTTGAACCAGTCCATTGGATGTTTCTAGGAGGAGCTGGAGGTGGTTTGTGCCCCCTGGTCCCTGCAGAAACCTGCAGTCTGGGTTTCTGCTCTCCAGCTGCCTTTGAACACCAGCCCAGCTCCTCAGTGGGATCCCCAGGAGGGGGAAGGAGGCAGTGTGAGGGCTGGACACACAGAGCTGGGCAGACCTTGCTGATGTGCTGGGCTTGCAGCAGGAGAGGGGTTTGGGGTTTGTTCCCACGTTGGGACTTTTCCAAGGCATTGGGGGAGTGCCACCACTCACAGCCTCACCTGGGCAGGAAAGGCCCTGGGCTTCTGTGCCCTCCTCTCGCTCTCTCCCCACAAAGTGGCTGCCACAAAATAGACCCCAAGAGACCACTTGGATTAATCACAGGTCTGCATCCCCCAGGACACCTGGGTCTGCTTTCCTCATTTAGGGAAGCTAATTTAAATTCCATCCACCAGGCCAGGGACCTTTCTTCCTTCTACAGCAGGAGGACTCCTTGCAAAACCTAGCCTATGTTCTGCATGGAGAATCCATGGCCCAAACCTGGAATGCAGGAGGAACTCTTCTGGGGTGACCTATCTCACCTGGATTGGCAGCACAGGTACTTCCAGGCAGGACTTAGCCTTAGAGATTTCAGTGAAGCAGATCAGGAGAAGAGGAAGGAGAAAGCTGCAAATCTGAAGTGGGCTATGAGATCCACAAGATTCTCCAGGCACCTGACCCTCCTTTCCCTCTCTCCCTATGTAAAGTGGTTGCCATAAAATAGGCCCCAAGTGACCACTTAGCCACATCACAAGTCTGGATCCCCCAGGACACCTGGGTCTGTCTTCCCCCTGTCTCCCTTCCTGGCTGTCTCCATGGCTTAGGACAAGCCCCTTCCCACCCTCCAGCTGCCGAGTTTCCTTTGAGGTACCAGCTCCAGAGATTCATTCCTGGGCTCTTCATTCCTTCCCAGTCTTGCCTGTAGTACCAGCATGGGTGGCATTTCAAATAAGATTCCCCTAGAGTACCCATAAAGCATTTAGTCCATAAATGACCCAGCCCCACTGTATCCATCCTAGAAAAATAAAGGCCTAAAAAATGTGGATATTCCAGGCCCAAAGCTTGTTGCTCTCCTGGAAAGCCTCATCAGGCTGGTAGCACAGAGTGGTGCCTGACTCGGGCCTGACTGAGAAAGCTCCTCTGGAGGGAGCAGGATGAAGGGGCTGTCAGCACTTCCCAGCAGCTCAGGAAGTACAGGCACTGTGAGCTCATTGTTCAGTGAAACCCCCCCTTGCCTCCCCTCTGTTCCAAACTCTCAGATTTATAAAACACCAGGGGGGTTTTTTTGGTTTGGTTTTTCTTTTTAAGTTCATCAGAGAGGGTTTGCTCCCTAATATATCATATCTTAAACACAGACTCCCTAAAGCCTTGCTCACTGGGCTGCACTCAGGCTGAAAGGACCAACAAGGATTTGGGATCGTGGTGTGGGAATCAACCTGGGGATTTTCAGGCTGGTTTCCTGGGAAGGGAGTCTGTGTGTCTGTCCATCTGCCCCCAGCGATATCTATCAGTCTGTTCAAACTAAGTATGCCCCAGAGGTGCTGGGAGAGGACACCATTCCAGGGGGGCCAGGGGCTGTCTGGCGAGCTGGGCGCAGAGTGGCAAGGTAGAAGTCGAGGGAGATTTGGGGTGAGAAAGTGGAGAGCAGGGGTAAAAAGGCACAGAGACCAGTGCTGCAGCCTGCCCCACACAGCCTGATTTCTGGGAAAGGCAGTGCATCTGGCAAAGGCAGCTAAAGCCTGCAGAAAGTGCATTTATGCCTGTGAATAAATAAAATTATATTTAACCTTCTTCCCAGGTGCGCTGTGAGTGTGAATGTTTGCAAAGCTGTGAGATCCTCGGTTGAAAGGTGCTGTGAAAGTGCAAAGCATTATTAATATCCTCTACCTTCCTCCTAATAGACTGAGCATTCATGCTGGGGAATTTCTGGACATAAACCAGACAGCTGCAGAATGACAGTTCTTGAAAGCATCTATGATTTATTTTCTGCTCTTTAATTCCATTTTGTATTGAACACACATTTGTCATAGGGCTCTTGTTCCACGGGGCCTTTTAAGTCTAAACCAGACACGGGGACTTGATCCTTTCTGGGATAAATTCGCCCCACTTCACTGTAGCCATTTGCTGATTTACACCAGGAGAGAACCCCAGTCCAAGACTTTTAATTGAATTTCCATCCCATGGCAAGTTTTGGTGTAAAATCCGAATGGTTTAAATGACGGATAAGACTGTTCCTGTCACAGTCTGGCTGGAGTTCTGGAGTTCTGTAGGATCTCTTTGAGCCACTGGGCATCAGGTCCTGGGAATGATCCTGTTTTTGCAGGAACCTGCAAAAGTCTGGATGGGTTCCCTGGCTCGGCCTTTTCCCATTTTGCTTTAAACACATTCACCTTTTGAGCTTGGGCCTGGAAGTGTGGTTCTTTGGGGTTTTTTTTTTTTTTTTTGAGGGGAAGAGAAAGAGTTGGAAACTTGCAGTAGCTGAGTGCACATGGTGTTTCAATAGCAGGGCCTGTATGGCTGATTATCATATTTAACCCTTCTTATTGCAGCAAAGTCACACTCAGGGCTGAATCTCATCCTACAACACAAGGCTGCCCCTATGCATTCCCACACTTTGCTCCATAATCCATATTTATAGAGGAAAAACTGAGGCAAAGGGACTCAGTCAGCCTGGATTAAACCTGAAGAGGAGGAAGATCATCTCTCCAAATCATGGCCTCACAAGCAACCCCTTTGTGGCAGTTGATTCCCTTGAGTCAATGATCTAGCCCCAAAAAGAATCAGAGAAAACTGAAAATTTTCAGTGAGTTCCGCTACTTTTTGGGAAGGAAATTTTCCCCTGTTTTGAAAAGGATTTTTCTGTTGGAAAAAGAATTGCTGCCTTTCTTTTAACAGAATCATCATATGGCATTTCCATCAATGTTACATTACAGAGCTGTTTATTGATTGAACAAACCAAAATGTACATTAACATCTCAGTTGGTGGACATTGCTGAAGGTTTGGCTTTTCTCAGTGCAGAATTTGGATTTTTCAAAGCGTTTCTCCAAACATGGCTCTGATAGCTCTGGCTGTAATAATTCAGAGGGATATCCCAGGGGAGCAATGGAAGTCAGAGCCTGGCTGCAGGGAGGACATGGGAAAAGGCAGGGACTGCCTCAGACCCCGTCCCTGCTGTCCTGATTTTGGTCACTGGGAGAGCTCCGTTTCGCTGGGATAAATTGGGATTACATGATGGTTTTCCAGCCAGGAAAACGCCCCCCTGCAAACAGCACCTTGTTTAGAGCAGGGACAGCTGCTGGACACTGGGCCTGGCAGAAAGGTTCCAACAGCACCAAGGCAGTGCCCCATCCTCCTGCTCCTTGTCCAGCCACGGGAGCGGGGACAGGGATCCAGAAGGGGGCAGGAATTCCTAATGGGAACAGGGATCCCAATTGGGACAGGGATCCAGAAGGGGGCAGGAATTCCTAATGGGAACAGGGATCCCAATTGGGACAGGGATCCAGAAGGGGGCAGGAATTCCTAATGGGAACAGGGATCCCAATTGGGACAGGGATCCAGAAGGGGGCAGGAATTCCTAATGGGAACAGGGATCCCAATTGGGACAGGGATCCAGAAGGGGGCAGGAATTCCTAATGGGAACAGGGATCCCAATTGGGACAGGGATCCAGAAGGGGGCAGGAATTCCTAATGGGAACAGGGATCCCAATTGGGACAGGGATCCAGAAGGGGGCAGGAATTCCTAATGGGAACAGGGATCCCAATTGGGACAGGGATCCAGAAGGGGGCAGGAATTCCTAATGGGAACAGGGATCCCAATTGGGACAGGGATCCAGAAGGGGGCAGGAATTCCTAATGGGAACAGGGATCCCAATTGGGACAGGGATCCAGAAGGGGGCAGGAATTCCTAATGGGAACAGGGATCCCAATTGGGACAGGGATCCAGAAGGGGGCAGGAATTCCTAATGGGAACAGGAATCCCAATTGGGACAGGGATCCAGAAGGGGGCAGGAATTCCTAATGGGAACAGGAATCCCAATTGGGACAGGGATCCAGAATGGGGCAGGAATTCCTAATGGGAACAGGGATCCCAGTTGGGACAGGGATCCAGAATGGGGCAGGAATTCCTAATGGGGACAGGAATCCCAAATGGGACAGGGATCCCTAATGGGGACAGGGATCCCTTTTGGGACAGGTCTCCCTGCTGGAATAGTGTGGATGAGGCTGTCCCCTCCCTCTTCCCGAGCTGTCCCATCCTATTCTTTGTCCCAGCTGAAACCACAGTGGTTTGTTTTCCAGTCTGATCTATTTGCAGTGGCGTTTGTGGTTTCTGCAAAAAGGGAAAAAAAATAAACAAGTAAAATAAAAATAAAAACAGGCAGATTACACGAGCTCTGTTTTCCCCCATTCCGCTCTCTTCCCTCCTCCTCTGGTTCCCCCACCCTCCCCTCTCCCGTCCCTTTGTGTTTTCCTTTCCATGCCAATAACTGCAAGACTGTAATTTCAAAGCCTCAGCGGCTTTCCCAGCATGGCAGGAATGTGCCAGTGCCTGGGATGGATCCTCAAGGAGCTGCACAGCCCCACAGGCAGGAAGTGCTGGGCAGAGGGGCACGTGGGATGTCCTTGGAGGATGTTTTTCCCCCTTTTTCAGCTCCATGAAACAGCCTCCTTATTGTGACCTCAAATCCTCAGCATCCCCAGGTTTAAAATCCTAATTTAATTTCTGTGAAAAGTAACAGGGTTCATCTCCTCCTCCTCCTCCTCCTCCTCCTCTGCCTGTGGTCTTGGGATAAGAGAAAGGGGTCCCCTTTTGGCTGGGATGGGTCACACTAAATTCCACTGAGTGCAATGACAGCACTTCGTGGTCAGAAGTGTCAGGCTTGAGAATTACTCAAAGAACCCAATTGCTGCATTTACACCCCTATTTACACTTCTGTGAGGGGCTAGGGGAGCACTGGAGATGTGGAAGAGGTAAAAAATGCAGCCCTACAGAAGCCAGGCCAGCTGGGACCACGAAGCAAAGCCAGATTCTCACAAGTTTTTTCTAGGAAAAGTTCTTTTCAACCCCTCTGTGCCTGTTGTCTTTTGTCATTAGATCCCTCCTATGATGCAGTCAGGAGAGCAGGATGGGGCAGTAATGGGAATTCTGGCCTCTCCAAAAGTAAGTTGTCCCAATGGGAATCACAAACTGTGCAATGGAAGATTAAAATGAAACTTGGGCACAGCTGACCTGTATCAGAAGGACAGAAGATCTGGGGACAGATAAGAAGTAGAATGATGTTATGGACAGAGTAATGGACAGACACTTGTAGGGTTTGCTTAAGGGCCAGGAGCAAATCCTCTGCACAGACACACCGTTAATCACGGGCCTGTGCCATGCTCTGATGGTTATGGGGGCAGATCTGGACAGTTCAGGCACATTCTGAGAGTTTCTGCCAACTTCCCAGAAAGGCACAGCCCAGCAGGTAGATGGGGCCTCTCTGCCCGAGCCCAGTTCTTGACATCCTAGCCCAATTCTCTGTCCCTAAAATCCGTGTTGTAGCTGGCACAGCCTGCTGGCTCTGAGCCACTGTCCCCTGTCCCACTGCTGGGGCTTCTCCCTGTGCAGGGTGGGCACATCTGACCCTCAGCAAGGTACTCCTGGTGCAAATCCATGTGGCAGCACCTGGCAGAGCCCCCTCCCTTTGCCCTGCAGCTTCCTGAGCTGTGCGCACCTCAAACGTGAGAATTATTCTTTGAGTCACAGTTTTCTGTTGTGAGAAATGATACGAAGAGGAGGAACAGATCTTCCTGTTGAAGAGATTTATATAAATCGCCATGATATTTTCAACTAAATGTTTGATAAACACCAATTTTTTTTTGCCTAGAAAAGAATTTACATTAGCAAAAAATGTGGGAAAAGCTCCAATGTGGAAGGAGGTCAGCATCTGTACATTTAATAATCCAATTTTTTGTTCACAACATGGATGCAAACTAGAATGGAAGTTCAGTTGCAATAAAAGACGGAAAATTAATGAAGTATCTACATAATATTTTCCTCGTGTCACTGACTATTTGGCAGATTATAAATATCTGTATAATGCTTTCCTTATTGGTGTATTTTCATTTTACATTGAAAATTTAAATTTCTAGGGACATCTCTTAATTTTATTGTGCAATCCCCAAAATATCAGCTCTTAGTCTGAGCAAACCTTTCCCTTGCAGTTGCTGTGATTCCTGTGGGATGTATATTGTACTTTGTACCTGTTCTCTGTCCCTATAAACCCCTTCTCTCTTTCCAGGCCCTCCTGTCACAGGGACACAAAATGTGAATAAGACAATGGAGCAGCAGCGGCCCCAGCCAGGTGAGAGTGGATTCTGTGACCCTTGAACTGGGAGCAGCCTGGGGGAATCGGCGTGTGGAGCAGGGACAGGCAGGGGACAGGCAGGGGAGGGCTCAGGACAGGGACTGAGCGGTGCCAGCAGCTCTTCCCAGCGGGCTCAGTGTGGCTGCTCTGCCCTCCCCAGCCAAAGGAACACCCCTGTGCCAGGATCTGCAGGGTCCCCATGGGCTGATCCCCTTGGAGCATCCCAGCCTGTCCCTTCCCGTGGTCCCGTCTGGAGCGGAGCAGAGGAGGGAAGCGGCCGCTGGGCAGAGCAGGGGCTGTTCCCTGCTGCCTTCCCTCCTTCCCTGCCCGGCACAGCTGCTTTCCATCCCCTTCCTCTGCTCTGGGCCTTGGTTCTCTTGGAACCGATTCAATCCACGAGCAAACGCTGCAGATCCAAATCACCACAACCAGAGAAAGGCAGAGGAGAAATGTAGAGATTAGGGCTGAGGAGGCCCCACAGAAAGGGAAGGAATTCATTCCTAATAAATGCTTTGTGGGGTTTTCAAGAACCACTCAGCCTTGGTGGAGCCAGTGACAAACTCCTGTTACTCTCATCTGTCTAATGCTGTGCTTGCTTCACAAAGACAGACTTGGGTGAATATTTCCTGCCCTCCCAGGGCAGCAAGCTCAGCTGCTAACAAGTGAATCTGAAAATCTCATCTGCTCTCCTTTTTATTTAGCTCTTTTTTTGTTAGGAGAAATACGTTTGCTTCTGCTTTGTGGCTGTTCTCCTGTCCTACAGGGTTTTTTTCCACGTTTGATGTTTTCTGATTGCCACACAATGCAGGGTATGTCCAAGGAGATCTCAGACTGCAAAAGCAGGCAGGTCTGAGAGCAGTGCCAGAAACTGTGGCTGTGCCATTTTGGATTCCAGAAATACTTGGTGGTTGTTTGCTGAGAAAGAAAGAAGGAGCACTTCCAGGTCCTGGGAGAAGGGACAAAAAGAGTAAAGAAAGAAAACGAAAATTTGGTTTCTAGAACAAACATAATAACCTGGTGTTCCTTTTTGATGAAGCATCCTTTAAATTTTGCTGGGTGATTTTTTATTTACTTTATTTTATTTTTTAGATCCCTACCAAATCCTGGGGCCCACCAGCAGCCGTCTTGCCAATCCAGGTGAGTCCATTTTACATTTCAGACCCCCCCCCTTATCAAAGAGGTGAATTTTCCTTTGGAGCTGCTGCTCCAGCCTGCACTGGGGGAGCAGCTGCTGCCCCTGCACCCTCGGGGGGACCTGTGAGAGCCACTGTGCCACTGTGCCACTGTGCTGTGACCACAGTAGCTGTGACCTCACAAGGGCTTTTGCCAAAATCCTTACAGAAAAGTGAGGAAAGTGGTGCAACATCATCTCTGTCAGGACAAAATCACCATCCTGGATGTTCTGACCCAAACCCAACATTTCCTGAGAAGAGTTTTATAGGGGACTTAAGTGCTGGTCTCTCAAATTTGCAGTACAGATTAATTTTTCACTGCCTGCTGTGGGTTATAAGAAGAAAGGCAGAAAACATCTCTGAAAGTCACAGTGTAACTGTCCCTAGCACATAATCTGCAGTAATTAATCCCTGATTTTAGGGAGTAAGTAATTTGCCTGGAGCAAATCCGGCTTGAATTAACCAAACTAGTACACATGGGATGCCTGTAAGGAAACGTCCTCCTAACGTACCCTTAACTACTTGTACAACTACACTGAGTAAAACTAGGAGTCATCTGGGGAACAAATCATCCTGTGTAACTCAGATCACCCACTGTAAAGAGGGCTGGAGGTATCCAAAACAATCTCCATGGCAAACAGAGAGCAGTGGAGGGGTGAAGTACATTGTGGAACCAGTCAGTGAAAACTCTGCAGAGCAGTGTCCTCACAGAAAGCCCTGTTTATGACTAGCCCGAGGATTTTAAGGCCAAAGGCAACCATTATGAAATGTAATGTGACCCCAGGCCCAGAACAAAGGTCTGAGTAACTTGTTTGCTGGGAGCAGTTTATCCACTCCTAGGGCCGCCTTTCCAAGGCCTGAAGGAGCAGTTCCCGGTTGAGATCGAGATAGTCCTTCTGTTTCCTGCCTTTGTCTGTGCCCAGAGCAGGAAGGCCCGAGTCATTTCCTTTCCCCTTGGCTCGTGTCTGCAGGGAGCGGGCAGATCCAGCTGTGGCAGTTCCTGCTGGAGCTGCTGTCGGACAGCTCCAACGCCAGCTGCATCACCTGGGAGGGCACCAACGGCGAGTTCAAGATGACGGACCCTGACGAGGTGGCGCGGCGCTGGGGCGAGAGGAAAAGCAAACCCAACATGAATTATGACAAGCTGAGCCGGGCGCTGCGATACTACTACGACAAGAACATTATGACCAAGGTGCACGGCAAGAGGTATGCCTACAAGTTTGACTTTCACGGCATCGCCCAGGCCCTGCAGCCCCACCCCACCGAGTCCTCCATGTACAAGTACCCGACGGATCTGTCCTACATGCCGTCCTACCATGCCCACCAGCAGAAGGTGAACTTTGTGCCCCCACACCCCTCTTCCATGCCTGTCACATCATCCAGTTTCTTTGGAGCGGCCTCCCCCTATTGGACCTCCCCTGCAGGAAGCATTTACCCCAACCCCAACGTGCCCCGCCACCCCAACGCCCATGTCACACCACACCTGGGCAGCTATTACTAAATGCTTTGATCTGCCAGTGGCCTTGAGCAGTCTGGTTGGACTTTTTCTTTACTCCTGGGATTTGAATGGTTTTTGGGGGGACCCTTAATGGATAATTGTGGCCTTTCTGGGGAAGAATTAAAACTGGATATTTGTTATTCCTGGACCAAACCTTTTACTTTTGTAACTTTGCCTCTTGTGTCTTGAACTGAGAGATGGAAGCTCCTGTGGGCCAGTACTCTGCATTTTCTTTGGGGTTTAAGGCTTGTGTCCGCTGTAGGAAGTGACAATGAAGATGGTTCACCATTCCCTGGAATGATTATTAGCTTTTGGATGAGAGCAATTTTTAAGGATTCAAAGGCTTTTGACAAGGCATAGATCCAGCAGTGGGTCATAGGAAAAGATGACCACAATAGGGTTTTTCTCACTGGCCATTTGACCATTCAGTGGAGGATGTTGGGCTGCAGGGGACCACAACTGGAATCTTAGCTCTAAGGCAGAGGAGGATTTTCACCCAACTGGAAATTAAATATATATATATATATTCATATATATATATGTACATGTATATTTTAAGAAGTAAAGGGCATTGAAGGAACTTTTCTAGAGTACAATTTCATTTGACTGTGTGTGAACTCAGAAAGCAGCAGAAACCAGAACAAAGCATAACGCAAAGTCAAGCACAGACATTCCTTGAAAGCAGAAGTGAAGTGAATAAACGACAGCAGGTCCCTGGCTCTGCCCGAGCCGCGGGGCTCTGGAAGCACCGATTCGCGAACGCTGTGCGTTTGTCAGACCGTCAGAACAAGGGTCAACAAACCAGAAGGCAAATTACTGTATAAATTATGCAGAGTTATTTTTCCCTATATCTCACAGTTTTAAAAGAAAGAGTAAATAAAACGAGTTGACCTCGGTCACAAATGCAGGTTTGTTTTTTACTATCAGCTCAGTTGTTTTTGTTTATTTTTTTAATGTAATTTGTACATCTTTTCAATCTGTACATTTGGGCTGTAGCTTTGTACTTTTTGCTAAAAAAAAAAAAAAAAGTGAGACATGAGTAATGTATCTGTTCGAGATAGGCTTGGTCCTGCAATTGGATCCATGACTGACCCCAAAAGTGGCCAGAAACCCTCCAGATTGCCCTGGGTTTGTCTAGAGGAGAGGATTTTCTGTATTAATCTGTTGTAGCTGTCTGCAAATTAACTCCACTTGCTCCCATGTTTGCATTGAGGCTGATTGAAAACAGGCCCAACATCTCAAGGCAACCATTGCAATATTCTGTGATCGCTTTTCACCCAAATCCTGAACTTTGGGAAGATCTTAACCACTTCATAGATAAAACGATGAAATACTCCTCTTTTTGATGGCTTCTACTGGGGGGTTCTGTGGAAATCCAACCCCTTCCAGAACTCTCAGCCATCCCCAGCTTTGCACATGTGAATGTGACACTGCACAAGTGGTGGTTTGGTGCCATAAACAGAGGGTAAACCACAAGCGTTTGGGGTTTGGAACAGATGTCTGAGGGGTGAGATTTCCGTGTACAACCCATTAGCTGACTTGTATTAAGTGGCAGCCAATTAACAGGATCACAGCTATCTAGTCTAGACTAACCCCTGGGACTCTGTGGGGGTGGGATTTGGTCCATGTGCATCCGATTGCAGGAGGGGAGTCTGAAACCAGAGCATTGGAGTCTGCTCAGAATGTTAAACACAAGCACTGATGCCATTATTTAACAAAGTGGGAAGAGAAGATCAAGCTAATACAGTTAGGTCTTAGTGCTTTTGGGGTGTTTTTAAGCAACATTCTGCAATAATCGCAAAATTTAAGTATGAAGGAACTACCCATGGAAATGGGGCTTTTGCTACTATATATATGCAATGTACTTTTTGGATATTAAAATATATATAATTTTGCAAGCTATCTTGGTTTTTTTTTTAATGTATTAATGTTACAATGAAACAGTTGTATGAGAAAGATGATGTAAAAAAAGTGACAAAATAAATGGTGGTTTTCTTCTCTAAGGCATCAAATTGTCCCACTCTCTCCCTCCCCTCTCACATTTGCACATGCACTTGAAATTAAATTTAGCTAAAAAGGGAAAGAAAGCAGCTCCACAGTAGCGGCAACCCATCCTGATCCCTGTAGTATTGACCACTCATTCCAGAAAACTGTTGCCAGAGATGATCAGACTGGATTTGGTTGTTGAGGGGATTAAAACCCAGGCTCTGGCTTTTGTCCATGGAGAGACAGAGAAAGTGGAAGGGCAGCCAGAGCTCAGAAGCTGAAGTGTCGAGGTGGCTCTTGGGGTGCCCCAGGGCCTCCCAGGAATATCAGTGTGTGCCCAGCCTGCTTCTGTTTCCCACCTATCCCCAGATCCCAGGGAGAGCCAGTGCTCCACAGCATTCCTGAGGTGGAGACTGCAAAAACAAGCTCTGCCAAGGAATCTTCTGATTGTGGATAAAGGTCAGGCCCAGGCACTTCCTGCAGTTTTGCACGGTGGTCCTGAGAAATATCTGGAGCTCCTGCAGACCTGATAAAGCCTTGGGAAGGCAGGGCTGCACAAGCACAGCACTTCCTTCCTGCACACAACCTTTTGTTGCTGAGCTCCAGGACAAAGCTTGATTGGATCGGGAAAAGGGCCACTTCCAGCACCCAGGGCTGCTCCCTCTGTGGATTCCACCAGAGTTGCTCAATTTAGTCACAAGAGCAAGTGGTTTGTTGCTTATCTCCCTTGTTTTCCACTGCAGCACCAGCCAGATTAATTCTGGCTGCGCAGCATCAGTGGAAATATCAAATATTTTATTTGAATACCGTGTCCTGCCCGCCTGCCAGTAATAGGAAAATCAGAAGATGAGATAGCACAAAAGCATCTAAAGGCAGAATCTGAAGGTTATCAGAGTGCAAAGATGTCCCTCATAGCAAAATTTGGCCAGTAGGAACCTTGGGGGGAAAAAAAGACATTTGAAAATAACCAACAATTTAAGATGCATCTGATTCTGGGCTAGCAAGTGTGTTAAAGGAGCCCTCCTGAGATGGGAGGTGATCAGCAGCATCCCAGCTCAGGTCTTCTCTGCCTCCTTTCATTCTTCCCTTCAGGGTACTTGCTGGCATAAATCCTTTCTAGTATTCACTAATATTTATCTTTAGATATTAATTTTTTTTAGTATTTGCTAATATTTAGCTCTAGTCAGATTTTGCCTCCTACTCCAGGCATTTCCATGGAATCCAGAGATCTTAGAGCAAGGAGATCTCACCCCAGAATGCCAGACAGCCTCACACTGCTTGGGCACTTCCCAGGCACCTTTTAGAGCATTTTCATAGGATCTTAATAATTTACATTCCTCGCACAGAGAAAGAGTAATAAAACAGAGATTGGAGTAGGTAATTTATACCCCTTGAAATCAGCCTGGCATTGCCATGTTAAAAGCACCAGGGATGGGGAACAGGGGGATCTCCCCTCCCAGCCCAAGTTTCTGGGGCACACTGGGACAAAGAAAACAAGGAATTTGACAGCCTTAACTCTACTTTCTGCTTTTCCCAGGAAGACAAGGCAGATGGAATTCAAGTATTTCAGGCTTAAATCAGAAAGTTTGCCAGATAGATGTTTGACATCACATGGCTGTGAGCTGAGAGTCCAGAGGGGCAGCAGAAAACCTTCTCTGCATCGACATTGAGGACTCAGAGATCCCCAGGAAACCCAGCTCCTGCTGCAATCAGGGTGAATTCAGCTGCTGATTTCCATGGATCTCATATTTCCCCAGGACTTCTGTTCCACCAGCCTCAAACCCTGAATGGGATCTAGCTCAAATATGCCAAACTGGAATTAACTCTACATTCCTCTATCTCTAAATAGAGAGTGCAGCCTGTACACTGAGCAGAATCAGCAATGGCTTTACAGGCTCAGAGCTCTGGCTCTTTTGGCTGGATCTCTGTGCTGCTTTTCTCTGTTTCAGCTGGTCCTGCCTCTGTGTGTGAATTCCTCCTGCTTAATTACAACCAGCAGGTTTAGAACCTGCTTTGAACTGGATTTTGAAGCAGACTTTTTATCCCCACTGAAAGAAGGAGCTCCCAGCTTAAACACTTAGATGCTCTAAACTAGGGGATAAATCCTTCCAGAACCAAGCACCTGAGATCACTCCTGTCCAGAATCCCTGTATGCCAGAACCCACCTCCTGTGCACACTGGTGCCTTCCTGCTTTATATACCTAAAAACTGTATTTTAGCCTTGAGGATGAATTTCCAAACAACTGCAGATTTCTAACAGAGTACTGTGGCAAAGGAGAGGGATTTCCCTGTGCCAGGACAGAGGAGAGGGATTTCCCTGTGCCAAGACCTTCACTTGGTAAAGACAAAGACAGATTGCTCATACTCATGCCCAACAAAAGCACTCCAGCCCAAATGAGACATTAATTGGGGGGGAAATCTGCCATAACTTCTGTTGATGTAAATATTTAATGTGAGGCTGGAGTTGCCCAGAAATATTTCATCTACATCCATGGCAGTAAATGCCCGGGCCTGAAGCTTTGTGCCCAAAGGAGGGATGAACCCAGCTGCTGTTTCCCACCTCTGTGTCACAAGGAAAGAGCCATCAGTCTGTAAATGCTGGATGAAAGCAGCATTCATTATCCTATTACAATAATAGAGTTTTTACAGGCTGCTTTGCTGTGCTGATCCAGTAATTGTAATAACTTCTGTGAAATTAGTTGGTGAGACTTCAGCCTCCTGCCTACCAAAGTTTGTTCTCCCACATCACACCGAGTGTGGCTGCATTTGGTGTTAATTAGACTTGAAGTCCAGGGGCACGTCAGGGGCTGGCATTTATGAATTTACTTCAAAGACCTTATTTGTATTTTTTTGCACAATACCCAGCATAACATACACATCACAATTTTCATCTGTGATATCAGAACTCACTGCAAATAAAGGTCAGCCCTTTCTATCGTATCAGAAAATAATTGAGAGACCTCTGATTAAGGTTGTGTGGAGAATGACAACACGTAATTTAGCTTATGTGTTATGATTTTTTCCACTACAGAGGTAGAAATCCCTGCACATGAAGCTCAGATTCTTCTATTATATCAGAATAGAATTACAGATCTTTGTCAAAAATCAGCTCTTCAGGCTCCAAGAGCAGCAAACAGAGCCAGATACCAAACCCACTGAATGTGAAGACCAAAGGCAGAGCAGTTTTGAGGCCATGACAACAATAAGTCCGTCAGCTTTGTACCTCACAGTGGGGGAGCTGCCTCAGGGAGCCCCAAAGGTCTGCCCTGTGCAGGCACATCTGGGTTTGCAGCTGAGCAGCCACCCCGACCCGGACCATAACTGCAGTGGGAAGGGCTCTGAGCAGGGGAGGTTTCCCAGGTGAAGGGACCTTGCTGCTCCTAAACAGGGGCAGGCACGACAGGATTCAGTCCCAGAGTTCTTATTTGAAGGCACAGTGGTGAAGGAGGATGAGGAGCCTGGGGCTCTGGCGGTTTGGTGCGATTTCACCACCAGAGTTAGCTCCTTCCTTTCCAGGAACTGCTGCAAACTTGTTATTTGCTTTGGCTTCTCCCTGAGTTTCGTCTCCCGGAGCTGTAAAGCCCAGTGCTGGACACACCTCCCCTCCCTGCTGCTGCGTGCCCAGGCCAGCAGAGTCCCTTCCCTGCAGCCCGTGCTGGCAGGCCGGGCTGGGCAGGGACAGGGACAGGGACAGGGACAGGGACAGGGACAGGGACAGGGACAGGGACAGGGACAGGGACATGGCCATCCCTGGGAGCACAGCTCGGTGTCCCCAGTGTGTCCGTGCAGTGGCTGAAGGGAGTTGTGCTGGGAGTGTTGGCAGATGACTCCTGTAGAAACCTGAACACCTTCCCTGGGTTTTGTGTCTCCCTCAGTACTCATGTATAATAGTATGAAACATATCTATCTATCTATCTATCTATCTACCTATCTATCTATCTACCTATCTATCTATCTATCTATTATCTGTCTCTCTATCTGCCTGTCTGTCCATCTATTATATATATACACTTACGACACCCCTGGCAGTGTCCAAGGCCAGGCTGGATGGGACTTGGAGCAACGTGGGATAGTCCCCCCCATGGTAGGGGGTGGAATGGGATGAGCTTTAAGGTCCCTTCCAACCTAAACCACTCTGTGATTCCATATAGATTTATGTATATTTCATAGAACAGTATATATATATATACACATACATATTTGATATAATTGTGTGTGTGTATATACACATATTTGATATAAGAGTGTACTGTGGTGTTACAGTAAAACAAATTAAGAAGGGGGTTCAGCTTGAGGCCCACGTTTCTGGAGGATGTAAAACTTCCCTTAGTGTTCCATTTCTGGAGGCTCAAGGCTGACAGGGAGCTGAGCAGCTCCTCAAAATCCTCAGCCAGCACATGCCAAGCTCTGCAGACCCAGTGGTACCAACATCCCAACCTTGCTGTGGGAATTTGGGGAGCAGCATTCTTCTCCATGAGGGATACAGGGGAGCAGGGGCGCCTGGCATGGGGGTGAAGGAGATGAGCTTTAAGGTCCCTTCCAGCCCAAACCATCCTGGGATTCTGGGCTGGTTCCATAGCAGTGGAACTCCAGGCACAGCAGCATGAAGGGATGTGATCTGGGATTCCAGAGCCATCCCAAGGGATGTGATGGCTCTGCAGGCTCTGCCAGTAACTCCTTGGGGGATTTGGCTCCCTGCTGCACCAGAAGCATTTCCAGAGCTTCATCTGAACAGGAACCTTGGGCACTGCTGCAAAACGAACACAGTGAGGACTCAGGGACGTCCCGAGGTGGTCTGTGGTAGAATCATGGAATCGGTGAGATTGGAAAAGCCCTCTGAGGTCATGGAATCCAAGAATTAACCCAGCACCACCATGCTGTTGGGTTTTAAGAGCTGGGGAAACTGAGGCACAAGGCAAGGAGCAGTGTCTGCTCTGACGTTCCAGAGCAGAATTCCCTATGGAATATGGGTCTCCCCAGACCAAACCTCGCCGTTCCTGATCCCCCCGCTCCACTTTGGGTGCAGCAGCAGCCGATGTCTACAGCCCCCAGCCCTCCACTCAGACATCACCTCCAAATTCACTGCCGAGAATTCCCAACACTTCTGTGAAGGGACTAAATATACCCTGCTAGCACGGTCCGTGCCAAAACCGACCCACTGAATGCGTTGAACTTCGTGTAATAAAGCACGGAACAGTCCCAATAAATTCTTGCTTTGCTTTTCGAGGTTGCCGCGATCGCCCTGCGGAGTTTGGAGCTGCGGAGCGGCTGATCCGCAGGTGAGCGGTGCCATCCTGTGGCAGCGGCACAGAAAACACCGAGGGATCGCTGCATCCCCAGCATCCCCGTGCTCCCCAGCATCCCCGTGCTCCCCGGCATCCCCGTGCTCCCCAGCATCCTCACAGTCCCCAGCATCCCGACCTGTCTTCGTGCTGGGCTGTCAGAGTAGATTAACATGGTGATTTTACACAGCTGGTTGGGATGTGGTTGCCCAGGAGAGAGAGGGCTTTCTAATGCTTTCTTTGCCTAAATTTGGCCAGCAGCACAAAAAAAGGAGACACCAAGTGAGTCTGTCTCATCTCCAGCCTCCCCTCGCTCATCCACCTCCCCTGAGCAGGCAGAATTTATGTGCAGCAGAGAGTCTGCCCAAATGAAAGTGTCCCGAGGCCGATGCTTCCACCACAGGAATGTCAGCTTGGGCTCAGGAATTATCCTTTGTGTGTATTTGAGCAGCCACGGAGAGAGCTTCAGCCTTCCTCACTCTTGTTCCAGTGATGCTGTCATGGGGTTAAACGTGATTTAGGGCCAGTGCTGGTGGAGTCAGAGGTTCCCCGAGCTGCAGCAGGAGAATTCACCAGAGAGTTTAGGAACTTGCACATTTTCCCTCTTTGCTTCCCTTTCTCTGCTTACATTCCTGGCCTGGTGCTGTGTTTTCTCCTTGCTCTTGTAGGGAGTAGGACCTGGGCCAGCACCACAACCATGGATAAAGCTAGGGGTGATTTTAGGTGGAAAAATGAGGCAGAGATCCTGACTGCTCCCAGCTGAATTCCCACAGGCATGGCCACCTCAGTTTGCCTGTGGAGAGGGAAGGGGATGGGACACCTTGGCTGCTGCCACTTGTATCTTTGCTCACTGCTGACTCGCTTGTGGGTGAGCAGCAGAGTTTCCAGGGAATTGTGTACAGGCAGGAGCTACCCAGGCATTTGCTGGCAGCCTGTGAGCAGTGGTCTGCCACAATCCAGCAGTGCAAGTCAGTGGGAGCATCTGAACAGTGTGCCAGGGGGTTTTATTATTATTGTTGTTATTATTATTTAGGGGTGTCTTTTCACCAGTTGCTCCCAGAGCATGTGTGCAGACAGACAGCAAACCAGCACATGTCAGTTTACCAAAAGCAGTTATTTTAATTCATGGCCCTTTCTCCAGCAGTCAGCAGGATGCCTTATTCATTTGCCAGCAGGAGGGTAAATCTATTTCAAACTGATTGAAATATTATGCACAGCTTGAATGAATGTTTAAAATAAATACAGTAGAAGAAACATGTTGTTTGTGAAATGAGAAGATAAATTAAGATTAGTGCAGACACATTATTCCCAAGCCTGGCTGCTTGGCTTTCCCAATGAAATCCTTTAGGCCTTAATCCAGCAGGAATGGTCTGATTTGCTCTCCTGAAAGTCTGGCCCTTCTCCTGAGACCTTTGCAGGGTATGGAGCAGGCTGTCAGCTCCATGGGGTGTCCCAGTTTGTGGGAAGGCCTAAAGGCAGGACGGGCACCCTGAAGGAGCAGGGACCTGCAAGGGCTGAGCAGAACTGGAGAACTGGAGCCCTGTCAGGGTGAAGAACCCAGCCTTTGTCTTCCAGTATCAGCTCTATGGTTCCCTCCAGCACTTCTGCTCAGCAAGATTAAATTTATTTTCATCTTCTTAACTGAAGTTTCTTTTAATGGCAGCAGGGGTGACAGCCCCCAGAATAGCTTTCCTCTGCAGTGTGTCCCGAGTGGCCTGTCCCCGATAACCTCCTTCCTGGCCGGGCCTTTATCTGCCGGGTGACAAACAGCTCTCCCTGGACAGCCAGAGGAAATTCCACTCATTGTTGTGCTGCTGCTGGGCTCTGCCTCAGCTCTATCTCCTGCTGCTGGGGGCTGGCAGAGCTTCCTGGGGTGACAACCAGCGGGAGGCTCACTCTGGGACTCCCAGTCAGCTCCCAGGATGGTCCTGCTCTAAGGGACCCTGATAGCTCAGCCATGGCCCTGTCAGATTTGGATCCATCTCCTCGAATTTCCTCTGGTCCTGGATCACTTCCAGTAACACCAAAATATACAAAAGAATACAGTCACCCTTCCCCTGGTGCAGCTTCCTGTGTTGCAGGTTCCGAGGCAGGTGCGGCTGTCAGGAGAGGGAACACCAGGCAACCATCCCTGCAGGGGGATCAGGTATTTTCTCTTTGAGCTGTGGTAGCACTTCATACTTCTAGAAATGGAACAACACATCCTCATGCTCATGCTGAAGAGACAGAGCAAAAGCTTCCATCGCTGGGTCAGAAGAACATTGAGGTTTAGGATTTTGAGGAGGCTTTCCAAGGGCAGGACCTGGAAGTGCATTGTTTAGGGACCCTCTAAGCTTTGGAGGGTGTGCACCACCTCTTGGACGGTCACTGCAGAGCATTTGATTTATTTTTCCCACTGGCACTAACATCCCAAACCAGTACTTAAAGCAGGAATCTTCCCTGACTCCTCATTGCATAGCTGGGTTTGACTTTTCAAATGGATTTCCCTGGCACTTGCTATTTTCTGTCCAGTGGGGACACTTTTTCTGTTACTATTAAAGGCATTTTGATGTACCTCTTCTCCCAGGGGTAAGAGGTGTAGCTTGTAAGCCTTGAGCGCTGACAGTGCCACTTTCTGGGGACATTACACCCAGGGAACTGCACAGGAAGCCTTGGGAGGAAATGCAGCAGCAGCTCTGGGAGGAT
The DNA here is from genome assembly GCA_013396995.1 of Dicaeum eximium. Classification (NCBI taxonomy): domain Eukaryota; kingdom Metazoa; phylum Chordata; class Aves; order Passeriformes; family Dicaeidae; genus Dicaeum; species Dicaeum eximium. Next base: position 809,711 of record VWZP01000625.1, read on the forward strand.
GGAGCAGCCTTTTGCTTCAGACCACTCTGGGACTCTGGACACACCATTTCACTTCCCCACTCCCTCTGAGATTTCTGTGCATGGCCACTGATTTCTTGATGTTTGTTTTGGGGGATCAAAACTGTCCTTCCAAACTGATTATAGGAGGGGCACCAAGGTGCTGTGGTGATTGGGACTGTAAAGTATTTTTTATACTGTTGGTTTGCAAAGTTGCAATCCAGCACAATTAAAATATCAGGCAGTATCTGTGAGTTTCCTCAAAGGTCTCACTCCTGCTTCTCTATTCACAATTCTGGCCCTGGTGCAGCCACTTTTGGTAGCTCTGATGTGTGATGAGAGCAGAACTTTGTGTGCTGACCTTTCCATCCAGAGGTGGAGAAGGGTTTGACAGTGGTGCACTGAGGAAAGATTGACACATCTGAGAATTGTCTTTTAAAGTGCATTAGTGACATAATTGTTCATAACACTGCTCTCTGTACAATGTCAGTGTTTATGTCCCGTGTTACAGATGGCAAATCGGAGATACAGGGTGAAGTGATTTGTTCTGACCCAAGAGAGGAGCTCACACTACACGGGGACAAGGACCTGAACAGTCCTAGTTCCCAGAGTTTGATTTCCATACTCACATCGTGTTCATTTGCAGGACAACATTCTCTTGTCATCATCTGACCTGCTGAATTCTCCCCTTCTTTTAAAGCCACTTAGTCCAGCAGCTTTTAACACTATTTCCATTTTACCACAGCATTGAAAATTGATGAGTTGAGTTACATCACCAGGAAGAGTTCCCAAAAACTCTTTGGTTTGCCACTAGGACTCTCAGTAACAGAATTAATTGGGGAAAAAAACCAAACAAAACTAAACCAAAAAACCCCCAAAACTTGACTGTGAGGAAGTAGAAATTCACTAAAAAGGTATTGAAGCTTCTTGTTGCATTTATGTCAAAAATCCCCAGAAAACCTTCAGCACTACTCAGCACCCACCGAGCAGGAGCTGATTTCCTGTAGGGATGCACATTTGGCTGTGGGGAGATGAACAGTTTGGAACCAAATCTGAAGCCAAATGTTGGTAGGAGGCTCCTGGGCTGTATTTTTGTTTGAACAAGACCTTTGTGCTTCAAAGGGGAAGATAATCTCTGTTTGCATAGGGGATTTTTTGGAAGGATACATCCAGAGCTGGGAATTTCCTCTCTTCTCCCAGTGGACTGCTTTCTGCCAGGTGTGAAGGAATCAATGTGTTCTCCATCTCCCCACCTTTCTGGAGAGTTTTCTTCAAATGTTTCCCTATTCCTCATCCAGGCAGCTCCGGGGGCAGTGAAGAGCAGCTGAAGGCTGAGACAGTTGGGAATAAGCTGCAAAATTCCTTTTGTCCCAGAGTGGGTCTCTGCTTCTGCTTGGGTTTTAAGTTTTCATTTCCATTTGGCTCTTTTTCCCTGAAAGGAGTCAAAGGCTTTCAGAGGGGAGAAGCCACATTTTGGAGTTGGAGATGCAGCAACTTGGCCCAAGCTCTATCTTTTCTATTTCCTAAGCTTGTCCCATCCCTTACTACTCTGTCCTGCAGCTGTACCAGCCCCAAAGAAAGAGGGAAGGAATTGTTCCAGAACATTCACAGGTGCTCAAGTTCCAGAGCCAGAGAGTCTGTTTTCATAGAGGACTTTGGCAACCAGAAAATTTTTTGAGGTTTTGGCTCCTAAGTCCCTTAAGCTTCTGTAGCTTTGTCTTCTGTCTCGCCTTTTCACGTTCTCCGTCCAGCAGCTGTGTATCTTTAATGTCCTAAAATTTCTTTCCATCTTTTCAGGCTTTTAAAGGCTTTTGCATGCCCCTGAAAACTTCGGTGAGTTGGACATTCCAACATAGCAGCTTTATTAAATGTCCCATATATATAAAAATATAAATTCTATGAAATATATATATTATAGTTAAATAGTGATCACTGGTATGCTGCTCCTCTTTGATTGGAGGCTTTTAAGAAACCAAATGCTGGGTTAGAGCAAACCCAAAACTGTGTTTCTGTTTTGTTTTACTGAGTTATTTATTAATCCTCTCAAGACTGAATTCTCTCTGAAAACTCAGTCCCGCAAATCCCTGGTAACTACATTTTTGTGTCACTGATTTCATTCACTTCAGACAAGACAAAGCCAGGATTGTCATAACCTTTCTTCTCTTTGGCTTTGGCTTCCTTCTCATTGTACAGACAGAAGGCACAGTGGGGAGTCTCCACAGCCACTGTCTTGCTGAAATTCTGGAAGTCCACTCTGTATTTCCCTTCTTCGGTCTTGGACACAATGGGAGCGAAGCGGTACCCCCAGAGCACCTCCTCGGGGATGTAAGACGTCCTCACCTGGCAGGTGGCGCTGGTGGCCTCCACAGTGCCATCCAAAAACACCACCAGTTCAAAATCCTGCTGCAGGAGGGTTTCTGCTGCCATGTGGAAGAAGGGGCTGTTCTTGTCTATGATGTGGTAAACGGTGAGGGGCGAGATGAAGAAGAGATTCTCGTTGCCAGCGTCCACCACAAATTCGATGTTGACCTGGTCCAGGATGATGGTCTCCCCCTCAGGGGTGATGGTGGTCTTCAACAGCTTCCCGTAGATGTGGCTCCCGATCAGCAGGCTCTTGCGGAGGTTGGCCACGCGGATCAGGAGGCAGAGCTTCCCCCCACGCTTGCTGATGACAGCGTTCTTGCTGAACGTGATGGTCTTGGCCCGGTTTTTGGACCTGGAGATCTTGGCCAGGATGGCCCCACACATGAAGGAATTGATGATGACACCCAGAATGGACTGGAAGATGAGCAGGAAGATGGCAGTGGCACACTGCTCTGTGACACACCTGAAGCCGTACCCGATGGTCACCTGGGTCTCCAGGGAGAAGAGGAAGGCTGAGGTGAGGCCGTTGATGTTCTCCACGCAGGGGGTGTGGTTGATGGAGGGGTTGAACTCGGGCAGGTCTTTGTGGATGTAAGCCACGACGTACCAGAGCAGACCAAACAGGAACCAGCTGCCCAGGAAGGCCGAGATGAAGATGGTCAGCTTGTACCTCCACCTGAGGTCCAGGATGGTTGTCCATATATCAATCAGGAAGACAAACCTGGACTGTTCCACATTGCCAAATTCGATGTTGCACCTCCCATCTTTGGAGACGAGCCTGGCCCGGCGCCGGCTGCGCTCCCGGAGGTGGCTGGTGAACCGTTCCCGGAGGTAGCTGAACATCCCCACTGCTGACAGGGCTCTGCAGGGCAAGAAACAACGACCAGTGTGGTTTAATCTCTACCTGCAGGCCAAGGGGAAACTCTGACACAGGCTCAAGGTGCTTGATTAGGGCAAAGTTATATAATTGGCGTATTTTCCCACAGTTGGTGGGGAAGAGTTCCAGTAAGCTGGTGAAGAAACTCAGAGTTCCGCCTAAGGAGCATTCCAGCAAAAAAAACAATCATTTAGGCTTGCTCAATTAACTCCGAGTCAGTCAAGTGTTAATATTGTCCTGTGCTCAGTTGTGTAAGCCTGGAGCAGCAATAACTCTATCATGGGCATGTGTGGGAAAACTGCTGTGTTTGGAGACATTTCTGCCTTTTAGGAGATGAATCCTGATCTGTTGATGCAGTTTTGTGTGTATCTAGACATTAGGAGACCCTGGATGAAATGTGGTAGGAAATTTAGGGACAAAGGGGAGCAGATGCAGAAGGCATAATTAAGCCAGATATGCAGTTATTTTTAGCATGGTTAGAGATGGGGTTTGGAGGTGTGAAATTCAGACCCTGGAATCACACAAACATCTCAAACAGGATTATTACGTGAGAACCAAAGAAAAAATGAAACTCCAGCAGGAGAATGTGGGTGTTTGCTCACCACAAAGGTGATGCTAAGACTAGAAATGGGTTTCTGAACCTGATCCTCTAAAGGAAAGTGTAGCTCTCTGTCCCTCTTATTTTGTCCTTTATGACTGACTATGTTAACAAGAGGCCCAGGGAATAAGAATCATTGATGGAGAAAATGCTACAGATGTGTTCAGACTGGAGTTTGGATCAACATACATCTGAAAAATTCCCAGTCTTGGAGTTACTCAGACACACAGGTGTGGGGAGAGGCTGATGCACTGCAGAATCAAACACTGCATGGGATGTTCATGGACCACCCTAGGGCCTGATTTTGACCCAGAACTTAGGAGTGTTCTTAGAAATAATTGATTTCTGAATTTATCACCCTTGAAGCATAAAATATGTTTGGTTGCCAGAGAGGATGTTGGATTAGTGCACAGTAAGCCTGCCCTGGACCCATGTGTTCCTTTTTATCTAGCTTTTGTTGAACAAAGTCTTTCTTGAGTGACTGAATGAGTGCTGTGTGCTGTGATCATGTGTCCTGGGGCAAAATGCTGCAACTTCCAAATGAAGTAAGAACTTGAGGGGAAAATATTCCCAGTGCTGACTCACACAGGGGTGTTCTGAGCCTGCTGGGTCTCTGATGAGGAGAATCCCCAGCCACAGAGGGAGAGTTGGGGTTCCTGCAGCTGCTGTGGAGATCCTTCTTTTGGGAAAACCTGTGAGTGTACCTGGAATGAGGAGATGTTGAGGGCTTTGTGTTTCTATTGCTACTTTACCTTCCCAAATAAGGGACAATAAAAACAAGCCTTAGGGATGACATTTTTAGAGCAAGATGCTACACCCTTATCTAAACCCTGCCTTCTATTACCAGCCCACCCAGGCTTCCTTTTGGTCAGCAGCAAAATGCTTGGGCTCAAATTGGTGGCAAGTGGACTGCCCAAATTTTGCTTGATTTCATGTTCTTAAGTATTTGTGGCAAGAGATGTTTACCTCTCCTAAGGTCTAATTTCATATATCCAAAATGAGGATAATCCCAAGTGAGCCATTAGACACTGGTGGGAGTTTATTGTGAAATTTGTCTCATTTAACTGTAGTCATTTAAACACTGGAGAAGTGTGTGTGCCAGTTGTGCAGATGACACAAAGTGCCCCGTCTGAGGGTCCCCCTGCCACCACAACAGCTCTGGGAAGTCAGGAATTGCTGTTTGGCAGTGTCCCTTTACCCTGTAATATTAATTTAGAGAAGCAGCCCGATGTCTCAGCTGGCTAAACCAGAAATCCTCCCATCAGACCCAGTGGCAGGCACCAGAAACACCTTCACATGTGGCAATCAGCAAAGAGAAAATATTAAATTATCCAGGACGGAATCTAAGTACAAATTAATTGCATTTTGTAAAGCCAAAAGTAATTCTATTATTTAATGCCCTTGTTAGTATCAGCAGCCCTAAGAATAAATTTATTTCTATGTGTCTTACAGCTGCCTTCTTTCTGCACTTGCACTGACTGAATCACCTTCCTCCCTCGCTCAATAAAAGAAAGAAATGAAGGTCACTTTGTACTGTACCTTTTTATCCTTTTGCTGTTGGATTTATTGGTTGCAAATGGAGCTGACAGAGGTTAAACTTTAAGCCTGCACTTGAGGAAAGGGGAATGAGGTCACACTTTCTGAACAATTCTCAAGTTTTATTTTCCTGATGCACTTTTAATATGTCCATGTTAATGCATAGTTTGAGCAGAAATAAAATATTACTATGTAACACATCATTCCAAGAAATTTTACGGGGTTTACACTTACTGTGCAAAAGCACCCAACTTCAGCTGGCCTTTTTGTTCATTCTGTCCTTTTCTGCAGGAATGCGAACATTGGCTTTACCAGAATGACAGAGTGAAATTTTGGGATGCATTTTTTGTACATTGTGAGCTGCACATGCACTCCTTAGAGGGGCTCATAACCTCAGGGAGTATGTGTAAAGGGGAGAAATTTGCAGGAATTCTGGTTTCTAATCTGCCCATGTCCTCACAGCAGGGGTCATGATAAATTACAATCAGAATTCTGATCCAGCCTCCACTGGAAACCTCCTGGAATTTGAGTAAGGATCTGGACATGCAATTGAACAGATAATGACCACAGAAGGGCTGAGAACAAGATGCTCAGCCTGGATCCTTGAAAACAGGTCCTCAATGCCACCATTCTTCTCCTGCTTCTTTAAATTATCCATGGCCCCTTCTGAGGCTACCCCCAGCAGATCAAAGAGGCAGAAGAATTACACCTCTCTTCAGGCAGGGCGACAAAGGAATTCTCCTTTCAACAAATCCCTTGCCCCCACACACAGCTGAAATGTGTTGATTTGCTTCAGCAGGAGAAAAATTCCCTCCTGGATAAGCATGCTGTGAGTATATCACCAACTGTCTGGAGAAGATTATATAAAGCAAGTTATATAATACAGCAATTAAAGGCCTTTTAATTCAAATCAGCAAAGGTGCCCGACTACATCCTAGCTAATGTTTACCAGGATATGTTTCCTGTTGGGCCCAAATAAACAGGGCACTGCTGTCTATCTGGAGTGTGGAATTCTGTGTTGTGGGACTTGGGAGGGTGCTGCTGTCCCCAGGCATGGAGTGTTTATAGAGGGTGCACTGCTCCAGTTCCTGCACAGGGGAGCATTCACCAAAAAAATTCCATGAATAAACATGACCTACCAAGGTTAGCTGTGAAAACGGAGGTCCCACTTCCCTGGCCCACTCTCATATTTCCCAGTAATCACCAGAGGAAGCAAAAACTTTCATGTTGCCATTCTCAGCTTTCCAAGCACTCTAGCAGTGCCTCCATCCCAAATATCTGAGAGCTGTTACTTGTGTTTCTGCCTGCTCTCTGCAGCCCTGCAAGTGGGTGACAGCAATCCTTGCAGTTCCTGAGCAGCTGGAGCTCCTCTGCTCCTTCAGGAATGTTATTGATTGCTTCTCTTTGGTCCTACTTCCTTTCAACTGGTCTGCTTTGGACCGAAAAATTTTGGGTGCAGGGTATAATGACATTCAATTGTTCCTTGGGTAAGTTTTAGTCCAGGGAATTGGCTTTAATCCCAGCCACATGCAGCCCTTGAGGAGATCAGAGGGGCAAGCAAGGAAAAGGTGTTGAATGTTTGTTGGGGGCCTGATAAGATCAAGGTTCCATCTCCTGCTCTTTCGCTGAAGGTCTGGGGTCTGTGGCTCCCCACTCATTCCCTCCCTGCAGCAGTGGGTGTGGGAGCCAAGCCGGCACAAGGGGATCATTGGAGGAGACAGAGCAGCTCCCTGAGCCCCCAGCCTGCTGTAGAAACACACCTTTGTTAGGGATTCAGAGGAAGTTCTAAGCAGCTTAGGTAGAAGAAAGGGGATACAGAGTTAAAGGATTATTTTTTTTTCAGTCCTGTTCAGTTCTTTGCAAAACTCGGATCTTCTTTCAGTCCTTTCTGTGTTTTTCTTTTTGTTGAACTTTCTCTGAACAAAGCATGTGAAATATCCACTTCCTAATACCTTATCAAATCTGTTTTTATTAGAATAGTAAAGTCTAACACTTACTCTCATGGTATATTATCTGCTGGCTGCTTCACTACTGAGCCCTTTGGGGAGGAGAGCTCATTTGCCCTTTGCCAGCTGCCCTGGGCAGAGCAGGAATGAGCCTGTTGGGATGGGATACAGGAATGAGCCTGTTGGGATGGGATACAGGAATGAGCCTGTTGGGATGGAACAGAGAGCAGGAATGGACCTGTTGGGATGGGATACAGCAGGAATGGCCTGTTGGGATGGAACAGAGAGCAGGAATGGGCCTGTTGGGATGGGATACAGCAGGAATGGGCCTGTTGGGATGGGATACAGGAATGAGCCTGTTGGGATGGGATACAGCAGGAATGGCCTGTTGGGATGGGATACAGGAATGAGCCTGTTGGGATGGAATACAGCAGGAATGGGCCTGTTGGGATGGACAGAGAGCAGGAATGGGTCTGTTGGGATGGGATACAGCAGGAATGGGCCGGTTGGGATGGGATGGAATGCAGCAGGAATGGGCCTGTAGAAAGGGCATAGCAGTTGCACCATTCTGTCTTGTTTCTTATATCAAAATCAGACTCAAGGACTGTCACAGAAAGCTGAATCATTTGGGAGTGGAAGAAAATCTAAAGCAGCCAGTTGGCCTTGGGGTCTGTCTATACAGAACCTGATTTGAACCATCCCCTGAGCATTGTCCTGAGGGACACATCTGCCAAGAGACCAGACCTGCTGGCACTGGCAAGGTTCCTTCTTGGCCCTGGCAATGCCACCATGGAATATTTATCCTTGGCAGCAGCTTGGAGCACTGAGCACTGTGGCTGTGCCTCCAGAATGTTGCCTGAAATGCCAGTTCCATGTGTGAAATGTGATCCTTCCATCCAGCTCAGTGCTAAGCAGGAGTCTTGTCACACCTCCAGTCCAAGTGACTGCATTTGCCTAAAGCCCAATTCAAGGAATTTCAAGTGGATATTCCAAAGGATCTTATCCCTGGCCTTGACCTCTCTCCTGCTAAACAGAATTACTGTGAGAAATCCGAGCTGCCCTTTTCCATGCAGGAGAGGCAGAGGGATACCTGCCTGCCTGCCTGAGGGCTGGGCACCAGTCCATCATATCCACTGGGAAAATGGAATATCCTTGGAAGAGGTGTCTCCCAGCCCAGATTTCTGTGGGACCACACAGCTCTGTGTGAGTATCCAGTGAAAAAATCCCTGAAGTGCCAAACTGTCCCACTTAGATGGGAGAAGGGGGAGGTTTCATCCTCCTGAATCAGACCTACATGAAGCAGGACTGGCCCAGGCCAGGCCAGCAGGGACATAACCAGGACATGTAGTGTCCCCTCCCTTTCTCCCCTCATGTCCTGACTTTTAGGAACAGAACCATGCCAGCTCTGACATCTGTGGGATGTAGAGACTCTACAGGAGCAGTTGGTTGCTCAAGGGACTCGCTCACCTCAGAAGTGCTGCCCTGCCCTGCCAGGGGGGTTCTGCCCCTCTGCCTTACTTGTGCCTTACTCACTGTGCTTTGTACCTGTTTTGTAGGATTTGGCACCTCATGTGCTGCTGCTGAGCAGCCCCAGTGTGACTTGGGTGCCCCTTGGAGCCACCTTTCAATCATATTTCTGTGATAACAAACAGTCACTAATTCCACCCAGGAATGCTGTGCCCTGTACACATGGTTTGAAAGGAGGGGCTGCAGTTCCCCCCACAGATCTGAGGGAAAGAAATAATTCCCTCATGGGAATGCAGGCTAGTGAATAAATGAAAGAACAGCCACTGCAGCACTGAGGACTCAAGCAAATCTTGTTTTCTGAAAGCTTAGGAGTGTTTGGGGTCCTGAAAGGTTAAAATACTTACCTCAGATGTATAAATAAAGGATTTACAGCAATAAAGACATTACTGTCATTGTTAGCAATTAATAATACTGTAATTAGTGCTGCACAGAAATTAATCCAGGGCTGCATTTGCTGGGAGAGAGTTAAAGGCTTCAGCTGACTGAGAGCAAAGGACACATCCCATACACAAACCCTGGGAAGGGTTTGGTAGATGAACAGAAGTGACATCTCCTCCTGTCCTGGCTCTCGGAAACACCTCTGGCTGGATAAAACCATCTGCCAGCATTCAGCAACAGTCACTTCACAGGCACTAGAGAAAACATCATTATTGGATATTTTTGCAGTGCCACGTTAATTCCATGGCTGGACTGAAGCTCCCACTGCACCTTCTGCTGGGACAGAGAATTGCCAGGCACCAGCTCAGGGTGCAGCCATGCTGGGATGTTGCCTCTGGACACAGAGAACTGGGAGCTGAGCTGTCTTTCCAGCAGGATTTCTTAACAGAACTCATTTCTCTTTTCAGACAAATAGGTTTCCACTGAAAATATTCAGGTTTTAGTAAGAAATTGCTGTCTAGGATAAATAATTTCTCAAGCACATTATATCTTTTGGAGTCTTTAATTTGGCTAAAAAAATCCCCACAAATAATTCTCATTGTAGAGTTGTGTGTGACGTGCTGTGGTTGCATAAGAAAAAACAAATCAGATTTTAACTCACCCCAGTGTTGTACTAGATTTCTGTTCTACTTTAAGAAAATTGATTTTGATGGACTGAGGAGCCTTTTCAGCTTTTAGCTGAAATTTTTAATGGACAAAGGCAGGTTTTGTGTGGCTACTTCTGCTCTGTGTTGCCAGACAAAGGCAGTGCCCTGTGAATGTGTGAGAAGGGCAGATGGAAATGGGTTCTCACCTGGACATGTGGGATTGATCTGAATGCAGTGAACCCTCAGCAGCGAGGGCTGGAAGGCAAATGCTGCATAAACACCCCCGAAAAGCCACAGGGAAAATGGGCATAGTCATGTGAGCCAATTCTGCACATTGCCCATTTTGGTGTTCTTTGCTGAGGCATTTAAGAGGTTGAATCATTAACTCCCGTTTTGTTTCTCCAGGCTGGCAATGTCAAGTGTCAGTCACCAGTTGTGCAGGAGCCCAAAGACAGCTGGTTCTGGGCCTGGGCACACAGCAGGGGGACAGACCTTGCCAAGGCAAAACCACCTGTGAGCACTGACAGGTCTAACCCTGCTCTGCTGTCAGGATGCCTCAGCACCCAGCACTGCCCTATCAGAGAAAAGCTCTGCTCCTGTACAGGCTTTCTTTCCAAAGTGCTGGTGAATTTAAACTGATATTGCTGTGGTACTGCTCCAGACAGGCCCCAGCTCTGGGGGTGGGGGCAGAGAACTCAGCACTGGTGAGCTCAGTGGGTTGGGAAAGGGTTCTCCTTACTCAGGGCACAGGAGGAGCATTGCAGCTCCTCTGTCTGGGCTCGGCACAAGGACAGAAACAAGACAGCAAATGTTGTGTGAAAGAAAGTCTCCCCATGGTAGTTCAGAGAGCAGCCAATTGCAGCTCTGGAGCAGAGATATGGAAAAGGGGTGCTCAGAACACACCCAGGAGCCTGGCTGCCCTGCCACGGCCCAACTGCATGCTGAGGGGCAGAACTGGATGTGCTCTGGGAATGTTCCCTGTGTGTGAGCCTGAGCAAGCTAAGGGAAAGGCAAATAAACCCCTCTCCTGTGTGGGACTGCAGCAGGAAGAGCTGCTCTGTGTTTTTGGGATACAGACCCCAAAAAGCTGCTGGTAGCCCTGGTGTGACTGCCACCCTGGGGATAACTGCTCTGCTGCCACCTCTCCCCTGCACCAGGGAAAACCCCAGCCAGCCAGGGGATATTTTAATGGAATGTGAAGAGCACTGTCCTCACCTTAGGCTGTAATTCCAGCAGCCCAGCCTTTGGTGCTTATCAAGGTGACTTTGGTTTCTAAACTGGCCATACTGCCCCTGTGCTGTGCTGGTTTGGTGCCAATAACCCAAGCAGAGCAGAGAGACCTGTCACATTGGTCTGGGTAAGCCAGACTCAAACTCTGCTTTGCCAGGTTTCCATTGGGAATGCCAGCCCCTGCGCACTTCTGAGATAGCAGGATTGGAGAGGAAAGACTTGGAGATGTACAGTAGGATGTGATAGGTGGTAGCTGCACTCCCCAGCCCTCCTGAGATGGTTCATGTGAGGATTCACTGGCCTGGAAACAGCAGTTGTTGAGCTGGGGCCCTGACTCTGTGTGCTCAGATGTTTCTATCTCTCTCTAACTCCTCGTCCCTGTCTGCAAAGGAAATAAGAATCATTTCTCTACTTTACATGCAACGGTGAGGCTATTTTAAGGCTGAGGCTGGGGTTTCACCAGATGTTATTTTACTGCCCAGCACCCTCTGCCCTGCCCTGTTAGAGTACTACAGTTGCTTCAGCAGTAACTGCAGTGATCCCTGGGCACAGCTGTCAGGGATTCTGAGATCTTTCAGGAGCACTGGAGTGCTATAAATAGAATTTATTGCTATTTATTTCCCACAAAAGGTGTTATTTCACATTTTATCTCTTTCTTCACGTAAACACAGAACAAAGTGAGGAAGGCTTTCTCTTAAGATCAAAGTGTGTGTGGAGCTCTTCCCTTGGATCATTTACATCACTGAATTGTGTCTGAAGCATTTTCCAGCTCTGCCTGTCTCACTTGCCAGAGATTAAAGGCTACACTGCAGCGTGATTCTGTGCTGCTCATTACTTAGCACCTCTCATCACCTTCTTTAAGTAACAGTACTTTCATAGTAAATCCCAGAAGTACATCGTTTACAGAGGGCTTTTCTACTCTTAGTTCTTCTGCTACTGTTCTGTCTGTTCCTGCCTCTGCTGTTGCTTGGATTTGCCTTTGTTTTGCAATCAAGGTGTCCTTGTTTCCTGAATTTCTGCACATAGGATCAGTTTCTCTTAGACAGGAATATTAACAGACCCAGTGCTTCATGATCATGTGCTAGGGTCCTCTGAATGTGTCCTGCCTCCCATTCAGGAGTTTCTCAGCAGATGTATTGAAAGGAACTTCAGCTTTGGAACTCGCTTTTAACCTCAGAAGCATGAAGGCCCTCCCTGATATCTTGCAAAGTCAGGTGGGTCACAGCAGCACCACAGGGAACAGGAGCATCTTGGGGGGAGAATGCAACCTCTTAATTCTCACTGTACATCCAAAAAGCAAAGAAACCTCTGGTGACCCCACAGAATTGCTCCAAAGAGAAAGGATTCATTGCATTCCTGAACAGATGCACTGTTCCTTTGGATAATACAGGTTTTCTGCCCTATGAATTCCTGTAAGTGTCTGCCTATGTGACGAGCTGAGCTCATACTGAAGCACATCAGCCACTACCTGTTGATTTTCCCTACTTCCCTTTTGCTCCCTGGCCCTGCTCTCCTGAGCTGCAGCAGCTCCCTGGCAGGCTGGCACCTGCTGGCTGATGCTGCACCTTGAACCAGCCCAGGCTGCACAAGCACAGATCAGACACCACTGGCTGGGAAGATTCCTGTCCACAAGCGCTCCAGACTGGGACTGATTGGTTTTGTCCTGCTCCTGGTTCCTGGGACCTGATTCCCATGATTTTCAACAACATCTAGTCCCATTCCAATCTCATCTCAGCAATTTCCATCCCTCAGCTCTCCCTGGCTGCCACCCCAAGGTGTGGATAACTGCCCTAATTCCAGGGATGCACAGTACAGCCTCCAGCCCATGCCATGGCCTTTAGACTCAGCCCAAGACTTAGGCTGTGAGAAGCCTGACGTCAGAACTTCCCTGCTGAACTCAGAGCTGGTAAAGGCATTTTGTGCTCTTTCATACAGGATCTGATGAAGCAGATTTTGTCCATCTGGATTAGAGTCTCCTTGTGCCCAGCAGATTGGTTAAAATGTTCCTGGGATTTATTACAGTTTAATGCCATGGAAGCTAAACAAATTTCAGGAACAATTTTGAGGCTCAGATCTCAGCAGGCAGCTATTTGCCTAATGTCCTACTTTTTTATACATCTCCTGCTGAAAGAAAATAGCTTTTAGTTACACGGGAACCTGATTATTGCCTGAAATACTCACTGAAAATTGCCCCTTTTCAGGCCATTTCCTGCTCTCAGGGGCATACTCAGTGCCCTTGGAAGGTGCTGGGGAGCAGAAGCTGCAGATCTAAAGGCAGGAACACTCTGCTTTGCCCGGGATATGCAATATTTCACCAACAAGGCTTTTTCTATCCCAATCCTCCAGTTACCTTTGTGTTTCTAATAATTTCTATGAGTGTAATTGACTTGCAAGACATTCTTGGCTTGCAGAGTGCACAGAGTGAATTATTGACCCATCACATGGGTCATTGATGTGAGGAGATGTCAGAACAAACTGGGTGCAAAGCAGCTACTTTGCATTCCTAATAGCCAATGTAAGCCATTAATAACTGTGCTGCCTGCTGCACTCAGAGCCTGCCCAATTTGGGTTTGACATGCATATGGCCAAGTTCATCCTCAATGTAATTTGAAATTCATTGGGCATGGACTTCATCTCCTTCTGCCGCTTGAAAATTTCTCCTGTGCCAAGATGTGCTATGCTAATTCCACAGTTTATGGCTGACTTGAGATGTTACATTTGAAAAATCAAATCAAATTAAATCATCCTATTACCAAGGTCAGAGACCAGCATTAAGTACATTCATTCCTTGCTATTTCACAGCAAGGAGTAAACTTAGGGAGCAGATTTGGTCTTAACCCAAAACCAAACTGATCTGTCCTAATCAAATAGCTTTTGCCTGCAGGACCTAGGAAGTGCAGTCAAGTGATAAAGCATTCCCCAGAGTCCAAATAGCTGATCTGAATTCTCAACTTTCCACCTTTTTTGTGGACTATGGGACAAATATTCTCTTTGTGCCTGCTTCCCCATCTGCTCACAAGATGGAAGAGGAAGGAGGGAGTTGGGTGGATAAATTCAATGACTGCAAAGTTTTGAGACCTCTTGAGTGTGGAGCTGTGGACTGGTAACAGCATCAGCTTGCTGTAGTCAGAGTTCTAATGGAGCACAGATTTTAGAAGAATCTCAAGAGATGCCCCACTGCTGTATTGGCAGGCACCTGTTTATTATCTGTGAAGGGAAAAAAGTTCTGCAAGTATAATATCTCAATATTCTCAGCAAGGAGTGAAACAGAGGGAATATACAATGGCTTTTGGAGGGGGACAAATATAAAGCTGATTTGCAGATCCTTTTGCAAATTAAAGTCTTAAGTTTAGATTTATGATGAGCTCCCACACTGTGCAAGGCTTTGTATTTAAATTACACCATCACCAAGTGCCCAGTGGCTCTTTCTGCCTCTTATTTTTCAGCACCTAATGCAGTTCCTGCAGGAGGTCTTTATATTCCAGACAGAACCAGACAGAAAAGTGAGAGAGATGTTGACCTCTTGGACTCCCTTTACATATATCCGACTGTTTCATTTCCAGGGAAAAACAGCTTAACGTGTCCAGGCATCTCACATCCTTCCCACTCATTTAGGAGCTTAAATCTCAGTGGAATTTTCTGTGGTGGTGATTCATTCCACCAACCTGAGGGAACTTATTCAAGTGACTCCAGTGCCTCAGCATTCCTCTCAGTTCTCAGAAACTGGCATTTCAAAGTGAATTGCTTCAAACTTCCCTGGATCATCAGCTACACAAGCAGTTCTAGGTACCAAGATTCCTATTTTAAGTTTCTGCTTCTGTTGTGTACCTAAGTTGAACCTGGGACTAAATTACTTCCAAAACTGAAGCTCTGACCTCAGCCATTAATGAGCTTTTAAAAATCTTGTATCTGTTGTGCCACTTCATGTAGGATTGAATTATGCAGCAAACTTTGAGATGTTATTTGAGCTTTTCAGAGTTCTACTAAAGTGGTGTAAAACCCATGAAGGATTTACTCTCACCTCACTTTACCCCTTCAAACGTTTGAAGAGCCCAGGCAGCTCATTTAAGAGAGGCAGCAGAGCTGCAGTTTAAATTTGAGGGCTGAAGAGCTGCTCTTCAGGGCGTCTCCTCTGACCCAGGGTAACAAGATTATACGCAGCCCCCAAATTGAAACAGAAAAGGGAAGTGAGATGGTCGCCTCTTGATAATAACAAACATGCACACATTGGCCATTCAGGTTGTAGCAGCTGTGCCCTGTGATGTACATGTCATCTGTATAACTACCTGGGATCCCTTTGGGATGGGCATTCCAAGGGCTTGGAGCAGTACTTGGCTGCTTGTCACCTGTCCTGGGCTCCTCTGTGCACGGTTCTGCCCACAGCACAGAAAGTGATTGGGAGAGTTTATTAGAGCCTGAGCCAAGTTAAAGTCCCTTGCCTTTCTCACGGAATGCTGCAGAGGAAGCAGGTTCCCACATCCCAGCCCTGCTTTCCTCCTCACCAAAAACCAAGGTATTTCAAACCACCACACTGGTGAAAGCAAGAAGGGAGCAAACCCTTACCTGAGTAAGACTCAGCAGGGAGGGTGTGCCCTCATCTGCCCCGTGCTGCTCCCAGCTCCTGCTCTGGGGACAGGACTCCTGAAGATCTCTGGGGGCACCCAGAGCACTGGAGCTGAGCTCTAAATCTCCTTTTCTCTGTGGGCAGGCTGAGCTGCAGTCCAGGCAGGGTGTGTGGCGCTGGTGCAGCTTTGGGATTGTGTGCGCAGGGAGCACACAGTGGGCACTCCTGGGGCAGCCTGCCTGGGAAGGGGAAGTTCCATTCCCATGTCAAACTGCCCTCATTCCTGCTGTAATCCAAAGATTTAGGGATGCGCCTTGGTCACAGGGGGCTGAGGTGAGCTGCTGAACCCAGAACAGCCCTCTGGAGCTCTGGAGTCTTCTTGGGAAGTGCCTTTCCCACCACCACCCCTGCAAGAACCCCACAGTTCCCCAGGATGTGCTGCTCACCAGTGCTGGAGTGGGTCCACAGGACTTCTGCCAGAGAGGTGATTTCCCAAAGCTGCACTCTTACATTTCTCCTGTCAAGGACAAACAACAAATCTGGATGGAGCTGGAACTCCGCAAGAATCCCATGGCAAGAAAATAAAGCATGAGAGTCTCTTTCCCTCACCTGGCTCCCCACCTCCCACCACTGTCTCCTTCACATCCAAATACAAATCCATGACTAAGGCTTAGTGCCCTTTGCCCTCATCCTTCCTCACTCCACACATTGCTCCCACTAAGCAGAGCTGTGTTTCCAAGTCTCCAGACACTCTCCCCTCAATGTCTTCTTGCCAACCCAGGTTCTGTCTGGAATTAAGGACCTCCTGCAGCAGCTGTAGTAGATACCAAAAAGTAAAAGGCACAAAGAGCCACTGGACAATTGATTTAGGTACTCAAAGAGCCCATTCCTAGAGTTCCATGTCCTCTGCATCTACCTCCAGCTCCTCACTCATGTGCTCTGTGGTGCCTTGTCCAGCTCCCCCAGACTCTGCCAGGCAAAGCCTGGTGGGATCCAACAGCCCCATCAGGGATCCAGAGCCAAAAACTCTGTCCCTGTCTCTGGAACACTGTCCTGTGCATGGAGAACACCTGTAACTGTGAGAAGCTCTTACACTGCACCTCTTTGGGCTTTTGGGACAGAGTTTGACTCAAGAGTGGCAGCTCTCAGATAAGCACCTACGGAAAAAGGCTGTGGTATAGGAAATACAGGCTGGGTACGACTGGCCACTTGTTTCTTCATGATCATTCAAACCATTACCTGGTTATTTTTGTAATTCTATAGGGCAGATTTTCCCCCTCTTGTGCACTGAAGTTGCATGATGCAGAAAATTGGTTTGTTTAAGCAAGAGCTTTTATGGTGTCTTTCATCAAATGTTCTCTGAGAACATTACTAATAATTCATTAAAGCAGCACTGTCAGCTGGAACACTTTTAATTACCATTTTCTGACAAGTCAACCCTTAAGTGGTATGCCCTGATTTTTAAACTTATTACTAACACATATGCAGATTTTTCTCTTTCCCTGCTGATGTTTATAGAGGTTGAGAAAAGCAACTGACTGTGAGATTAAGGAAGTGAACCATGCACTACACCTTGTCATGCCCAAAATGGAAGAGGATTTAGGAGTGGTTACTTCTTTCAACTTTAGAAGTTTTGAGAACCTTGATCCTGGAGCTCTGAGCATCTCCTGCAGCTGAGCTGGGGGAACTTCTGCTCTAAGCTGCTGCTTCTGGGGAACTGAGACACCTCCCAGTTCAGGTAGGGCTGTGGAAACCCTGAGCTGATGCTCATTAACTGTCCACTTACAGACACTTAATTAGCCCTTCAGTTACTCTGAATGTACTTAAGTCACTCTGAAGCCCAGGTGGCTGCTGCTAACACAGGGTTAAACAGCAGTGCTGGCAGTGCTCACACAAATCTAACATGCTCTGAGCTTGTACCAGCTTATCCCACCCCAGTTTTTCATAGAGCTGAGGTTTAAGGCCCTTCTGGCCCCATATTACTGTAAGAAATCCACTCAGCATTCCCAGTGAGGAGCAATGCCTGAATTGCCATCATCTGTACTCAGTGTCTGAGGTGACTCCAGCAGATGCAGAGATTTTCTTTGGCAGCGTTCTCCTCAGTTGCTGCTTAGTGGGAGGAGAAATGGAGGCAGAGAACTGGCAAAGAGCTGCCCAAGGAGAGGTGAGCCAGTGACAAGACAGACTAGAATCCACACATGCTATTCCACAAAAAAAAAAAAAAAGGATTTTTTTGGTTCCATTGCTGTAGTCCTAACATGGCAAATTTGTGTAAGGAGACAGAAGGGACAGTCTCTAGGGAAATACAGTGGGCAAACAGTAGAACATGGCCCCTTACCTTGTGTCTTACCTGGTTCAGCTGCCTGCAGAAGGGAGATGGGACAGGAGCTGCCTGTGTTCCCCAGACCAGGGAACTTCCACGGAACTTGGGTCCAGCCGTTCCTGCATCAAAGGAAGAGAGCCCAAGGCCCTCCTTGGCTTTTATGTGTGGCTGTGGCAGCTCAGACTGGCTGCCAGCTCATCTGTATGCAATGGCTCATTAACGCTGGGCCTCATCTGTACGGGGCATGTGGAAGGCAGGGGAATGGGCTGCAGGATGGATGGAAAGTCAGTGGGAGAGCTGGGCTGCCAGAGTTAAAAAGTAATTCAGCATTACCTGGAGGAGCTGACGTTACTGCTGCTGCCACCAACACCTGAGTCTCATGTCCGACCCCACCAGCACAGACACAGCACAAGGCCTTGGCCACCTGTGAGCTTCAGGCCTTTCCTTTGCATGGGGAGATGGTTTGGGCAAGAACCAGGTGCCTCTTTATGCCCCCCATATGCTGCAGAACCTCTGCAGCCTGATTTAATGGGGCTGTGCTCTGTGAGCTGGCTGTGTCCTTGCCCAAACTCCTG